>CM077188.1:14208016-14793016 GCA_039654105.1 Coreius guichenoti
CAAGCGTGGCCATCGCCTGACCAACCGAGCGCGCCGTCACCTTCGTCGCATAGGGGTGGGTGCTTGGCCTCGAGAACCGAGGTAAACAAGCCTGGACCGTAACACTGAGATAGTGAGAACAGTGAGAACATGAACTATCCACAAGCGCTGCTTCAGCGTGCTGAACGCCCAAACACGTGACGCAGCGCTCCTGACCGTCAGCCGTTCGACAGGGAACAACCGCATCCAGAAACGCACGGGTGGAATGACATCTTGAAAAAGACGCAGTGTCCGCCTGCAATTTGCTCTTTTAGGATGAAAAATTTGCTCTTTTAAATGTGCTGAAGCACACAGGGACAGCCGCGGCGCTGCTGCAGGAGCTCTTACTCTCTCACCCGGCAACTCGCAACAGCTGATGAATCAGCGCAGAGACACGTGAGCTTGCGGCCGCCGCTGAAGTGCCTTCACACCAACACCAACAAGAACTCTTTTCCTTAGCCTGTTGAGTCACACTCTCTGGAGAAGATCAGCACAACTGCTCGGCTCCAAAATGAAAGACAAATGTGCATTTGCTGGCACTTCCTATTTATACCCGCGCTGCGGGGGCGGAGTGCTGCATGCAAATTCTGCACGCCAATGTTCATTGGCCGGTTAGTACACACTCGAAGGTGATAGGGCTCTCATGCGATATCCCAGTTCGTCGGTTCACATTCTGACGTACGTCGAACGTGACCGACTGAAAGGGAACCTGTTGTACACAATCTACTACATGTATTCTGTCGTCGGATTGGTAGTTTATACTTTTTTAGAAAGTAAAAGGCCTTTTAGTATAATTGTAAAAATGTCCACCTTCGGGTTGTGGTACACGTGTCTTTTGCTGTGAAACCTTTATAAAGTAAATATAAGAATGCATTTTATATTGTTAATAATATTTCATGAAAACTCATCACATCAGGCTTTTGAGGAACGTTTATTTGTATATCTCTGTCATCATTGTATTGCATTGCAATATATGTTTTGCCGCCTACAATTAAAACTACAGAGCTTTGATCATAAAACTATTTAAATATCATCTAACTAAGATATAGAGTGACAGCTGTTATTTAAATGAATTTTATGTTAAGTAGTCTGCTATACCATTATAAATTCTCACTAATTTACATTACAAGCCATATAAATATCAACAGCTGCACCAAATTGCATATTTTTTCTCAATTTGGGCCTCTGAATAAAATTGAGGTGTTTTTTTTCTCATCGAGTATGAGATCCATCTTTTCCTATATCATACTCTATACATACATAAAAAAAACACACATGCAAACTTTTTTATTATTATTTCATATGTCAGGCTTTACAGGGTTTCGTTATGATTAAGCGATTTTCCATTATACCGTTTTATTTTACATGCAAACTCTGTATAGTATACATGGCTTGATTATCTGTGATCCATATTTTAATCAGATTTGTTAGTAATTGTAAGGGTGGTTCGCCTACAGTGGTTCAGGCTGCAGGGTTGCCGAATGACTAAAGAAACGTTATCAGCAAGATGATAGAAAACTGTACATTTCTCGTCTATTACCACCCACTGCAACTTATACCAACGACGGAAATAAGCGCAGTTACAGTAGCAAAATATGTGGGAGAGCGTTGCTATAATGTCAAAGTCAATACCGAATCAAAACTAGTTAGCACATCATTTGAGAGCGAGAAAGAGAGAGAGAGAGAGAGAGAGGAAGTGTAGAGAGAAAGAGACAAAGAAAAGCGGAGGCAAAGAAAGAGAAGAGCCAAAGAGCAGGCCCCAAGAAGAGAGAGCCAGAGAATCAAGAGAGGGGCCAAAGAGCAGCCCCCAAGAAAAGAGAGCCAGAGAATAACAGAGCCAGAGCAACAGTTGCAATATCCTTTTATCCCTTCCTTGACCATGTGACTGAAACCCAAATGTGAGACATTCAAACTGACCAATCAGATAATTACATCTTCCCGCACTGTACTAAAGGTGGGACACACATTTTGGCCTACAGGCCTTCAGGACTATCCACACCTCTGTCTTTAGGAATTCCAAATGGCCCTTGAGTAAAAAAGATTGGGTTGAAATAGTAAAGCAAATGTCTTTGTTCATTTTCAAATATCTTTGATTATTTTCAATCCTACATAATCCAGTGCCCACTTTTCCTCTAATTTGTCGTCTCTTTGTGTTTATTTGTTACATGCTGTTGAGGCCTCCGTTCCATTGTGAAAGATCATCTAGAGGAAGTTTTCGCATATTGAATATCATTGGGCAGATTGTGATAGGTAGAAAATTAATTTGGAAAGAATTTCCAATTTTTCTCTTTGAACGTGCTCCAGGAATTGATTGCTTCATTTGTCATTTGCAGATGAATTATGCATGTGTTGCTTGCTGGAGGGGAGGGATTAATCAAATGCATTTTGATAGGTTGTGTGTGTGTGTGTGTGTGTGTGTGTGTGTGTGTGTGTGTGTGTGTGTGTGTGTGTGTGTGTGTGTGCGCGTGCGTGATGCGACCGAACGTGGCCTGTTTGCATGCAGAAGTGTTGATTGGCTATGACATCTTAGACTCTTTTACAGTCAATGATGTTTCCTGATTGGAACTGAGGACTAATTATAATGATGTCATATATCCCCCCCATACACTGTTGAACTTCATCTCCAGACAAGTTTGGTCTAGGTCAGGGGTCTGGATGAGGTAAAAGTGGCAAACAATCAAGATTGAGGGGATAGACAGAGGAGCTGGTTATATAAATTGATCCTGACCAGAATCCCTCTGGATGTAAACAGTATAGAAAAACCAATCTGAAAACATGATGAAAGGCATGATCTCACTTTTGTGTTTCGCAAAATAAGAAATGATGGGTTTGATGCTAGATGCTTTTAACTCCTGGAAATGTAATTCCATATGCTGTAATTTGTGAAGGAGCTAATTTATTCTATTATAGTACGGACTTTTGGCAGAATAGCATCTTTAATTACTTATTGACCAATCAAAGTTGAGTGAATGCAGGCTGAGGCGTAATGATTAAATGGTTTCAAAGGCTGCGGTATTGATCAGTGTGGTTTGAGTTGCACCCGCTGGATTGTTTCTTGGCTTCAGAATGTAATATATACAGTACTCTTTACTGTTTAATAGAATCATTGATGAAAACCCTTGTGAGCAAATGACTCAGGCAAGAATTACCAGATATATTACACAAGTATTATCACGTTTTAAAACTTATTGAAAGATTATTGAAAGATTTTAAAAGAAGTCTCATGCTCAGGCTGCATTTACACTGAACAAAATTATAAACGCAACACTTTTGTTCCCTTTCAGTCGGTCACGTTCGACGTACGTCGGACGTCACCGACGAATTGGGATCACTTCTGGGAGCCCCTATCAGCTTCGAGTGTATAGAGAACGGGCCAATGGCCATTGGCGTGCGAGATTTGCATCTCGCGCTCCGCCCCGCATCGCGGGTATAAAGCGGAAGCGGATGCCGCGCACATTTGTCATTCACTTCGGAGCCGAACAGGTATCCATGAAGACTGTTCCTGCTACAGCAGAGAGAAAGAGAGAGAGCGAGAGAAGATGCTTTTGTGCCGGGAGAGAAGGCACATTCAGCGACGACCGCGAGCTCACCGAAATCGGTGAAAAACTGCTGTTTTCACAGCACTCTGATTGTGGTTCGGTGAGGGCGTTCCAATGGTGAGTGCATACACAGGCTGCACTATTCCCTGTGTTTTGCCGTGGTCGTTCCCTGGGTGCTTCGGCACGTTAAAAGAGCTTCTTCTAAAAGAGCAACACGGGTGTGACACTGCGTCTTTTTCAAGATGTCATTCCACCTGTGCGTTTCTGGATGCGGTCGTTCCCTGTCACCAGCTGACGGTCACAATTGATGCCTTACGTGTCTGGGTATTCAACACGCTGAGGCAGCGTTTGTGGATAGCTCGTGTTCCCACTGTGGGAACATGACTATCTCAGCGCTTAGGTCGAGACTTGCCTACCTTCGGGAGGGTGGAGTCCCCTCACCTATGCCCCGATCTAGTGCTATTCCTGCCCAGCAGAATAGACCTACTTCGGCGAATAGCCAGGGTGACCTGAGGATCACGTTTAGGGCACACCCGCCGAGCCAGCCTCCGTGGACCCCTAAACCCTCTGAAGTGCCGCAGCCGGTTGAGCTTCCGGAGGAAGTCGCTGGCCCCTCCCGGGGTGGTCCAGCGGTGACCTTTGGAGCTCCAGCAGACGATAGGATGTCGATCGCTGCATCGGAGGGGGAGTTTCAGTCCTCGGGGGATGAAGACTCGGCTGCGTTACCTCCCTCTGGGAGAGTGGCGTTGCCCGAGACGGACCCCGAGCTGACGGCTATGTTTCCCGGGCCGCCGAAAAGATCGGGCTCGTGTGGAACCCTCCACCGTGTCCCGAGCCTTCTAGGCTGGATGATTGGTTTCTCGGGGCGGCTCGCGCTGGTTCTCAGCGTCCCGCCCCGGTGCCTTTCTTCCCGGAAGTGCATGAGGAGCTCACGAAGTTGTGGACGGCACCTTTTTCTGCCAGAAACCGACCGAGTGGCTCCTCCCTCCTCACTACCCTCGACAGCGGGCCAGCCAAAGGGTACGTGGGGATCCCGCCGGTGGAACGGGCTGTTGCGATGCAACTGTGTCCGGCGTCCGCTTCCACCTGGCGTGGAGACCCACGCCACCCATCCAAGGTCTGTAAGTTCTCCTCCAGTCTGACTGGGAAGGCTTACAAAGCTTGTGGACAGGCTGCGTCCGCCTTGCATGCCATGGCGTTGCTCCAGGTACACCAGACCCAGGCACTCATGGACATGCACGAGGGTAGACCTGACCCAGAGCTCCTCTGGGAGCTCCGGATGGCGACGGACCTCGCCCTCCGGGCGACGAAAGTCACCGCCCGTTCCATTGGTCAGGCGATGTCCACTCTTGTGGTCCAGGAGCGACATCTCTGGCTCAACCTGGCCGATATGAGGGAGACCGATAAGTATCGGTTCCTGGACTCCCCCATTTCCCAGGTTGGGTTGTTCGGCGACGCGGTCGAGAGCTTTGCCCAGCAGTTCTCGGCCGTCCAGAAGCAGACGGAGGCCATTAAGCACATCCTGCCCCGGCGGCCCCCCAAATTCAGGGGCGTTCACTTCACCTCCGTGTCGAAGGAGAGCGCCCCCGTGCTACGGGCGGAGATCGCAGTCCTACTGGCGAAGGACGCGATAGAGCCAGTCCCTCCAGCCGATATGAAGACAGGCTTCTACAGCCCGTACTTCATTGTACCCAAGAAAGGCAGCGGGTTACGGCCAATCTTGGACCTGCGGTTCTTGAATCGGTCCCTTCACAGGCTGCCGTTCAGAATGCTAACGCAGAAACGCATCTTCAGGTGCATCCGTCCCCAAGATTGGTTTGCAGCGATCGACCTGAAGGACGCATACTTTCATGTCTCGATTCTCCCTCGACACAGACCGTTCCTACGCTTTGCGTTCAAGGGACGGGCATATCAGTACAGAGTCCTACCCTTCGGGCTGTCCCTGTCGCCCCGTGTCTTCACGAAAGTCGCGGAGGCGGCCATTGCTCCCATGAGAGAGCGTGGTGTTCGCATCCTCAACTACCTCGATGACTGGCTGATCCTGGCTCAGTCGCGGGCGCAGTTGTGCGAACACAGGGACATGGTGCTCAGTCACCTCAGCCTGTTGGGACTTCGGGTCAACTGGGAAAAGAGCAAACTCTGCCCCGTGCAGAGGATCTCTTTTCTCGGTATGGAGCTGGACTCGGTCAATCTGACAGCGCAACTCACAGAGGAGCGCGTCCAGTCGGTGTTGAACTGCTTGAATTCGTTCAAATGCAGGACAGCGGTACCACTGAAACATTTTCAGAGGCTCCTGGGGCATATGGCATCTGCAGCCGCGGTGACGCCGCTCGGATTGCTTCATATGAGGCCGCTTCAACACTGGCTACACGACCGAGTCCCGAGATGGGCGTGGCAGAGCGGCTCGTTCCGTGTCTCAGTAACACCGAAGTGCCGCCAAACCTTCAGTTCGTGGTCGGACCCTTCGTTTCTACGGGCAGGAGTTCCCCTAGAACAAGTGTCCAGGCATGCTGTTGTCTCCACGGATGCCTCATCCACCGGCTGGGGGGCCACGTACAACAGGCTTGCAGTTTCGGGTCTGTGGACGGGGCCTCAACTGCAATGGCATATCAATTGCCTCGAGCTGTTAGCAGTTCGTCTTGCGCTGGGCCGCCTCAAAGGGCCACTACGAGGCAAGCACGTTCTGGTCCGTACGGACAACACTGCGGCCGTTGCGTACATCAACAAACAGGGTGGTCTACGCTCCCGCCGCATGTCACAACTCGCCCGCCATCTCCTCCTCTGGAGTCAGAAGCATCTGAGGTCGCTTCGTGCCACTCATATTCCGGGCCTGCTCAATCGTGCAGCCGACGAGCTCTCACGACAGCAAGTGCTCCCAGGAGAGTGGAGACTCCATCCCCAGGTGGTCCAGCTGATCTGGAGTCGCTTCGGGACCGCACAGGTAGACCTGTTTGCCGCCCCGGACACGTCTCACTGCCAGTTGTTCTATTCCCTGACCGGGGGGACCCTCGGCTCGGATGCGCTGGCACACAGCTGGCCCCGGGGCCTACGCAAATATGCGTTTCCCCCAGTGAGCCTTCTTGCGCAGACACTGTGCAAGGTCAGGGAGGATGAGGAGCAGGTCTTGTTAGTTGCGCCATACTGGCCCAACCGGACCTGGTTCCCGGAACTAGTGCTCCTCGCGACAGCACCTCCTTGGCCCATTCCTCTGAGGAAGGACCTCCTGACTCAGAGACGGGGCACCCTGCGGCACTCGCGTCCGGACCTCTGGAAACTCCACGTCTGGTCCCTGGACGGGACGCGGAGGTTCTAGGTGGCCTACCACAGACTGTGGTAGACACCATCACTTCCGCCAGAGCCCCCTCTACGAGGCGCCTCTACGCGTTGAAGTGGAACCTGTTCGTTGAGTGGTGTTCTTCTCGATGAGAAGACCCCCTTTGAACCTTTGCAGTCAGCAGAGTTAAAAATCCTGTCTTGGAAGACAGTACTCCTGACTGCATTGGCTTCCATCAAGAGGGTAGGGGACCTGCAGGCATTTTCGGTCGACGAATCGTGCCTGGAATTCGGGGCGGGTAACTCTCATGTAATCCTGAGACCCCGGCCTGGATATGTGCCCAAGGTTCCCACCACTCCCTTTCGGGACCAGGTGGTGAACCTGCAAGCGCTGCCTTCGGAGGAGGCAGACCCAGCCCTGGCTTTCTCTGTCCCGTTCGCGCTCTGCGGACTTACGTGGACAGAACGCAAAGCTTCAGGACCTCAGAACAGCTCTTCATCTGTTACGGAGGCCAGCAGAAGGGAAAGGCTGTCTCCAAGCAGAGGATGGCTCACTGGATAGTGGATGCCATCGCCTTGGCGTATGATACCTAAGGCGTGCCCTGCCCGCTCGGGTTGAGGGCCCACTCCACCAGGAGTGTGGCCTCTTCCTGGGCGCTGGCGCACGGCGCCTCGCTGACAGATATATGTAGAGCTGCGGGCTGGGCGACACCTAACACGTTCGCTAGATTCTATAGCCTCCGTGTAGAGCCGGTTACTTCCTGTGTGCTCGCTTCAAATAGCCAGCAACACCGAAAGGCCCGTTCTAGTGTCGGCTTGCTGCGCCATTCCCCTCCTCATGGACCGGATACGTGCGCTGATATGCTCCAGTCGAGTTCCCCAGAACGGCGAACCCTGTTGAGTCCTCCGCAACCCGCGGCAGTCAGACGTGGCGGAGCGTCCGACGCCAGGTCTAACACTCGTATGCATTGGTGGAACTTGTGTTAGGCTGGGTATCCATATGTTGTGACCCCTACGGCGGTCCCATATGTGTATTCTTTCACGGTACGGCTCCCTACGGTGAGCCCGTGTCTTTCCCTTGGCAGAGCTCGCTCTGCCGTCTCTGTGCAGTGTAGTCTCCCGCCTGCATTGGCCGGGGCCACCCCTGGGACTTCCGTATGTTGTACTGCCCACGGCCAGTCCATACGTCTATATTCCACATGATACCTCCCTACGGGGAACGCTTTCCCAGCGTTATCCAATACTCTGCTGAGTGGGTCTTGTGGAACAGCAGCAGTGACTCTCCCTGCGTGAGTTCCCCGCCCCAAACAGATGGGGGTCTGAGGGGCTTTCGCTGGGTGCTTGAAGTGGTAGTAACTGTGGCGTTTTCCATAGGGATCCCGATTCGTCGGTGACGTCCGACGTACGTCGAACGTGACCGACTGAAAGGGAACGTCTCGGTTACGTATGTAACCCTCATTCCCTGAAGGAGGGAACGGAGACGTACGTCCCGTCGCCACAGTTGCTGTACCATCACTGCACGGCCGAGTCACTAGTTCGGCTCCTCAGTGAAAAACAAATGTGCGCGGCATCTGCTTCCGCTTTATACCCGCGATGCGGGGCGGAGCGCGAGATGCAAATCTCGCACGCCAATGGCCATTGGCCCATTCTCTATACACTCGAAGCTGATAGGGGCTCCCAGAAGTGATCCCAATTCGTCGATGACGTCCGACGTACGTCTCCGTTCCCTCCTTCAGGGAACGAGGGTTACATACGTAACCGAGACGTTTTTGCCACCATTTTTCATGAGCTGAACTCAAAGATCTAAGACTTTTTCTTCGTACACAAAAGGCCTATTTCTCTCAAATATTGTTCACAAATCTGTCTAAATCTGTGTTAGTGAGTACTTCTCCTTTGCCGAGATAATCCATCCACCTCACAGGTGTAGCATATCAAGATGCTGATTAGACAGCATGATTATTGCACAGGTGTGCCTGGCCACAATAAAAGGCCACTCTAAAATGTGCAGTTTTACTGTATTGGGGGGGTCCGAGGAGGTCTGAAAGTCAGTCAGTATCTGGTGTGACCACCATTTGCCTCACGCAGTCCAACACATCTCCTTCGCATAGAGTTGATCAGGTTGTTGATTGTGGTTGTTGATGCAAATCTCGCACGCCAATGGCCATTGGCCCATTCTCTATACACTCGAAGCTGATAGGGGCTCCCAGAAGTGATCCCAGTTCGTCGGTGACGTCCGACGTACGTACGATGTGGCTTCCGCAGCGGCCCCTCGGGGAACGCTTTCCCAGCGTTATCCAATACTCTGCAGAGTGGGTCTTGCGGAACAGCAGCAGTGACTCTCCCTGCGTGAGTTCCCCGCCCCAAACAGATGGGGGTCTGAGGGGCTTTCGCTGGGTGCTTGAAGTGGTAGTAACTGTGGCGTTTTCCATAGGGATCCCAATTCGTCGGTGACGTCCGACGTACGTCGAACGTGACCGACTGAAAGGGAACGTCTCGGTTACGTATGTAACCCTCATTCCCTGAAGGAGGGAACGGAGATGTACGTCCCGTCGCCACAGTTGCTGTACCATCACTGCACGGCCGAGTCACTAGTTCGGCTCCTCAGTGAAAAACAAATGTGCGCGGCATCTGCTTCCGCTTTATACCCGCGATGCGGGGCGGAGCGCGAGATGCAAATCTCGCACGCCAATGGCCATTGGCCCATTCTCTATACACTCGAAGCTGATAGGGGCTCCCAGAAGTGATCCCAATTCGTCGGTGACGTCCGACGTACGTCTCCGTTCCCTCCTTCAGGGAACGAGGGTTACATACGTAACCGAGACGTTTTTGCCACCATTTTTCATGAGCTGAACTCAAAGATCTAAGACTTTTTCTTTGTACACAAAAGGCCTATTTCTCTCAAATATTGTTCACAAATCTGTCTAAATCTGTGTTAGTGAGTACTTCTCCTTTGCCGAGATAATCCATCCACCTCACAGGTGTAGCATATCAAGATGCTGATTAGACAGCATGATTATTGCACAGGTGTGCCTGGCCACAATAAAAGGCCACTCTAAAATGTGCAGTTTTACTGTATTGGGGGGGTCCGGGGAGGTCTGAAAGTCAGTCAGTATCTGGTGTGACCACCATTTGCCTCACGCAGTCCAACACATCTCCTTCGCATAGAGTTGATCAGGTTGTTGATTGTGGCCTGTGGAATGTTGGTCCACTCCTCTTCAATAGCTGTGCGAAGTTGCTGGATATTGGCAGGAACTGGAGCACGCTGTCGTATACGCCGATCCAGAGCATCCTGAACATGCTCATTGGGTGACATGTCCGGTGAGTATGCTGGCCATGGAAGAACTGGGATGTTTTCAGCTTCCAGGAATTGTATACAGATCCTTGCAACATGGGGCCGTGCATTATCATGCTGCAACATGAGGTGATGGTCGTGGATGAATGGCACAACAATGGGCCTCAGGATCTCGTCACGGTATCTCTGTGCATTCAGAATGCCATCAATAAAATGCACCTGTGTTCGTTGTCCATAACATACGCCTGCCCATACCATAACCCACCGCCACCATGGGCCACTCGATCCACAACGTTGACATCGGCAAACCGCTCACCCACATCTGCCCTGTACAGTGAAAACCGGGATAAAACTGCACATTTTAGAGTGGCCATTTATTGTGGCCAGCCTAAGGCACACCTGTGCAATAATCATGCTGTCTAATCAGCATCTTGATATGCCACACCTGTGAGATGGATGGATTATCTCGGCAAAGGAGAAGTGCTCACTAACACAGATTTAGACAGATTTGTGAACAATATTTGAGAGAAATAGGCCTTTTGTGTACATAGAAAAAGTCTTAGATCTTTGAGTTCAGCTCATGAAAAATGTTTATCATTTTGTTCAGTGTATTTAATCAAAAATACAGTAAAAAAATATAAATTTATAGCGAAATATTATTACAATTTAAAATGTAATTTATTCCTGTGAAGGCAAAGCTGAATTTTCAGCATCATTACTCAGTCATCATTACTACATCAGTCTTCAGTGTCACATAATCCTTCAGAAATCATTCTAATATGCTGATATGGTGTTCAAGAACCTTATTTCTTATTTTTCTATATTTTTGTGGAAACCATGATACATTTTAATATGCTATTACTAAATAGTCAGTAAGAGCAATTGCTAGTTGAGGGTGTTTGCAGGGGGAAAAAACGATTTAGACTGCTCGTATTTAATTGTAATTAATTCGTTTGAGATTTATGTAAGACAGCAGGGGAGCTAAGAACTGAAACAACAACAACAAATCTATTGAACCATATGGACCCAACTGCAAATGATAATGTAATACATTAAGTCACGAAATAATATGTCTCAATAGATAAACTATAGACCATGCGTAGTTTATTAATGTGAAGTTATTATTTATCCTGAAACAAACTCTAATAATTAACAAAAGACACAAATAGACACAAGCCAAGTGCTTTTTTAGTTATGGTAAAAAAGTGTTTTTATCACTATTATTACAAAAGATACGTTACATTTTTATTTGAGGCCAATACCATGACATGGCAATTAAAACAACAGGGCAAATACATATTTTCAAATAAGAAATAAGGTAGTTGGAATCATTTTTGTGCTTTGATATTCAGCAGACCTGCGTTGTTTGCGGTCAGATTTCACCTTATTAAATGTCAGGTGTTCACAGCCATTACCGTGAAACGGACGGGCTGCCAGAGGCCTGAATGGATTATACCGTTGTTTAAAGTGTAAAAAAGCAAATTACATCGTGATGTGGGAATAGAGCAGAGATCTGGAGATCAGCCCATATACGGAAATGATTGGAAGGCTTTCATCCAATGTCTATCTGGTCCAGAAATAGACTGACTTGCCTTTATTGCTAATTCTGTCAGTTGTGGCACTCTAAAGAGAGCTGAGGCTATCACTAACTCTGATTTTCATGGAGTCAGAATATCTTTCTACAGTTTTTTTCCCTTCAAAGTTTCAGAAATGGAACAAACTATATGAATTTTGGTACATTTTGTTACAGAATCAATCACCTAAATCATTACATTTTATAGTAAGTAAAGCAAATATAGACATATTTCACATTTCAGAATAATCAAACAGTTAGATAACACATATAGAAGTTTGGGGATTATGGAGTGACCAAAAATGTTAAAGAAATTAAAACTATATTTTAGTTTTTCAAAGTATCCTCCTTTTGTGTTGATTACTTTCACAAGTATGGTGTCAATTGTCTTTATAGTGAATCATATTCATTCAGCTGATTCTTTGGCAAACGTTGAAGTCGTTCATGAATAAAAAACAAATGAATGAGTCTTTGAATCATTAACTCAACTGAATTATTAAAGCGGGGGTGTAATGCTATTTTATGCAGTCTGACTTATTTACACTGTTAAAGAGTTGGATTCTCATGCTAAACATGGCCAAAATTTCAAAAAACGAGTTGGACGTATGACAGAGTATTTCTGTGCCAAAAACACTCCTTCAGGATTCGAACAAGTTTCGGAAAGTTTTTTTCGAGTATGGCCCTGTATGAAGTCATAAAGGGCGGAATTTCTTGTATATATAGGCACTTTTCCCGATTGAGCGCGCACACATAAACCAGAGCGAGAGCAAGAGCACGCCTGTCATTCGGGTAACGCAAGTCGAGAACGATTTTTCAACGTCACCAAAGAAGTGTGTTTTTGGTTGTGAGGGAAAGATAACCTTGTTCAGCTTCCCAAATAACCCAGCGTTAAGGAAACAGTGGGTGCAGTTTGTTTTTCCTGGGCAGCAACGGAGTTCTGCAAGTGTGTTTGTTTGTTCCCGGCATTTCGGTGATGAATGTTCCCTTTCAGTCGGTCACGTTCGACGTACGTCGGACGTCACCGACGAATTGGGATCACTTCTGGGAGCCCCTATCAGCTTCGAGTGTATACAGAACGGGCCAATGGCCATTGGCGTGCGAGATTTGCATCTCGCGCTCCGCCCCGCACCGCGGGTATAAAGCGGAAGGAGATGCAGCGCACCTTTGTCATTCACTTCGGAGCCGATTGTGTGCTGTTGAAGAGTGTTCCTGTATTATACAGAGATAATCAGAACGAGAGAGGAGAAGTTCTGAGTGTTGGTGTGAAGGCACAGCAGCGAGGACCGCGAGCTCACTGAGCGCAAAAACTGCTGTTATTACAGCAACTTTCAGTTTGGTGGGCGTTCATATTACTCTGAGTGCAAAACACAGGCTGCACTATTCCCTGTGTTTTTGCCGCGGCTATCTCCCTGGGTGCTTCAGCACGTTAAAAGAGCTTTTTCCCTAAAAGAGTACACGGGTGTGACACTGCGTCTTTTTCAAGATGTCATTCCACCCGTGCGTTTCTGGATGCGGTTGTTTCCTGTCCTTCTTGACGGCCACGACCTCTCTCACATAAGCGTGTTGAGATTGTGTTCGTGGGTGATCCATGTTCTCTCAGAAAAGGAGAATGTGATCACGTCGGCGTGCTGTTCGTTTCTCCTTCCTCGTAAGGTTTGAGCGTTCAGCGCGCCGTGTGCCGTCTAGCTGCCAGTTGACAGCGCGGGTTGTCACGGCAACCCAGCGCGTCACTCGGCGCTTTAGATGCGCGGTAGAGACTCGCAACCTCAAACGGGGCTGAGTCCCTTCGCCTATTCCCCGATCTAGTTTCTCTTCTGGTGCACCAGAAAAGAGCTACTTCGGCTAATAAGCCTGGGTGACCTGAGGATTACAGTGGGGCTTCCCTGCCGAGTACATCTCCGTGGGCCCCCACTCCTCTATCGCATCGCGAGCATGTTGAGACTGTGTTCGTGGGTGGTCATGTTCTCTCATGAGAGCATGGCCACGTCAGCGCGTTGTTCGCCTTGCCTTTCATAGGGGCTTGAGTGTCCAGCGCGCTGTGTGCCGTCTAACGGCCACGCTCACTGTCTCACATGCCTGCTGGTAGCTTTCAGATGGAATTGCTGGTCTTTAAAAAAGGGACTTAGCGTTTCATTTGGGGCTCTAGCAGAGGACAGATGTCAATCGCTACATCGGAGAGAGGGCTGTTATGTGCTGGAAATGAGATGAGGCTGAGATTCCCACTATAATAGTGTGTGCTCATGCTGAATCAGATTCAGACTTGACAGCCATGCTTTCCCGGGTGGCTGAGGCGTAGTGCAGCGCGTAAATCGCCTTGCCCGCCCCCTTGCCTTTTCCCCGGATGTGCATTGGAAAGCTTTGGCAGTGTGGAACTATTTGGTGCCAAAATATGGAACACCAAAGGGGCCATAATTCTGTATAAAGTTTTCCTCTCTCTCACTACCCTCATCGGTGGGGTGGCAGTGCCACTGGCAGGCCACCTCTGCCAGAGGGTAGTTCTGAGCCGAGGTTGAGCTGCGCACAGTGACTGATCATATTTAAAGTCACAGCGCTGGCCCTCGGCCAGACGATGTCCAGCCTGGTCCAGAAACACCCTTGGCACCCAGAGATGGAGGGGACAGCTCCTTCTCCCGGAGGAGGGCCGGGAGAGAATCCTTTGTTCAAATTTTGCCTTCATGCCAGTGGTACCCAAAACTTCACTAGAGCTGTTTCCAAAATCTCTGGGTGCCAAGAGAGCGTGCTTGGCGGTGTACGACGCTCCCATGCCTTGTCACCCTCTGGTGCCTCTCTTATCGCCAGCAGGGGGTGCTGGCTGTGTCCAGGACGCACACAAGAGGCCTCCTCATACCCGTGCGCCCCCTCAGCGGAAGCAGGTAAGTGTTGCATTGCACACTCAGACCCCACTTCGGGCTGCTATGCCGTCCGAGTCGGGTCCCTGCACTCCGCTGCGCTGCCCCGCTGCGGGTACGTCTGTGGTGCCGTTGGTCCCGCTGGTTCGGTCGCTGGGAGCCTGGCTAGCGCTTCCAGCCCGTCCCGCTGGCTCATCCGTACTATCAGACTCGGCTATGCGATTCAGTTCGCCCGGCGGCCCCCCAAGTTCAGGGGCATTCACTTCACCTCCGTGTTGAAGGAGGATGCCCCCGTGCTACAGGCGGAGATCGCAGTCCTACTGGCGAAGGACGCGATAGAGCCGGTCCCTCCAGCCGATATGAAGACAGGCTTCTACAGCCCCAAGAAAGGTGGCGGGTTACGGCCAATCTTGGACCTGCGGTTCTTGAATCGGTCCCTTCATAGGCTGCCGTTCAGAATGCTAACGCAGAAACGCATCTTCAGGTGCGTCCGTCCCCAAGATTGGTTTGCAGCGATCGACCTGAAGGACGCGTACTTTCATGTCTCGATTCTCCCTCGACACAGACCGTTCCTACGCTTTGCGTTCGAGGGTCGGGCATATCAGTACAGAGTCCTACCCTTCGGGCTGTCCCTGTCGCCCCGTGTCTTCACGAAGGTCGCGGAGGCGGCCATTGCTCCCATGAGACAGCGTGGTGTTCGCATTCTCAACTACCTCGACGACTGGCTGATTCTGGCTCAGTCGAGGGCGCAGTTGTGCGAACACAGGGACATGGTGCTCAGTCACCTCAGCCTGTTGGGACTTCGGGTCAACTGGGAAAAGAGCAAACTCTGCCCCGTGCAGAGGATCTCTTTTCTCGGTATGGAGTTGGACTCGGTCAATCTGACAGCGTGACTCTCAGAGGAGCGCGTCCAGTCGGTGTTGAACTGCTTGAATTCGTTCAAATGCAGGACAGCGGTACCACTGAAACATTTTCAGAGGCTCCTGGGGCATATGGCATCCGCAGCCGCAGTGACGCCGCTCGGATTGCTTCATATGAGGCCGCTTCAACACTGGCTACACGACCGAGTCCCGAGATGGGCGTGGCAGAGCGGCTCGTTCCGTGTCTCAGTAACACCGAAGTGTCGCCAAACCTTCAGTCCGTGGTTGGACCCTTCGTTTCTACGGGCAGGAGTTCCCCTAGAACAAGTGTCCAGGCATGCTGTTGTCTCCAAAAGACGGATGCCTCATCCACCGGCTGGGGGGCCACGTACAACGGGCTTGCAGTTTCGGGTCTGTGGATGGGGCCTCAACTGCAATGGCATATCAATTGCCTCGAGTTGTTAGTTCGTCTTGCGCTGGGCCGCCTCAAAGGGCCGCTACGAGGCAAGCACGTTCTGGTCCGTACAGACAACACTGCGGCCGTTGCGTACATTAACAAACAGGGTGGTCTACGCTCCCGCCGCATGTCACAACTCGCCCGCCATCTCCTCCTCTGGAGTCAGAAGCATCTGAGGTCGCTTCGTGCCACTCATATTCCGGGCCTGCTCAATCGTGCAGCCGACGAGCTCTCACGACAGCAAGTGCTCCCAGGAGAGTGGAGACTCCATCCCCAGGTGGTCCAGCTGATCTGGAGTCGCTTCGGGACCGCACAGGTAGACCTGTTTGCCGCCCCGGACACGTCTCACTGCCAGTTGTTCTATTCCCTGACCGGGGGGACCCTCGGCTCGGATGCGCTGGCACACAGCTGGCCCCGGGGCCTACGCAAATATGCGTTTTCCCCAGTGAGCCTTCTTGCGCAGATACTGTGCAAGGTCAGGGAGGACGAGGAGCAGGTCTTGTTAGTTGCGCCATACTGGCCCAACCAGACCTGGTTCCCGGAACTAGTGCTCCTCGCGACAGCACCTCCTTGGCCCATTCCTCTGAGGAAGGACCTCCTGACTCAGAGACGGGGCACCCTGTGGCACGCGGAGGTTCTAGGTGGCCTACCACAGACTGTGGTAGACACCATCACTTCCGCCAGAGCCCCCTCTACGAAGCGCCTCTACGCGTTGAAGTGGAACCTGTTCGTCGAGTGGTGTTCTTCTCGACGAGAAGACCCCCGAAGATGTTCGATCGGCTCTGTGCTTTCCTTCCTGCAAGAAGGGTTGGAGCGAAGGCTGTCTCCCTCCACCCTCAAAGTGTATGTTGCCGCTATCGCCGCAAATCACAGCATGGTTGATGGTAAGTCCCTAGGGAAGCACGATCTGGTCGTCAGGTTCCTGAGGGGGGCGAGGAGATTGAATCCGCCTCGCCCTCACTCTATACCCTCTTGGGACTTATCTCTGGTGCTAACCGCATTGCAGAGGGCTTCCTTTGAAACTTTGCAGTCAGCAGAGTTAAAAATCCTGTCTTGGAAGACAGTACTCCTGACTGCATTGGCTTCCATCAAGAGGGTAGGGGACCTGCAGGCATTTTCGGTCGACGAATCGTGCCTGGAATTCGGGGCGGGTAACTCTCATGTAATCCTGAGACCCCGGCCCGGATATGTGCCCAAGGTTCCCACCACTCCCTTTCGGAACCAGGTGGTGAACCTGCAAGCGCTGCCTTCGGAGGAGGCAGACCCAGCCCTGGCTTTTCAAAGCTTCAGGACCTCAGAACAGCTCTTCATCTGTTACGGAGGCCAGCAGAAGGAAAAGGCTGTCTCCAAGCAGAGGATGGCTCACTGGATAGTGGATGCCATCGCCTTGGCGTATGAAACCCAAGGCGTGCCCTGCCCGCTTGGGTTGAGGGCCCACTCCACCAGGAGTGTGGCCTCTTCCTGGGCGCTGGCGCACGGCGCCTCGCTGACAGATATATGTAGAGCTGCGGGCTGGGCGACACCTAACACGTTTGCTAGATTCTATAGCCTCCGTGTAGAGCCGGTTTTCTCCCATGTGCTCGCTTCAAATAGCCAGTAACACCGAAAGGCCCATTCTAGTGTCGGCTTGCTGCGCCATTCCCCTCCTCATGGACCGGATACGTGCGCTGATATGCTCCAGTCGAGTTCCCCAGAACGGCGAACCCTGTTGAGTCCTCCGCAACCCGCGGCAGTCAGACGTGGCGGAGCGTCCGACGCCAGGTCTAACACTCGTATGCATTGGTGGAACTTGTGTTAGGCTGGGTATCCATATGTTGTGACCCCTACGGCGGTCCCATATGTGTATTCTTCCACGGTACGGCTCCCTACGGCGAGCCCGTGTCTTTCCCTTGGCAGAGCTCGCTCTGCCGTCTCTGTGCGGTGTAGTCTCCCGCCTGCATTGGCCGGGGCCACCCCTGGGACTTCCGTATGTTGTACTGCCCACGGCCAGTCCATACATGTATATTCCACATGATACCTCCCTACGGGTAGGATGTGGCTTCCGCAGCGGCCCCCCTGGGCACGCTTTCCCAGCGTTATCCAATACTCTGCTGAGTGGGTCTTGCGGAACAGCAGCAGTGACTGTCCCTGCGTAAGTTCCCCGCCCCGAACAGACGGGGGTCTGAGGGGCTTTCGCTGGACGCTGGAAGTGGTAGTAACTGTGGCGTTTTCCATAGGGATCCCAATTCGTCGGTGACGTCCGACGTACGTCGAACGTGACCGACTGAAAGGGAACGTCTCGGTTACGTATGTAACCCTCGTTCCCTGAAGGAGGGAACGGAGACGTACGTCCCGTCGCCACAGTTGCTGTACCATCACTGCATGGCCGAGTCACTAGTTCGGCTCCTCAGTGAAAAACAAAGGTGCGCTGCATCTCCTTCCGCTTTATACCCGCGGTGCGGGGCGGAGCGCGAGATGCAAATCTCGCACGCCAATGGCCATTGGCCCGTTCTGTATACACTCGAAGCTGATAGGGGCTCCCAGAAGTGATCCCAATTCGTCGGTGACGTCCGACGTACGTCTCCGTTCCCTCCTTCAGGGAACGAGGGTTACATACGTAACCGAGACGTTTTATAAACAAGGCCCAATTCGACGCTGGGTTTGCAGATCGGTTGATTAAATTATATCAGCTATGTAATTTACAGTAAAACTTCTCCACATTTTTACAATTCCAGTGTTATTTGTAACGTTCCGTTATAGAATGAGGTAAGGACTATGCATGCATGTAATTAGATCTCTATAACAGCACAACACTGGTTGGATAATACCTACAATGGTAAATAGTAGCTAATCCCCAAAGTTTATAAATGTAAACAAATAACGTATATAAAAGCCACAAAAATGTATTGTTATTAAAAACGTTTCTAAAGATAACTACAAGTACATGAAAAGATGTACATTTACAATTGTATGCTATCATATTAAGTCTTACACAGATAACATTTAACACAAATTATACACATGAATGCATTACACAAAAACATTATTAGGGCCCGAGCACCGATGGTGTGAGGACCCTATTGGAATTGCTCAGCCTATTATTCTTCTTCTCCCAAATGAATCGCATTTTTGATGGCCTAAACATGCTCGAAAACTCATGAAATTTTGCACACGCGTCAAAGGTGGTGAAAATTTACGTCTGATATGGGTTTCAGAATTAGGCGTGGCAAAATGGCTCGATAGCACCACCTTCAACATTTCAACGAAGTGCCCCTCCCGCTACGTTTCACGTACAGGTATGAAATTCGGTAGACACATGTAACAGCCCAATACCTACAAAAAAAGTCTCCTGGTACGGAATCTGAAAACCAGCAGGAAGTGAGATATTTTGATTTTTCTTTGCAAAATTGTTGCAAATTTTGCCATTTCCAGACGTTGTACTTTAACAAACTCCTCCTAGATATTTATTCAGATCAATATCATATTTGCACAGTCTAATCTAAAGGCCTTTGTGATGTTAAATTGTGAAGATCTTGAGTTTTCCCTGAAGGGTGAAACATGAAGTTGTTGTAATTCGGACATACAATTTCCGATCTGCCCCAAACTTCACGTTTTATTAGAGTCCTGGCCTGAACACATCTACATGCCAATATTCAGTTACAGTAATAGCGCCACCTGTGGGCAACAGGAAAAGCCATGTTTTAGGATACTGTGCTGAGTATCCTCATTGAGATTTAACCAGAACAACATCATGTTTGGTCAGTCTAATCTTAAGGCCTTGGTGATGTTAAATTGTGAAGATCTTGAGTTTTCACTGAAGGGCGTGTCCGTGGCGGCCTGTCAAAGTCTGATGTTTGGCCATGACACAGGAAGCTGTTGTAAGTCAGGCATACAATGTCTGATATGCCCCAAACTTCACATGTTTGATAAGAGTCCTGGCCTGAAGACATCTACATGCCAATATTAGTTAGTCATAGCGCCACCTGCTGGCAACAGGAAATGGCATGCTTACACTGTAATTCACTCCCAGAAACACATTAAAATATGCCAAGAAGTCCCAAACATTCTAGAAACACATTAAATCAAGCAACACGTGGCTAAGTGCTAATGTATGCGATTTACGCCACGAAACAGGAAGTTGTTGTAACTTAGGCATACAATGTCCGATCTGCCCCAAACTTCACATGTTTGATAATAGTCCTGGCCTGAAGACATCTACATGCCAATATTCTGGATATAGTCAAAGCACCACCTGCTGGCAGCAGGAAGTGTGGCACATTGAACTGACTTTGCCATTTTTCTTCTATATTTACACACTTAAATGCATGCCGCCCACTATTCACTGTTTACCTGAGGCCACCGGGTGGCGGTGCTCCCGGGTGCGAGGGCCCTTTCATCGCTGCTTGCAGCTTTAATTACCTGTTGTATTTCTTGGCAGCAATCGTTTTCCTCAGTTGGCATTGCACTAAGCAAATAAGTACAGTACTTGCCATATCGAGACGTCCTGCTGTAGTCTTTGTTGCTGCTGTTGTTCTTGCTGTTCAATTTCAGACTCGGGATCCGATTCTGGATCAGATATGTATGGCTGGATCTGATTAGCCATAGTTAATTTAAGACACTAAAGTTTTTGTTCCCTTTTTATTTATAAGGATGTCACAGCTTGCAGACGATTGCTACGCAAAAGCTGCGCGTGCTCATGACTCTTTAGCTCCACCCACTGCACACCTCCACGAGTTCGGCTGTTTTCGGAAAGAATCGGTACAGCATATCTGTCTTTTATAAATATGGTAAAACTAAAGACTCTTCGGAAATATGAAGGATGCAATACTACTCTATAGGTACTCAAGATTAACATGAGATTGTCAGATTGTTATGTACCCTTTAAAAAATGGTCTACTTTTTTCCTGTTAGAATCCGTAGTACAGATCCATGCACACTCTAATGGCTATTATTGCCCACAACACATTGCACGTTGGACGAGGATTCGGTTAGAACTACAAACACGAATAAAAGTGTTAAAAACCTACAAACATGGCAGATATGCAAGACTGACAGTTAAGTAGAGAAATTTAGTTAAAGGGGTTCTATCTATCTATCTATCTATCTATCTATCTATCTATCTATCTATCTATCTATCTATCTATCTGTCAATCAGTCAGTAGGTCTCTCTGTCTGTGTCTGTGTATGTATGAAATTGTATTTAAATTACAAAAATTGAATACATACAAACAGGAGTACAACAGCTTGTTCTTATATATATTTTTTAACATTATTTCCACATTGTTCCTATGTCCCAGTTCCTATTATTCTTTCTGTTATTAAGTGAGCATTGCTTATCAGTTAAGATTTGATTGTTTTGCTTTTTGTTTGGCTTATCTACACTTTGCAAACAATAACTTTTTTTCCTCTTCGAAACAATTAATCTGTTGAACACTCATATCAGATTGAATGCAGTGAAGCTTGGGCGCTCTATAATGAAGTATGTGCTGTGGAATATGTGACATTTTGATACACCTCATGTGGCGGTTGTGACAGCTCCATCAGTTAAATAGATATTTCCACTGAGACTTGCAAAAAATGGCTCTATTTTTTAGTATGCTTTAACCATGCCTACTGAGTTGGAAATGCTACAGAACATTTGAGATCAGAACTATTATTCCTGTCCAGTGCTATTAACATTACTTCATTTGGTCAGCGCAAAGACTGTTAACCCAAGAACATCCTGATATCCTTTCCATATACACTCACCTAAAGGATTATTAGGAACACCTGTTCAATTTCTCATTAATGCAATTATCTAATCAACCAATCACATGGCAGTTGCTTCAATGCATTTAGGGGTGTGGTCCTGGTCAAGACAATCTCCTGAACTCCAAACTGAATGTCAGAATGGGAAAGAAAAGTGATTTAAGCAATTTTGAGCGTGGCATGGTTGTTGGTGCCAGACGGGCCGGTCTGAGTATTTCACAATCTGCTCAGTTACTGGGATTTTCACGCACAACCATTTCTAGAGTTTACAAAGAATGGTGTGAAAAGGGAAAAACATCCAGTATGCGGCAGTCCTGTGGGCAAAAATGCCTTGTTGATGCTAGAGGTCAGAGGAGAATGGGCCGACTGATTCAAGCTGATAGAAGAGCAACTTTGACTGAAATAACCACTCGTTACAACCGAGGTATGCAGCAAAGCATTTGTGAAGCCACAACACGCACAACCTTGAGGCGGATGGGCTAGAACAGCAGAAGACCCCACCGGGTACCACTCATCTCCACTACAAATAGGAAAAAGAGGCTACAATTTGCACGAGCTCACCAAAATTGGACAGTTGAAGACTGGAAAAATGTTGCCTGGTCTGATGAGTCTCGATTTCTGTTGAGACATTCAGATGGTAGAGTCAAAATTTGGCGTAAACAGAATGAGAACATGGATCCATCATGCCTTGTTACCACTGTGCAGGCTGGTGGTGGTGGTGTAATGGTGTGGGGGATGTTTTCTTGGCACACTTTAGGCCCCTTAGTGCCATTTGGGCATCGTTTAAATGCCACGGCCTACCTGAGCATTGTTTCTGACCATGTCCATCCCTTTATGACCACCATGTACCCATCCTCTGATGGCTACTTCCAGCAGGATAATGCACCATGTCACAAAGCTCGAATCATTTCAAATTGGTTTCTTGAACATGACAATGAGTTCACTGTACTAAAATGGCCCCCACAGTCACCAGATCTCAACCCAATAGAGCATCTTTGGGATGTGGTGGAACGGGAGCTTCGTGCCCTGGATGTGCATCCCACAAATCTCCATCAACTGCAAGATGCTATCCTATCAATATGGGCCAACATTTCTAAAGAATGCTTTCAGCACCTTGTTGAATCAATGCCACGTAGAATTAAGGCAGTTCTGAAGGCAAAAGGGGGTCAAACACAGTATTAGTATGGTGTTCCTAATAATCCTTTAGGTGAGTGTATGTTCAGAAACATGTATATGTGTTGCATGGAATGGACTTAATAAGTTTTGGGCTACTTTGTATTTAAAAGCTAGTCTTTCTCTGTTATAATCACTTATAGTGTGCTATAGATAATGGGCTTCAGCAATTTCCAGCCATTTGACAAATGTTTTTCATCAGTTTGTTCCTCCACAGTGTTCCTGTGGTATTGCATCCATGAAGATTTTGAACTGTAAATAATTTATGAGAGGCATCTTCTTCACTCAGCTGGTGCTCTCTGCCCAGAAACGCTGACAAAAAATTTAAGTCTCTTGTTTATTCATTCTGGCTCTTGTTAGGTTCCGTCTTATCCTTCTTTCTTCTTTAGACTTTTTGTCACGTGCCTTTCCTATGGTCCTCATCCTGAATTTCTTCACCAGCTGTGTTTTAAATTGAGTGGTGGCAAGAAGGACTACATCTGAATTTAAATCCCTCGCCAAAGCAGCTGTTTTCTTCCGTGAACCTCTGTGGAATTCAAAATCGGCATGTTGTCTCTTTTCTTTGTGCCTAAGGAGAAGCGGTGTCGGAATTACGTTCCCTGCTGACTGATTTCTGCCAGTCACAATCTGTTCAAGGCGCCCATTTAGGCGGCGGCTGGCCTGAGGCATCTCGAAGCATGGCAAGCCACTTCATCTCAAAGTGATTCCGTGGAGGACTTCACATTGATAAAACTTTCTTGTGATAACTGCTTCCTCAATGGCTATCAGTTGCTTGCTGAGTTTGTCAAACGGCACTTGGCTTTGTCTGATTGCACTGAATCTTTTTATATATGAGAGTGTGTCGTTTGAGAAAACCTTGTCTACGTTTAGCATTACCTCATTCCATCAGGTCCAGAAGGAGCCTGTGGACTTTATTTGCATTTTATATTCTGATTTTGAGGGATGTATGCATTTTTTATATATTAAAATGTAGTACCCTTATAATGGTAGTTGAAAGAATATTCAAATTAGCCAGTTTGTCATTTAAAATTTGTTGAATGTTGTCAATTGACAGGTATTCTAATTCTGTGAATATATCAGAGCTCAATCCCTGCTGCTAAATGTGCATTATATGCCAACATGTAGGATAGATGGATGTCTTGTTTTTATCTGATTTAGCTAAGCCGCTAACTGTGAGGGTCAGCATTAACATCACTGATGCTGACACTCTCAACAAGATGACTATTGACTCTTTTAGCTGCAAGATGGGCCATTTAACCCCTCTCTTACAAAAAGTGGACGTGCATATCAGATTCAGGGGTATTCAATTAAATTTCCAAGAGTTCCCGTCTCTATATTTTCTTCCCTTTGTACAAAAACAACATATAAAAACATCCTATACAGTCAAAATAGTCATCAAAGATGAGGATATTGGGTCCCGAGAGCCAAGCAGTGGCTTAATATATATATATTGGATATGAATATAAGAAGGTAAGATCAAAAGTTTTATCAGGCTATTATTATTTTTATATAGATACCTATGTATGGCAGAAGGCCATATTCAAATTATATATTATCTGCTCTCATTATGAGCAGTTTTAATTGTCTTTCTTTGCCATATATAAATAATTTCCCCAATTATAAGTCAGAGTAATATACAGTATGTATGACAGATTAAAAAAAACTATATTTGCTGCGTTCTCGTTTTTCTGAAGTGTTTTAGTGAAAGTATCTATTTTGCTGTTCACCGTGTTTTTGCTACTGTTGTTAAAATAACCGCATCATCTGCAGTTATTTTTTATTTTTGGCGATTTAGTATCTTTAGCGGGGGAGAGAAGCAACGCGCACGGAGCGGAAAGGGCTTGAATGAAGTGAGTTTGGCTCTAGATAAAAATATTAGAGGATATAACGCTGAAAGATCATTACCATAAACGACCCTGAGCGCTTGTGCTCACTTTAAACTGTAGAAATGGTAAAATGGTGCTACATCTGTCATTTTCTCTCGCAGTCCAGTTGGAACCAAGCCAGGGTCCGGAACCAGACCGCAGTCCGCTATTTGAGGATGCCTCAAGGATGCCTTACACACACACACACACACACACACACACACACACTCACACTCACACTCACACTCACACTCACACTCACACTCACACTCACACTCTCACACTCACTCTCACTCACTGCATGACTTATCACAATTCAGGTTTATAATTTCCCAAAGGTTCTCAATGGTTTTAAGGTCAGGGGACTGAGGAGGCCACTTAAAGACAAAATGCTGACTGTGAACACTTTTATTGCGTGCAACTTTGTTGCATGTGTGATGTGTTTGGGATTATTATGTTGGAAAGTACACATTTGATCTCCAAACATATCCGCCATATTGGTCTATTTCCAAAGTGCTAGCAACTTTGTAGATCCTTCCAACACCTGCTGCAGACATGCGTTCCCAATACCATTATGTTTCCACTGCTGTGCTTAATGGCGCCACGCATGCATTTGGTATTAAAACCCTCTAGACGCGTCTCCAACATACCTGACACCATCCAGTGCTAGGTTGTTAAATTTTAACTTGTTGGACTGCAGAATAAATAGTTTCTTTACTGGTACACAACCTATCAATCCAGCCTCTTCTAGACATTGGCTTACAGTTTAAGATGAAACTGGAGGTTGGAGGACTCATCCAGGTCTTTAGAAGCTGTTTTGAGGTGCTCCCACATTCACAAAATACTCAAGTAGTCTTCCTTGACCAGACACAGCACTTAACATTCTGCATGGTAGTAGTCTCACGGTGCATGGAAATAATTCTGTGGACATTGTGACCATTCAAATCCTGCACATATCCAAAACGATTGACCAGATTTTGCCATTTTAACAATATCCTCCTTGGTTGCAGAGAACAGCTCCTTCCATTTGGCCATTTTCACTAAAGTCCACCAAATAACATCTAATAATATAGATAATACTTGCCACATAGTGATTTAATTAAATATAGGTTGGGAATAATGAGTGCAAGCTTGGTATGACCATTTGGCCAAAAATGACGTCCGGATGATTCGGTATGTTTCATTGCGTCATGACAAATTATTCGATTGAAACATGGAACTAATGTACACTGTACATTAGTTTTACACTCCAGGCACAACTTCACAACATGCATACAAAATATTTATTAAAATATTAAATATTTAAAAATATATATTTTTAAATTATATATATATACACCGATCAGGCATAACATTATGACCACTGACAGGTGACGTGAATAACACTGATTATAATTAATAATTATTAATTAGTTTCATTTGTATAGCGCTTTTCTGGGTACTCAAAGCGCTTTACATATAGAAGGGGAAATCTCCTCAACCACCACCAATGTGCAGCATCCACCTGGATGATGCGACAGCAGCCATATTGCGCCAGAACACCCACCACACACCAGCTTATTAGTGGAGAGGAGACAGAGTGATGAAGCCAATCAGTATATGGGGATGATTAGGAGGCCATGATGGACTGAAGTCAATTGGCAAATTTGGCCAGGATGCCGGGGTTACACCCCTACTCTTTTTCGACTGACTGTGATTTTTTTAATGAGCACAGATAGTCAGGACCTTGGTTTAACGTCTCATCCGAAGGACGGTGCTTGTTACAGTATAGTGTCCCCATCACTATACTGGGGCGTTAGGACCCACACAGACCACAGGTTGAGCACCCCCTGCTGGCCTCACTAACACCTCTTCCAGCAGCTACCTAGTTTTCCCAGGAGTTTTTAGTTTTCCCTGGATAGTTTTTACCATCCAGGTACTGACCAGGCTCAGCCCTGCTTAGCTTCAGTGGGAAACCAGTCTTGTGTTACAGGGTGATATGGCTGCTGGCCATAATTATCTGAAAACTCTGAAATCTGAAAATTATCAAAACTGCAGCTCTTGTGGGGTTTTCCCGGTCTGCAGTGGTCAGTATCTATCAAAAGTGGTCCAAGGAAGGATCAGTGGTGAACCGGCGAAATGCACCAACAGTGGGCACGTGAGCATCAGAACTGGACCACGGAGCAATGGAAGAAGGTGGCCTGGTCTGATGAATCACGTTTTATTTTACATTACGTGGATGGCCGGGTGCGTGTGCGTCGCTCACCTAAGGGAACACATGGAACCAGGATGCACTATGGGAAGAAGGCAAGCCAGCGGAGGCAGTGTGATGCTTTGGGCAATGTTCTGCTTGGAAACCTTGGGTCCTGCCATCTATGTGGATGTTACTTTGACACGTACCAACTACCTAAGCATTGTTGCAGACCATGTACACCCTTTCATGGAAACGGTATTCCCTGGTGGCTGTGGCCTCTTTCAGCAGGATAATGCACCCTGCCACAAAGCAAAAATGGTTCAGGAATGGTTTGAGGAGCACAACAAAGAGTTTGAGGTGTTGACTTGGCCTCCAAATTCCCCAGATCTCAATCCAATCGAGCATCTGTGGGATGTGCTGAACAAACAAGTCCGATCCATGGAGGCCCCAGCTCGCAACTTAAGGACTGAAAGGATCTGCTGCTAACATCTTGGTGCCAGATACCACAGCACAGCTTCAGGGGTCTAGTGGAGTCCATGCCTCGACGGGTCAAGGCTGTTTTGGCAGCAAAAGGGGGACCAACACAATATTAGGTTATTAATATTAATATAATGTTATGCCTGATTTTTTTTAGGATTACTTAAAGAATAGAAAGTAAAAAAGAACAGCATTTATTTGAAATAGAAAAAGGCACTTCAAAAAAGGTAAATGGTAAATGTTCGGAAACTATGGAAAGGGTACCTTTTGGTACTCAGAACTGAACTAACAGATCATCATCCGTTACATGCAGTAAACGAAAAAGCAGTTGTGCATAGAAAACTGCCAGAGCATATGATTTAATTGGTGCAGTGTTCAATGGCTTTGCCTCTCTTAATGATATAGTAAAATACCAAAATCTTTTAATTGTCTCATCAGTCCTAGCTCATTAAAAAGAGGTCGGCAGTTGGCTTATCCTGTTAATGCATAATCAAGACTATTTCATTAATATTTCATAAGTAATATCACATCTTCAGTCTTGTAAGGGGGCATTTTAACTTTCGTGTTGCTTGTGGGCAAATCCATTGTGAAAGTTTAAAATACAACCTGTCCTCCGAACCACAGTCCCTCATTGGTTTCCATACAAGTAGAGAATCTTGCACCTGCTGTGATAGTGGGTGGAAGGGGGAGCCGGGTGGAATGTAATGGGCAATCGCAGCAGGTATGAAATCCCTTCAGGCTTGATTCTCTGGAAAGCGTTTTAGAGCTGATAGGATGAGCAGTATGTGCATGCTTGCATGCTTTGGTAATTTTATTTTCAGCCGCTGCATACTTCAGGATGTGTTATGACTGTTTCGATTAGCCTCGCTGTTATTCTTTCAGCCCGTGGGGTACCGAATGTCTCACACACAATTTCTCCTTCAGCCACACATTTCAGGTGGTGTGACATTTGTCCTGGGGGACCCATCTGTGTAAATTAGAGTTTATGAAATATCTATGCAGAGAAGCAACACAAAACAAACAAAAAACACAAGGAATATTAAAGGACAGGGAATATATATATATATATTACACTGTTAAACCTTGCTGTAAAAAACGGCCAAATTCTGACAGTAACATACTATTCTCCATTAAAACAGTAATATACTGTAGAAAACAATGTATTCTGGGTAATATTTGTCATTTTCGAGAAAGTAACCTACAGGAATATACTGCGAATTAAGAGAGCTCAAAGTCGACACTCAGAGGCTGTGTCCCAAATCACACCCTATACCCTCATTCACTATTAAAATTAGTTCACTAATATAGTCCACTTGACAGAGTAAATCCACCTGCTGTTAACAAGCAGATCCACTGAAGGAGAGAAAAAAACACAAGAACAGAAAAAAAGAGAAGAGACGAGCAGAAACACAAGAACTACAACTGACTTCAGCCACAGAGTGTGAAACCAGTTTGACATTATTTCTTTCATACATGTACAAAAGTTCTTGCTGAGAATTAACAGAGATTTAGATGATGATGTTTTGTTGAAAATAATAAAGTTTGCAGTCACCATTATGGTGATCAGTGTTTGCTTTAGTTGGGCTCTTGACCCTTGACTTTATGACATTAGTTTTTTCTCTGGCTGCTTTAACTGTGTGTTTGTAAAGCACATTTGTCATGGCAAGAAAAAGCCAAAAGGAAGCTGATCAGGTGTTTTTGGCTGTGATGATGCCATAATCATCATGGTCTTGTCTGATTCGCTGATGTCACTCTGTGTGTAATCTTTGATTTTATGGACGTTTTAATTTTATATTTATTGATTATAGTATTTATTTACGTGATTCTACAGAATGAGATCCAGCAATACTTCATTAATAAGATATTTTGAAGAATATTAAAATCATACCGTGCATAAAACATTTTTAACTCCAGCATTATTTGGACACACACAGACATCATCAATCAGCATATGAATCTCAACAATGGTGATAATCAAATGTTTAATGTCGCAATGCATACTGGGCGCCAGCATAGTACAAAACTCCCAGCATGCACTGCAGCATGAATAAATTATGCAGCTGAATGATCTTTTTTTTATTGCCACCATTGTTGAGAATCATGTGCTGATTTTTGATATCTGTGTGTCTAAATAATACTGTAGCTCTCTTTTATTGTGCATGATTTTTTTTTAATCCTTCATTATAACTGGATGCTGCTGGAACTTTTGCTGTGGTGGTAGTGTGAAATATAAGTCTGTCAATAATGTGACACTTTTGATACAGGATTAAACACTGGATGAGATCAGTGAATCAAGAGACTATTTGATGGATAAATCATCATCAATGCATAACAATCAGCATTCAATTATCAACTTTTTCTTTTTCTTTTGCCATAACAAATGTGGTTTGCAAAAACACAGTTAAAGCAGCCAGAGAAAACTGATGTAAAAAGTCAAGGGTCAAGAGCTCAACTAAAGCAAACACTGATTACTATAATGGTGACATCAAAACTAAGCATTTTCAATAAAACATCAACATCTAAACCTCTGTTAATTATCAATAAGAGCTTCTGTAGATGTATGACAGAAATAAAGTCAAACTGGTTAATAATTGTGTAATAATGTGTAATGGCTGGAAGTCAGTTGTAATTCTTGTGTTTCTCTTTTTTCTGTTCTTGTTCCTCTTTCCTTCAGTGATTCTGCTTGCTCAACAATCACTTACATATTCACTTAATTATCTCACTGCAACACAGGGTGAATGTTACTTTTACTCTTTGTAGTGTGGACACTACAGGATGTTCCTATGGGGTTGAAAGGGTTAAAGGTGTAAGATAAAAAGACACCCACGAAATGTATGTTAACAGTAATAAACTGTAAGTTAAAAAAACGGTTATATACTGGCAACACTGTTGCCTGTAGTTTACTGTAAAATTTAGTTTTGTGGATCACCATTGTGGTGAAGAGTAGAGCCTGTGCTTCAGTCCAGGAGAAGACCAAAAAACACTGATGATATGCTGCATGTTGCTTTATTTAACAGACGGTGACTGTGTAGTTGCTGATGCAGTGAAAGCCTTCTTTTTATTTAAAATATTTTTAGTGGACTCAAATGAAAAAATTTCACAGTAATAATATGCTCACATTACTAACACCTTATAAATACTAGTTTATAAATTTAATGGCAGTTGGTCAATTTAAGGCAGTCGGTTTCTGCAAATAAAATGAGTTTCACTCTATTTTTAATTTAGTGCATGGTATTTTTACAGTAACATGCTGTAAAGTAGATTACAGTAAATAACTGTACAATTAACAGTAAATTCTGTTGCCAGCATTTTACTGTAAAAAAGCCTGGTAAGGTCTAACAGTGTATATATATACACTCACCTAAAGGATTATTAGGAACACCTGTTCAATTTCTCATTAATGCAATTATCTAATCAACCAATCACATGGCAGTTGCTTCAATGCATTTAGGGGTGTGGTCCTGGTCAAGACAATCTCCTGAACTCCAAACTGAATGTCAGAATGGGAAAGAAAGGTGATTTAAGCAATTTTGAGCGTGGCATGGTTGTTGGTGCCAGACGGGCCGGTCTGAGTATTTCACAATCTGCTCAGTTACTGGGATTTTCACGCACAACCATTTCTAGAGTTTACAAAGAATGGTGTGAAAAGGGAAAAACAACCAGTATGCGGCAGTCCTGTGGGCGAAAATGCCTTGTTGATGCTAGAGGTCAGAGGAGAATGGGCCGACTGATTCAAGCTGATAGAAGAGCAACTTTGACTGAAATAACCACTCGTTACAACCGAGGTATGCAGCAAAGCATTTGTGAAGCCACAACACGCACAACCTTGAGGCGGATGGGCTACAACAGCAGAAGACCCCACTGGGTACCACTCATCTCCACTACAAATATGAAAAAGAGGCTACAGTTTGCACGAGCTCACCAAAATTGGACAGTTGAAGACTGGAAAAATGTTGCCTGGTCTGATGAGTCTCGATTTCTGTTGAGACATTCAGATGGTAGAGTCAGAATTTGGCGTAAACAGAATGAGAACATGGATCCATCATGCCTTGTTACCACTGTGCAGGCTGGTGGTGGTGGTGTAATGGTGTGGGGGATGTTTTCTTGGCACACTTTAGGCCCCTTAGTGCCAATTGGGCATCGTTTAAATGCCACGGCCTACCTGAGCATTGTTTCTGACCATGTCCATCCCTTTATGACCACCATGTACCCATCCTCTGATGGCTACTTCCAGCAGGATAATGCACCATGTCACAAAGCTCGAATCATTTCAAATTGGTTTCTTGAACATGACAATGAGTTCACTGTACTAAAATGGCCCCCACAGTCACCAGATCTCAACCCAATAGAGCATCTTTGGGATGTGGTGGAACGGGAGCTTCGTGCCCTGGATGTGCATCCCACAAATCTCCATCAACTGCAAGATGCTATCCTATCAATATGGGCCAACATTTCTAAAGAATGCTTTCAGCACCTTGTTGAATCAATGCCACGTAGAATTAAGGCAGTTCTGAAGGCGAAAGGGGGTCAAACACAGTATTAGTATGGTGTTCCTAATAATCCTTTAGGTGAGTGTATATATATAATATTATTATGCTGATGCATGTAAGCATGTACCACCGCACCATATGGAGATTTTAGTGTTCAGTACTTCAAATGAAATGTTAGCCTTTGCTTGAACATTTTATTATTTGGCATCTGATTTTTTTATAACCATAATTAGCTTTAGTTGTGGTTGAATGTACTGTCTGTTCTGAAAGCTGTTGGCTAACGCTTCAGTGACAGGACCACAAGTCTTTTACATATAGCAATCATTTCAGTCTCAAAGTAATTACACAGTTTTTTAGGACCTCCTGAAAGCATTTACTGTTGTAAAGCTTGATTCAGGAGCAGAAAAAATCCATTTGGCAAGCCTGTTTACTGTAGCATAGGAAAAGTGCAGAGTAATCCCCATATTCTGAATCAACAGGCCAAACATAACCATTTTGCCAAAATACCCCTTGTGTCCAATATCTTTTTACCCTAGTGTTATTAAATTACTTTCCCTGGTGGATGGTCACATTTGGTCGAATAAATTGAGTTGTTTATATTCTGATGCAGATGGTCTACGTTGCAAGGCAGATGTAGAGTTGCAAATTGCACTGGTGTTAAAATGAGATTAACAGTAGTACAGCATGTGATTGTTAATGTGAAAGATGACATTAGCTCACCGCCCATGCTGTATTGTGTAATGTGGCCTGTGTTATCTAGCCACAACAAAGCTTAACAAGGTTCCTTTTACTATATAGCGCCTTAAATGAAGCTAATATCTGCCAGAGAGGCTTGTCTCCAGACAGCATCTTATTAAATGAAAATATTATGATAGTCATGTTAACCCAAAGTTGATTAACCTCACTGGGTCTGGGCATAATTAATATGGGGAAAAAGTAAAATGCCAAGGTCACCGATTATACAAGCATGATATTACTTTAAACGAATTCATTTCAAATGTTTCGGAGCCTATTGACTTTCCAACTAGGTTATGTAATCCCACCGCACTTGACCTTTTGTCCAATAATCTAATGTCTCAGAGAAACTAAAATCAATTCCAGGCTTACCTTGATGCTGTCTGAAGATAAACATTAAAGCACCAGGAATAAAACACAAGGGCCCAAAGACGCAGCTCAGGCCTGCCATTTAGTTGAAGTGAGAGCGTTTGCCATCTTAATCTAATTTTTTGACATTTCATCTTTATTCATAAAATTATATATATATATATATATATATATATATATATACACACACACACACACACACAAACACATATAGTGATAGTATGTATAAATTTTATTAATATATGCATTCATTTATTAGATCGGTGATTATATTAAATAATTGGATTTAGAACTAAATGAACCAAATCTACAATCATTGTATAAAATAAACAAATAAATGCATAAATTAACTAAGCATTTAAAACATTAGCAACCAAAATGACTGAACTAAATTACTATTTAAATATTGTATAGATAAGTATAATTGACAAAATAATAATGCATAGTTATATAATTTAACAAAATGTTTTTTTTTTCTTTCTAGATTTTCATTTTTAGGGTCATGATTTCAGTTATGCCGTTTGCTGCATTATGTTAAATTATTAATGTAAAATTTTGCATTCAGAGCAGATTTATGTTTTAGAGTTTCTCATGGAGCAGGAGGAATTGACAGTTACAAGTGGGAGGACAAAAGATAAATTTGCACTCAGTTTAAATCAAGAATTAGGACAAATGCTTTGCTCCTCTGACTAACTAGAAATAGAAACGTTTTTTAAATGTTTTGGCACAACATCAGATTTTAAATCAGACCTACATTTACAGTCTCCAGTTGATTTCATAACTAGACAGATAAAATAATGAGATCAGTGTCAGCACATCCTCCACCCACACAGGTGTGCTGCTCTGACTGCTCTATGTCATTTATATTGGATTGACAGCGACATGCTTGATACTGTAATTCTCACACAGTTTCTCCTATTGATTCAACTGATCAGCCCTCGCTTTCCACCTCTCCATTCTGCACAGAGTCTGTCAGCTGTCAAACTGAGAGGGAAATCATTGAATGGGTCCCAAAGAGTGAGGATGTGTTGGTGCAGGGTTCCCGTTCGCTGGTGGAAGCCACAGGATGTGTTTAATGGCCTATTTTAATTAAAGCCTATAGCTGTGTCTCACCATGAATGTAAATGTGGAAAGTCTCCAGGCTGCTTTGTTTGGTGAATTTCATTCCACCAGAATTCAAATCTACAAAACTTGCTTGGATATGCAAGAGCCAGTCTGGTATGATGATCAGACGTTTTGATATTTGCATTATCGCCGTGACCGGCATGACAGCCCCGATCTCGAAATTTCTTGACGGTTCCTCAGAGGCCATGACATTTTCAGGAAGACTAGTTACCTTTTTGTATTCTTGACTTTCAAAGAAAGGCCAGTCTTGAGCATTGCAAATGAAACCTTTATTCTATAAGGCAACATTTGAGAGGTTTCATGAATAGAACATACTAATAGAACATCCTGTGCATTTGTCTTGCCATGTGATTCATCAATTTGCTTTAAATTACAGGATCAGTGTGCTCCATAAAGTTGGTATATAATCTCATGTTGGTTCTTGCTGCCTCTGTGAATTAGATCCCATAATCATCTGGGGCTGAGTGACATGTACAGTAATGCCGAGATATGAAATGTTATGGGAATATTTCTGTCACAAATGACACATCAGTAATTTTTTCCCTTCTGACTGCTCTCTCCTCGGAAGGTGTTTCTGGAATTTGAGTTGATCATGCAATAAATAAGGCTTAAAATGTTATGAATCATGTAACGCGCTAACATTTTGGCGGCCCCAAGATTGATCACTTTAGGGAATGGGGAGGCTGCACCAAATCAGTCTTACATGAACCAGAACTGAAGGGAGGGTAATCATCGCAAATATCCTCAGAGATACACACAAAGCAATTGATATTTATCATTAGCGACCGGTCCTGACAAGAGCAATAAATGGTCTTCACATTGATATATTCTACACAGACTGCTTTTGATAAATGAGACAATATGGGACAAAAAGACTACGGTGTAAGTGTAGAACTTCTTGGTGCATTCACAGAGTGACAGCTATATTTGTAGCTTATGTTCTCATCTACGTCCAGGTTAGCAGAAGTATAGAGGTGGCTAATTTCTAAGTTAGGGTGAGTAAAGCAAGCCCTAGACCTGCAGAGCTGCTCAGTGTTTTTGCCCTCAGGGTCTGATTAGAATGCTGAGCCATACAAAGTCTGCAGACAGAGGGGAGCAAGGTGACTAAGACCGCTGGCAGTGTTACTCGCTCATTCCCAAAGTTTCTAAATGAAATGGGAATGTTTTTAAAGGTGTTGTAAGCGATTTTGGTCGTTTGGCTAACTCTTGCCTAAATTAGACCAAGTCTCTCTGTCCCTTATCCTCTCAACCACAGACCCTTTCTCCAAAACCACGACCAACAAGTGTTGTCAAATCTAATGGCAGCAATTGTTTACAGAGTAAAAAGATGTCACAGAAAATGTAATGGTTTTTTTTTTCAGGTCTATTTTAGTATTTTTTTCTTTTTTTTTCTTTTTTGATTGGCATAAACTATTTGTCTTAGTTGCAAGTAGTGTTGTCAGAAGTACCGACTTCGGTACCAAGTCGGTATTGAAATCTAAAAAATGTGATGCTTTGAGCTCTGTTGAAATAAACACCTCTGATTGGCCATTGTGTTCACGCGCTCATCGGATATGTCTGTGATTGGCTACAATGACCAACACACGGGAGTGTTTAAAAGCACTCGGAAGTGTTTGAAAGTGTTTTGAAAGCGGGAGCAGGATCGTTTGAAAGCACAAGCAGACGTCTATCAGTGTACTGGTCCCGTGTGTATCTATGCAAGCGCTCAGTGAAGAGCGTCATTGATGTATATTTACAACATGTTTTTGAAGCGCTGATCATTGTAGTCAATCGCAGACATATTTGATGAGCGTGTGAGCACAATGGGCAATCAGAGTTGTTTATGATTCCGCTCAACAGTGCTCGAAGTGGCACATTTTTTAAATTTCAGTATCAACTTGGTACCGAAGTTGGTACTTTTGACAACACTAGTTGCAAGTGAACCTGTATTTAATGTAGTCTTGGTTATATTTGCCTTTGCTTTGTATAGTTTTATCAGTGGTTTTTAAAGATGGTATATCCATGTTGGCATATATAAAGTCAAAAGTTTGGAATAATTATTTTTTAAATGTTTCTTATGCTCACCAAGGCTGCATTTATTTGATCAAAAATACAGTAAAAAAGTAATTTTGGTAAATATTATTACAATTTACAATCATATATCACAGTAACAATAAGCAGCAAAAACGTTTTCAATATTGATAATGATAAGAAATGTTTCTTGGGAACCAAATCAGCATATTAGAATGATTTCTGAAGGATCATGTGACACTGAAGACTAGAGTAATGGCTGCTGAAACTGCGGAAAAATAAATAAATTACATTTTTAAATATATTCAAATAGAAAACAGTTATTTAAAACATTTCCCAATATTATTTTTTACTGTATTTTTGATCATATAAATGCAGCCTTAGTGAGCATAAGAGACATCTTTCAAAAACAATAATTAATTATTACTTAATTATTCTGAACTTTTGACCGGTTGTGTGTGTGTATGTGTGTGGATTATGAGGACACAAATGTGTATAATAACATGGGTATTACAACGTAAACATGGTTTATGTAGGGGGGTAGAATATACGGTTTGTACAGTATAAAAACCATTACGCTTATGGAGTCCCCATAAACCACATATTCAAGAATGTGTGTGCATACACACACACACACACACACGCACATTTTGAGGGGTCCCTCAAAATGGGATAATCATATGTGGCAGCATAACATAAAAAAACGACTGCTTTGCACTAAAAACTAACATTATAACTAGACCTGAGGGAATAATGTAATTAAAATAAAAAAAATGTATGCTCTGTCAGACAACTTGATGCATTTGATTTAATGACTTCACTTGAAGTCACACCATGAGGTGAATATTCTTGCTCAAGTGCCATTTAAAGTGCCTGAATGGAAAAGTTTGTTCACAGGCACTTTTTCTTCTTTTGAGGCTCAGTTACTTCTTTTTACTAGTTTCATCCAGCATGTTTTCATGAGTCAATAGACATTCCAGTGACCACTGACTTCACCAGGCGGCGTTTCTTTAGACATGCCTTGCAGTATTATGTAAGTAATAAAGCCTTCAGTCGCCCTCTCTCTTGCCTCCGTGTTAGAGCACACTGAGCCGGTCTCTTTGAGCAAGGGCTGTAATTGCATCCGCTCAAAGAGTGAGGAAATCAATTAGACATCACAGGCGGTGCTAAGGGGGCAGCGCTGACATGCACCGTCTGTGTCAACACCATCGCATTCCCCCTCCACGCCTTGCACCGCCATGTGCCACACATCAGTTATTGTCAGTGTTAAACAGCAGCGTCCGTGGGGCTCCGAGCCAGTGATTGGTGGGAGGGAGCCACAACAGAGACCAAATCACAATCCTGATTCACACAGAATTTGGAGTTATGACAACGTGTCCTCCCTCGAGGGCCTGGCGAGGGTATAATGAGAGCAGAAGGCCAGTAGGGGGCAGGGGAGAGAGAGGGAATGTGATGTCGAAGAGGAGAGAATACGGCAAAAAGAATTAAGGCTGCAGCACTGGGCTACTCCCCCAGTTTCACTCACAGCTGCAGGTCCACATTAGCTTTAGCTGCATTGCAGCCTTTTTCAGGTACACATGAATTACCTCATTATGCTCCTAGTGCAAAAGCTGCAGGGAGTTTTTAAGTGCTACCAAGCATATAAAAGCTATCGTTACAGTCAATATAAAGGACAATATTATGGGAATAGTGAACAGTGTTTTACAGTGGTTTAGATAGTATTGATAGTATTGATATTCCTCAAAAATTCTGGTTAGGGATTTGTTTGTTCCCAAATGGTTTTATATCAGGACACAGATTTTACTTTTTTTTTAAATATTGGATCCATCCATCCATCCATCCATCCACCCACCTATCCATCCATCCAATTACAGTTATATGGCTTTTTTGTATTGCATTTGTATTTCTTACAATTCATTTTAATCATAACTCCTTATTTTCCATTTCAAATTGTAAATCTCCACCCTGTTTGCCTCTATTCAGTAGCTCAATTCAAAGGGATTCAATTCAGGAATTTAATTGGAATTTGAAAGACATTCTCATTTCTGTTCTGAATGGCATTCATCCTGATGTAATTTCTATTTTTGGTTTGACATATTTATGCAATAAATTCTGATCTTCTGATCTTTTTTTTTTGTACATCTATGTGTATACTGAATTGATTTTTTTTTCTTTTTAAACATAGGCCACATTGTGTGTTGATTCTTCTCTTAGCTGTCCATCGTGTTTGATGATGACGCTTGCTCCAGGGATGGGGGGTGGGTTCAGCGACATTGCTGCTGGTGCCACTTATCGTGGGCGCAACGATTCTTACTCACCCGGCCGAAAACAAGACGTCCACTGAGTGTCATGACAATGAAATCTAATGCAGCATTTCATTTACACAGAACCAAAGCCTCAAGCCTGTGCTTATCTAAAACTATAACAGAGAAAAACAGAGAATTCTTTGCTACCAATCAAGCACAGGCATTTCCTCCAGGAAATGCAAATCTAGTTTAATTGTATCAAACTCAATTTTCCTTCTCTATGAACTCTGTCCTAATGCAGTGCTCGCAATAGTCACATGTCATGTACTCTAGCCCTTTCAACTCATTGATCTTTTTGTATGCGTTGTTTGCTGTGAGCACAAGTGAGCAGTAATGGGGCTATTTATTCACATGCCTAAATCGGAAAAGCAATACTTTACAGAGGTAATGATTAGATCATCATTGCAATGGGGGACATGAGCGTTCTCATTTCTCTGAATCATTACCCACAAACCCCCTTGAAAGCGCACATTCCATTCATGGCCTGTTCACCGCCGCTGCTTGCAAAACAATCTCATCGCTTCATAATCAAAATTACATTATTCAAATTTCTGAATGTCGCAGTGGCCACAGGCCAAACAAGAAATCAAACAGATTTTGAACCATAAATGAGTTTTATTCATGCTCGCACTGCCCGCAAGCAGCAGTATTAAAAGTTTTGAAAGCCCATCCTTTTCAATCCGTTCACTCTTTGTTTAAAAAACTTTTTGTGTCTTAAGAACAAAGCAAATAAGAGCTTTGAGACCTGCTTGTCTAACTGTCTCTGTCAGAAAAGGGCAATTACTCGCAGCAGTGGCAGTAATAGCCGTCTACTCTTGCTTAGACCTGACAGTGAGAGATTAATGCCAGCGAGTTCGTCGTCTTTAAATCTCCCTAGCCATCATAGCGTCATTATACTGTACTAGTCACCTGCATCTCATCTCCAGCTAGAGCTCGGCCTTCGTCTGATTATATTTAAGTGGCGTGCCACGAATCTAAGCTTGTGTCCTCTGACAGAAAATTCCTGCCTACATTCCAAACATTTTCGCATTTTGACATGAATTCTCTCTTGATTTAATGGTTTGGCCCCTTCGAAGTCAAGCTTGCCAACAGGTTCAAGGGAGAGAAAACGTTTCTTTCTTGTCGCTCCTTTTTCAAACCTCCCAGCCAAGTCTTATCGTAATCTCCATCAGAGCCCTCAGCATCTCAGCACCGCGACTCGGAGCGTGTGTTATCAGGGGATGGAGGAGTCGTGCCGCTGTGTGAGGGTATTAGGCCACTATCTAGAACGCTGGTGGAAGTAGGAAGTAGCACTGGAGTTGAACGTTGGAGCGGATGGTTCTATTGGTTGAGCTTTGGGGAGATATAGATTGTTGTCTTGCTGTCAGACTCCCTACTCTTATCTAAGTCAACATAGCCTGGCTTCATTTATGCTGGGTTTATCTGTGTTTGAGCTGAAGTTGCCTTGCTAGGACCTAGGGGCTACATTTGATGCATCAATGCATTTGTGATGATGTTTGCTTGTGATATGGATCAGCTCCCTGCTGAAAAGAACAGCAGAACTGATCACCAGCATATGTTGTGTTTTGGTTGCTGGTGGGTTGTACCCCTACCATATTATAGCCTTGCCAGCTTTTTTAATTCTTGCCTAATGTCTGGTCTACCTCGTAGCTCATTCTGGCCAAGAATCGCTCACGTTGACAGTCTGACATACAAAACGATCAACCACAGTTATGTCCTTTTTAGTTACCGGTTATCTGAGATAATTGTGACAACAAGAATGCATTGTCATGGGAAAAAATATTTAAATACACGACAAAAAACTGGCTAGAGAGAATACACCAATAAAAATAGAAGAAATGTGTGGAGACTTTGTAGTCAGATTTTTAGTGTACATAGTGCAGATCATTTATTTGATCAAAACCATAAAAACAGTAATATTGTAAAAAATATTATTACAATTTAAAATAACTTTTTTATTTTAATATATTGTAAAATGTTATTTTCCTCCTGTGATGGCAAAGCTGTATTTTCAGCATCATTATTCCAGTCTTCAGTCACATGATCCTTCAGAAATCATTCTAATATGCTGATTTGCTGCTAAAGACACATTTCTTAAAATTATCTGTGTTAAACCGTTGTGTTGCTTAATATTTTTGTGGAAACAATGGTAAATTGTTTTCCAGGTCTCTCTGATGAATAGAAAGCTCAAAAGAACAGCATTAATTTGATATAGAAATGCTTTGTAACATTATAAATGTCCTTGCTGAATAATGCACATATTTGCATATACAATACTATATGCATACTATTTTATTCACACACACACACACACACACACACACACACACACACACACACACACACACACACACACACACACACACACACTGTATCTGTCTGTCTATATGGTCACACTTTAGATTAGGGTCCAATTCTCACGACTAACTATTAACTATGACTTTTGCCTCAATAAACTCCTAATTACTGCTTATTAATAGTTAGTAAGGTAGTTGTTAAATTTAGGTATTGGGTAGGATTAAGGAATGTAGAATATGGTCATGCAGAATAAGGCTTTAATATGTGCTTTATAAGTACTAATAAACAGCCAATATCCTATTAATATGCATTAATAAGCAATTTGTATATGATAGTGAAGGACTTGTAAGTACATTTTGTATTTGTACATTTGAGGCCACTAATCTGGCAAAATTTGCCAACTCCCTGAAGTTTAATACTTTTGTTGCCAGGTCTCTTAATTAACTTAATTAGCAAGACATTGCTAGACTATGCCAGTTTCATCAATTGGTTATGCTGGTGAACAGCTTCACTCTATGTTGAACTAGCTAGACCAAAAAATCGACATGCATTCGATTGTAGTGCAAAGATCATTTTTAAATGTTCTCAAACTCCATTTATTATATAAGTTAATATGTTTTCTCTTTTTGTTGCCTGAGAGATGAACTTGTTTATTTCCATGGTGATGTGGAGTGTTAACGGTTATACCAGCAGCAAAGCAGCAGCGTTTTAATGAGAAACAGCATGTTTCTTTCCCTGTGAGGCCGTGCACGTGGTGTGCTGGGAGGTGTACGCTTGACTGGGTTCTGGGCCTAATTACTGGCACCTTAACTCTCTAACATTGTTCTTGTATAATTTACACATCTTTGTAGCTTTCACATGAGCTCTTCGGAGACCAAATCTTGCCCTGTTGCTGCCTATTAATAGTGATGGATGTAGTGACTAGTTTGACTGATAAGTGGCAGGAGAGGGGGTTGCAACAGGGCTGTGCCAGGCCCTAGGGCTTCGCCATTGTTCTATATTTGTTATTTTAGGAGTCAGCGCATTCATTCAGCCCAATAAGAGATGAAGAATGAGGGACCAGCTTCCGTCTGCCGCCCCCAGCGCTGCTCTGCGTAAATGCCCCTCTGTCTCTCACAGCCACCAAACCAAAGGACAACCGCAGCGCTCTGCCAGTCACACACAAATGTGCTCCTGACGCACACACAGAAATATGTACTCGCATCTGCTTGGTTATGACATTTACACTCTCTCACACAATGCACTAACCTTTTCTTAATTTAGAGGTTTCTGTTCGTTTTACTAAATGAGCTGAGCAGAGAACACAGTGTTTCTCCTGCATGAGTAGGGAATGTGTCTCTCTGTAATTACTGCCATTTTTATATGAGTGATTGACTGCACAACTTGCAATTTCAGAAACTTTTTAGAGACATTTTTAGAGAACTAATTGCCAGAAACGTTTGAAAGCACAAATACATAATTGTTGTTTTAGTCTTCTCCTGACTATTGTGAAAAATCTGTAGAGACTTATACAGTAGATATATAATTCTCATAGATAAGACTTTATAGATATATAATGAGCTGACTTCTCTCACTTTAACATTTGTAAAATCTGTGTAAAATAAAAAAAAAAAAAAGAATTCATACTGTAGATATATGGTTTCCACCTCTGAGATCAATTGTAAAATAAGTAATAAAGTTGCAGTTGTGAGATATAAAGTCTCAAGACAAAATTTGCAGTTAAAGTCCCAACTGTCTTTTTATTAGTTTAAATTGGATTCCATATACAGTAGATGCACTACAGTTCAAAAGTTTGGGGTCAATAAGATTAGCAAGGATGGATTTAATTGACCAAAAGTAACAGTAAAGAATTTTATAGTGTTACATAAAAGTTCTATTTAAAATAAATGCTGTTCTTTTGAGTTTTCTGTTAATCAAAGAATAATAATTAAACAAAAAATATATAGGATTTTTACAAAAACATTGATAATAGTAAGAAATCAAATCCCGCCCTACATTTTTCTCATTTTAGAAGCCATTTCACTGGAATATACATCACAACAGGGAAGAAAAGACTATCGCAACAGTTTCATGCTGACTTAAAAAAATTTTTACCAACCCCAAACTTTTAAATGGTAGTGTATAATATCATGACTGTTGACATTAAATACTTTTGGGAAGTTGATGTCCTGCAATGAGATGTGCTGTACTCCATCAAAATAATTTAAACTGCATTTTGCTAATTATTTTATAATTATTTGTAATTTTGAAAAATGTCATGCAGCAGAACCATTTAAAATTAACTGAAGAAGAAAAATGCATAAAAGTAAAATAAAAGGGAAAAGCATGATACTGGTGAAAAAAAGCTTTCATGTCAACTACCCTTTAGTATGTCATATCAGTTCTTAAATGCTCATTGATATAGTTCATTCATATCCTTTCCTATATCTCCAAAAACCAACAAATCCTCATCATCTGGGCACCCACCCTGTAGGAAAAAGTGAAAAAAGTACATGAGCTCAGCTTGTTCTGCATCAACAAGCTCAAGTCCTACTCAGGAAATGATATTGCTCTTTCCTGTGGTTTTGGACACCCTGCTAGTGCATGGATTCAGTGTTGTAAGAGTCTGTGGGAAGAGCCCTTGACCTCACACATGCCCATGATCTCTCTGTACTCAGCCCTCTCACGCCCCCACACACATTCACATTGACACATGTGAGGAAACAGAGTTGGCAGCCGAAGGATTTTCACACAGCACCCTGATAAGAGCCTTATAAAAAGTTGGCTGTGCTCACAAAACTCTCTTGCTCTCTTTGAGAGCAAAACAGCAAATATTCCAGTTTACCTGGCATGAGTCGATATTCAATTAACCAGACCAGCCTCTCACCGTGGCCGTTTATCAATACCTTGTTTTAAGTGCACTTGCTTAATCACATGCTATTTACAGCTGCAACCAAATGAACAAACGAATAATAACTGTTTGGAAAATTTTCAGTAGAGAAGCAGATGCCCCATGAGAGGAAATGCGGCTGGGTCCTGTCAGTGGATGGGCCAGCATTGAATAATCACTGAAGCCAGGTTATTATAGTTTTTTTAATTAGTTAGGGTTAGTTTGTCATTTCAAATTAGCTTTCACTCAGTGATAGTTTAGGGTTTGTGTGTATTTGTGTGTGTTTCAGTTTAGATTTTTAAAAAACCTTTTTAGTGTTTTTAGGGCTGCCAATGTTAACATGTTATTTGAGATAATTATATATTATTTAAAAAACACATTTGAGTTTAATGTTAATTTATTTAGTAAACGCCTAATTTGACATTTGAAATGGTTTCATTTTGTACTGTGTTCAGACGAGCATGAACGCCGAACACGCAGCAATCCTGTAGCCAAACGCGCATTCAGCAATAAATGATGGAGAAAGAACTTCTTCATTCATTTATTATTGTTTACTTCTCAAATCCAGATGGGACTTTATATAAAAAGGAATGGCATTTGTTGTCTTTGAATTGGGAATTTAATTAGCACAGAGTTAGTACACATTTGTACACATTTACAACATTTCTAGTATTAAGTATTAAGGGATAAAGGAGTATAGGGAAAACAAGTAATAATGTGGAAAGCATATGACCTACTTCTACATCTTTTAAAAACACATATAGCCCTAGTTCTGTAAACTTATCCAATTTCCAGTTTGTGAATCATACCACTTACAATCAGCATTCATCCAGTTGAACTGCTGCACTAATGACTCAGAGCCGTGTGGATGTTCCTGTGAATGTTCTCTCCTTTACAATTCCCATGGTGTCCGATCTCATAGAAATGTGCTGTAATGTCAGTTTAAGCTGTAGTTTCTGCTGAGACTTTTACACTGGTCTCTTTCATTCTGTCATTTCATGTTCAGAGCTGTCTATAGTTTTATCACTAACTAGTGACATTTATGTGTTTAATGAATGATGGCAGATGTTTTTAATGAGAATTTTTAAATTTGTAAAAATGAAGTGCTTGTGACTGTTCTTGCCAATCAGAGCTTTCATGATGTCATGTCACTTGTTATTATTAGCCAATGTACTTGTTGATGACATCATAAAAAGCCTGACGCTAAAGTGTGTAGCCTATTTGTGAATCAAACCTCCCAGTTCTGAGGGTTTTCTCAAAGTATTTTAAGGCAGGATGAAAGCACCCTTGGCTGCAGAGCTCACTCTGTTTGGTAAGCGGCTTGAGCATATTCTTGGCAAAAGGCAGGTGACAACAGCGGAGCCTGCGGAAGGCCTTGTTGTAAAAGCCATGGAACAACTGTTAGCTGTCCAGTTCCTGCCCTTTGTCTTTTCCCACTGACATTCAGCACTGTTCACTCCGGGTCCTTTGTGAGACCTGGTGTGTTCCAGTTAATGGAGATGACTTTTAATATGACTGAGATCTTCTACAGAATGGAAAAGCCACAGAATATGAAACACACTGGACTAGATTTTCCCAAACATGTTCCTTTTTCTTTCTCTCTCCACCACTCCTTCTTGTTCTCTTTCTAACTCTCTTGCTCTTTTATTTTGTGTGACTATAGTGGTTTCGGGGCTGGGATTTGAAAACAAAGCTCTGCCTCGCTGCGTTTTTTCAGCTGCAGCCTGAATCTCAGCATGAATGGTGTTAGTAAAGCAGATGTGGCGCTCTTTCCGGTTCATTTCTGATGTAAATTAATCAGTATAGAACCTACTGAAAAACTTTGTGACTTCAGTTGTTTCATATATGATTCTATAGCATTACATTTGAGCCATCTTTCAATTATGAGCAAGATGGATGCAAAATGAAATTCCACCGAGAGTAAAAACGTAGTTTGTTGTCATATTTTAATAGTTGTTTCTAGTGTGGATTCAAATGTTGTGCCCCATTCATTTCTGGTATCGCTTCCTATGAATACCAATGAGGATGTGTCTCAGTCAGAGTCTTGAAATGATAGGTGCTCACTGTGTGTTTGCTGTGATGGTTCACCAGATTTCCTTCTCTCACTAACACCCCATCGATTTGCTCTAGGAATTGAGTGATTTTACTCATTTTCAGCCAATGTTTTGCTTGGGGAATATAAAAGCCACTGCTTTAAAAGCTGGTGTTGGTTATAGTCATAAGCAGGGGTTAAATCTGGCTGGAATGGTGTTCTACCACCAGATGATGGTAGATGATCACTAGATGATTGGCTGTCAATCCAGTTTACTTACTATCTGCACAATCCAGTTGAGTTTGTGTTTGTCTCCGCACACACATTTAATCTTAATTTAGTGAATAAAATATACAGTCACAAAATACACAAAATGTTGTCTCTGTTCAGATTGGCTCTGTTCAGTTTAAAATTATAGACCCATGCATGAAATGGCTTGATTGAAGAGCACATATCAACAGGTCTATCCCTTTTTTAAAATAGCGAATAGGCTTCTGTTACCGCCCCCAGAATGCAATGTTTGCATGAATTGATAAAATGTGTACCTTGAATGCACCTTGAAAGTGGTTTTGGATAAAATCATCTGCAAAATGCATTAATTCTTTTTTTAATATTAATATTTATTAATATTTCCCCCAGTTAATACAGGAGTTGTTATAATGCAGTGTAAGTCACTTTGGATAATATCATCTGCCAAATGCATACATATTTATTTATTTATTTTATTATTATTATTTTTTTAAATCATTATTTTACCCCAGTTAATGCATTAATTGATATAATGTAGACCTTGAATGCCATGCTAGTCACTTTGGATAAAAGCATCTGCCAAATGCATAAATATTTTTTACATGTGTAATTTTATTTTTATTATTTATTTATCGTTATGTTACACTAGTTAATGCATAAATTGATATGATGTAGACCTTGAAAGCAATGTAAGTCACTTAATAATAAGCATCTGCCAAAATGCATTCATTTTATTTTATTTTTTTCAAAAAAAAATTTTTTTCAGTTAATGCATTAATTGATATAATGTAAATACATTGGATAATCTGCCAAATACATATTTATTTATTTAGATTTTTTAACACCTGTTCAAAAGGCTAAATATTTAGGATAGATGATGGGTCAAATAAGGTTACGGATGATCTCAAGGTCCACCCAGATGTAACATAGGCCAGCATCTCACTGAACAGCATAGGAGCTTCTTTGATATACTTAAAGTACATACAGACTTTTCAATCTGTTGTGTAAGACTTCTGGGAAAGGGTAAACTGTTTTGGGCCTGCATCTGAAGACCAGAGGGCTTTTCAAAATCAGCCCCAAACTTTTGACCCTGCAAGGAGATTGATTGCTTTCAGTATAATTCTCTTTACTTCCTGCATGCAGGGGGCCGGACTAATAGCTGTCCCTCGTGTCCAGCACAGAGGTCTGCCTGGTTCCTCTCCCCCTGAGTTGAGTCGACCCACCCCCATCCACAACCTCAAGAGTGGGGGAGCGTTTCCCAGGGACAAAAGAATGAATATGTAATGAAGAGAAAGAGAAAGGGGTTGGGAGTGTTTTTGTCTGAGGGAATAGATGTATCCAGCTTGACAAGTGTTTGTCAAGGGATCAAGGAAGTGCGAGAAAGTCTTGTTTTGTTTTCCACCTTGGCCACATAAGAATAGTTACTTACTTGTTACAAACCAATCTAAACGGGGAAGCTCTCCGAGGCGAATCCTGCAGTTTACAGAGTTTCAGAAACATCGCACTTTAGCTCCCTCCCGCTCTCCCCCAGAAATCTAGCACACATGGTACGTTCCGTTTAAAAGAGAGCATGTCATCTCTCAATGCACTGTGTTCTCTCTGGAAGCAGCTGCTGGGAGCGCGGTTTTTCAGCGGGAACTCTCTCACTCTTCTACCTGCTGTTTCGTCTGTCCATTGCGTTCTTTCACATGCTCTCTCTCTCTATCTATCACACACTCAGCTCTCTTTCACACACTAACAGAGGACAGGTAGTGATTAGGTCTTTTCTGCTGGGATAAGGAGGAGGGGGTCTGAATTGGGATTTTTTTTCCTCTTCTCCAGCGCGTGTTTTGTATGTGTGGTCTAAACTGTGGCAGCCGTGGAGAGATAAAGGGGGACAGGGGACCCGCAGCTTGTTCTACCCCCTGACCGAGCCCTTGACACCATGCACCTCTGTGTGGATTTGCTTCTCAGGGCAAAATCCTGAAAATGATGGAGGACAACAAGCAGCTGGCTCAGCGGATCGATGGGGCCATTCAGTCGGCCAGCCAGGAGGTGACCAACCTGCGCTCCGAGCTCTCCGCGACCAGCCGCAGACTGGCCGAGTTGGGGGCGTGCAACCCCGTCGGCCTGGAGAACAACCAGCAGAACCACCATCACCACCATCACCACCTCCACGGTAAGACATGTGTCAAGTTTTGCTTGGTCTGTGAGCTGCAGTTCTCAACTTGTTACTGTTGCAAATAGTTCGTTTTTAAGGGTTTGTGGGTGGGAATTAGCTTGTGTTGAGAGAAGAAAGTAAAGAGGGGAGGACGGGGGCAGCTGATCCCGTTCTTCACTGCCTCGTCCCGTTTCCCGGGTAGCCGGTGGGATGGCTTTCCAATGCAGCTGTGACATATCAGGCGGAGAGAGGCCAGAGAGAGAGAGAAGAAAAATGAAAGCTAGCATGGCTGTCGTCATAACTCCTGTCTCTGACTGATTCGCAGGGAATAACATGAAACACGTGGTTCAGTTCTGATACTAAAACTTAATAATGTTAAAATACTTTTGTAATCTTAGCTTCTAGCTTTTAGAAAACTGTAATACAGACATTTGTAGAATGATTTGAGCACCGGACAAACACAATACAGCAATATTGGCTCAACTAATACCATGAGGTTTAGCCGGAGATATTTGTTTGTCAACCAGTGTCAGACAGGATAGTGTTTAAAACTCCCATTCTCCCACACATTTCCATGTTAAAGGGATATTTCACCAAAAATGAAATTCTGTCATCATTTACTCTTTGTCATTCCAAACCTGTATGACTTTCTTTCATCTACAAAAGAATGCAAAAGAAGATTTTTGAAGAATGTTGATAACCAAACAGTTTTGGTGACCATTGACTTCTATTGGGCCAAAAAAAACCCATGTTTTTCAAAATATCTTCTTTCACAGAACATAAAGGAACGCCATGTGGGTGTGTAAATGATGACAAAATGTTTATTTTCGGGTGAACTGTCATGTTAAGTCAAGATGACACTCCCGGTATTATCGTTAAAAGTGCTTGATGACATCACAAAAACTTGACAGCAAGGTTCCTTTTAACATTGTTAGTTCATGAAACCTAACTAATGAAAAGTATTTTTACAGCATTTATTAATCTTAATTTTACGAAAGGTTTTTAAAATGTGAAGTTCTATAAATCAACATACACTAACATTCAAAAGTTTGGGGTTGGTAAGATGTTTTAAAATGTTTTTGAAAGAAGTCTCTTATGCTCACCAAGGCTGCATGTATTTGATCAAAAATACATTAAAAACAGTAATATTGTGAAGTATTATTACAATTTAAAATAACTGTTTTCTATTTCAATATATTTTAAAATGTCATTTATTCCTTTGGGAAAGCTGAATTTTCAGCATCATTACTTCAGTCTTCAGTGTCACATGATCCTTCAGAAATCATTCTAATATGCTGAATTGCTGCTTCATATTTTTGTGGAAAACATAGGTTTTTTATTAAGAATTTTTTGATGAATAGAAAGTTCCAAAGAACAGCATTTATTTGAAATAGAAATCTTTTGTAACATTATAAATGTCTTTACTGTCAATTTAAACGCATCCTTGCTAAATAAAAATATTAATTTCTTCTAACAAAAAAAAAATCCTACTGACCCTAAACTTTTAAATGGTAGTATATGTATTATGAAAGAGCATGAATTAATAATGAAAAATAGTATTTTTACAATATTAACCCAGATTAGTAATAGTTTAGATTAATAAAGGTATTCTTGTTAATGTTAATGTCAAATGCATTAAGTAATGTGGTCCCACTTTATATTTGTTGGCCTTAACTACTATGTACTTACATCAAAAAATAAGTACAATGTACGTACTGTGTTCATATTGTATTGCAAAACACTTTTGCTGATATTGAGGTGGGATACGGGTAAAGTTAGGGACAGGTGTGGTGTATGGGTAAGTTTAAGGGTAGGGTTAGGTGTAAGGGAAGTGTCAACAGTGTAATTATAAATGTAATTACAGAAATTAATTACAGATGTAATTACATTCAGGTAATTTTTAAAATGTAAGTACAATGTAAAAACATGTATGTACACAATAGGTGCATTGTATCAAATTATTAATTTAAATGTTAGTACATAGTAGTTAAGGCCACCTAATATAAAGTGGGTCCGTAATGTTAACAAATTGAACCCTATTGCAATTGTTATCAAAACTACCCTGAATGTGAGTTCATTTATCATTGTGTGTTGTGACTCATCTTTTTTATTGGTTATCTCAACTTTCACTTCATGTTCTCTGAAAGGAAGTTAGGTGTGGCGAGATCCGTCCGGTTCTGTTGTACAGATTTCATAGCCTAAGGCAGTTTTTAATTCAGTCTAGAGGTCATGTTAAGCTGCTCGGACAATGTCTGTGTGTGTGCGGCGAGGGCCAGCGTATTGATATTGTGTCAGGTTGATGATGTTATGGGGGTACAGCATGCAGGGCAGCCCAGCGGTGGGCGACACTCCCCCGGTGGTCTTCTGCAGGCTGAGACTCTTTCAGATGGATCGAAAGTAATAGAAACTGTGTGTTTGAACAGGTGTCATTAGCGGGACCCTTCTAAATGAATGAGATTGTATGAACAGCATGGCTCCCCCCCTCTCTCTTTTCACATGGGTTTAAGGCATCTCACTGCAGTGAACCCACATTCCTCTTTACCAGTGCACTGATGTAATGCTTCTCCCTCTCTCTCGGCCTCTCTCGGTCTCTCTCTCTCAGTCAGGTGACTGTATACATGGGAGAGCCGGAGGCTAAGCAGGCAGAATGTAATCAGATACACATTCCTCTGTCCTGCCGTATGTGGGAGTTGCTCTCATAGTTTAAACACAAAGCCGCCCCCCTCCCGTTTCAAAAAACAGCATTCCTCTAATCAGGGCTTCGGGTTCATTTGTGTTCTGCTCACATCCTTCCGTCGTTATCGAGCCAAGGGCTGAGGGCCACGAAAAGTCATGTTTGTTGTAGGGCTGGATTTGGATTGGGTTCAATTTCATTTCATTTCACTTTTCTTTTTTTGGTGAAGAAGTATTTTTCCACTATCCTGACCTTTCACGAACCACACAACCATTTATTGCAGCTAATAACTTTTTTCATTTTGATACAAACACTCGAAATGTTTACCTCATGTTGCAGGCAGACACACTCTGAATATAAACTTGAAAGCAGGCCGGTGTTTAATGTACTATGACAGCCTAATGGAGAGATGTGGCATCCAGTTGTGCTCCGGCTCTCCTCCATCTTTAGATGACAAGTGAAGTTTATGTGATGACAGGATCTAAAGAAGAAAACTATATTGAGGCAGGTTAGCCACCACAGTGTTGTGGGTATAGTATTATTATAATAGATTTGTATGATTTTGTGATTCTAGAAGTTTCAAGAACTGTATGTTCTTCATTAAAAACAATAGTGATTGAGGGGGAAAAATATGATTTCATTTTACATTATGATTTGTATGTTTTTTTTTAACATTTCAGTTAATAATAACATTAATAATATTACATATTACAGTATTATATATTAATATGCAACCCCCTTGGAAGTTTGCTGAGGCCTCCTGGTTGAGAACCACTGTCAGAATAATGTCCATTATATTCTGTCCTCTTTAGGGTTTTCCCCTTGTCTTTATCATTCAATTAGATTGTTTACAAAGCTAAAAGCTTACTTCTCAACAAGACACACAATTCGAGGTATAATTATCATAAATGGTGTAGGACAACCCTAGTGAAAAAAAGTATACCAAAATGTATTTAAAACACATTTATTTCATGCTAAGTATACTGCAAATCCATTAACATATTTACTGAGATATCACTTGAGACTTACTGATATAAATATTATAAATAAAATTGATTTGGAGTACTTCTTTATTGCACAATGCACATTTCTTAATATTAAGCCTAAAATGTGTTTTAATATCACTATTAGTAAGGATAGTATGAACAATCAAATATACTTAAATATATCTTTAGTTGGACCTCAGCACTATTTCCGGATAACTAAAGTGCATAAAATACAAAATTAATTTCCAATTCAGCAGTTCCAATTTAGCAGACTTTAAGCATATCAATTTAGCATACCAACAGGGTGAGACTTTAAATATTTAATGTGGACTACCAGATTTTCAGTGTGGTCTCAGATTTTTGGACCCCACTGTATAAAGGCCTGTTCACACCAAGAACAATAACTATAAAGATAACTATAATGAAAACTATATTAGCATCCATAGATTATAACAATGTTGTTCTGCCGCTTTAATGCTCAAGCTTTTTAAAGTCGGGTGGACTCTGATTGGCTGTCAATGCTTTTTTATTGTTCATCAGCTGGAAAATGTGGAAAAGGTGATTTCAATAATATTGTTCCTCTGTGACATGATCGTTATAGTTGAGGTGTGGACTTTTGAACGATTATTAAAATATATATTTATATAAAATGTATAGTTTTAGTTATCTTCCTGGGTGTAAATGGCCCTTAAAACCAACACTGTTCTGAAGTGGAGAGGTTTTATCTTATCTACATTACCTTTTTCATATTATAAATATTTTCTCCCTAGTCAAGGGCAGACTCATCATTCATATCAGGTTTTGCATAATTCAGAACCATATGGATGCTGTCTCTGCATTGTCATCAATTTGCTTGTTCCAACAGTTTATTGGCCATAGTATTTTAAACTTTGGTTTATAAATGAATGGACTGTATTACCATAATCAGATACACATCCAGTCTCAGGAGGGAAAAATAAATCTACACTCAATATATATTTGCTGATCTTTTAAAATGGAAACAGTTCTCTAAAAATCAATACCGCTAAAGCATAATACATTATTCACAATTCCAGCTGGTTGGTGCTCAGCTGTCAAATCTACATGAAAAACTGAGGTATCACACTAAGTTCACTTTCTCGCTTGGTGATCTTAAACAGATTAAAATGCGTCTCTAAACGCAAGCTATTGGATGCGAAAAGTGTGAAAATGAAAAGTAGGCCTAGCAGAGCTCTTTTGCTCATGCTAAGTGAGACAGCAGTGAACCTCTGTGTCCCTAGAGACGAACACTTGCACGACAAATGAGAAAAAGTCTAATGCAATGACATCTGCACACGCTTGAATGCTTGATGAAAAGTCTAAGGTTGCAAATTGGCCAAGTCACCATTCAGATTAAGTAATGCTTGAGAGGTACGATCTCAGTGTCATATTATGCCAAAGATGTGAGAAAAGATGTAGAAGGTGATGGGAGGTAGTGAAAGGATGTGAAAGTATCATTAAAGTGGTCTATACTACTCCTGCCCTATATTTGAAGTCTTCTTGAACAGCTAGGTGTAGAGTTGTGGTCAGAATTATTGGCCCCCATGGTAAATATGATCAAAGATGGCTGTAAAAATAAATCTGCATTGTTTATCCTTTTGATCTTTTTTTATTCAAAAAAATTCGCAAAAGCCTAACCTTTCATTTAAGTAAAAGAATTGAAAGTGGGGAGAAAATCACATCATGAAATAAATGTTTTTCTCCAAAACACGTTGGACGCAATTATTGGCACCCCTAGAATTTTTTATGAGTAAAATATCTCTGAAGTATATTACCCTTAATTTTTTACATTTTTTAGCACACCAGGGTGACTAGGAACATGAAATTGTCCAGCTATGACTTCTTGTTCCACAGGAGTATAAATATCAGGAACACAAAGGCCAAATTCCCTTAATCATTCATCACAATGAGTAAAACCAAAGAATATAGTTCTGATGTGCAGCAAAAGATTGTTGAGCTTCACAAAATAGAAAGTGGCTGTAAGAAAATAGCTAAAGCATTGAAAATCCCCATTTCCACCATCAGGGCAATAATTAAGAAGTTCCAATCAAGAGGACGTGTATCTATATTGTCCTAATGCACAGTGAGGAGGAGAGTTTGAGTGGCCAAAGACTCTCCAAGGATCACAGATGGAGAATCGCAGAGATTTGTTGAGTCTTGGGGTCAGAAAGATTAAAACGAAATCATCAAACAGCACCTACTTCACCACAAGTTGTTCGATAAGGTTTCAAGAAAAATCCTCCTCGCTCATCCAGAAACAAACACAAGCATATTCAGTTGTCAGACACGACTGGAACTTCAAACGGGACCAGCTTCTATGGTCGGATGAAACTAAAAAAAAGTTTTTTGAAAAAAAAAAAGAAAAAAGTTTTTTTGGCAGCAAACCCACCAGATGGGTTTGGTGCAAACAGGGATAAAAAGTACCCCATGTCTACGGTTAAATATACCACTGGATCTTTAATATTGTGGGCCTATTTTTTTGCTGGAGGTCCTGGACATCTTGTTCAGATACATGGTATCATGGATTCTAGCAAATACCAACAGATAAAAAATCAAAACCTGACGGCCTCTGCTAGAAATCTTATAATGGGCCGTGGTTGGATCTTCCATCAGGACAATGATCCAAAACAAACATCAAAATCAACACAAAAATGTGTCCCTGAGCACAAAATGAAGCTTCTGCCACGGCCGTCCCAGTTCCCTGACCTGAACCCTATAGAAAATGAGTGGGCTGAACTGAAGAGAAGAAGCACCAACATGGATCTGGGAATCTGAAGGATCTGGAGAGATTCTGTATGGAGGAATGGTCTCTGATCTCTTTTCAGGTGTTCTCTAAACTCATCAGGCATTATAGAAGAAGACTCAGAGCTGTTATCTTGGCAAAAGGAGGTTGAAAAAAGTATTGAATAAAAGAGTGCCAATAATTATGTGTTTTGGAGAAAAACATTTATTGCATAAAGAGATTTTCCCCACATTTTCAATTCTTTTACTTCAATGAAAGTTTAGATTTCTGAAATTTTGGAATAAAAGATCAAAAGGATTAATAATGCAGATTTAGTTTTACAGGCTTCTTTGTTCACATTTACCAAGGGGTCTAATAATTCTGACCACAACTTTAAGTGTAAATCCACGACGACTGTCATATTAGTCAGCGCAACTGTAGTGAACCTTTAAGACGGAGTAAAGAGTGAAAGAGATGCTTATAAAAGAGAGTAAGCAAGATTTTATTTGCAAAAAAAAAAAAAAACTCACTAGCAAATCGATGGTCCATTTCTCAGTGATTGACAGACGGTAATAGTGCGAATGTACCACTGGCATTACTTATGGCATGAGAGAGCTGGATGCCTCGTTGGCAGCTGTGGCTGTGAAGTCTGATGGTCCATAGACCAGAACAAGCAGTAAACAAGAAGTCAAGCCAAACAAATCCACAATGTGGTCCTAATCAGACATATTCACTGGCACTTATTTATTGCTTTTGGACTAATATAAATTCCATTTTGAGTCTCTATAGGTTATATAATCTGAGATTATATGTAGTTATTATATTTTATTATTTATAATCTGATATTATACATCACTGTTCAAAAGTGTGGAGTCAGTAAGATTTTTTTTAAGGAAAAAAAGAGAAATTAATACTTTTTCTTCTGCAAGAATGCATTTAATTGATTGAAAGACATTGATAATGTTAGAAAAGAGATCACAGGTTCAACAAAAATATTAAGCAGCACAACTATTTTTGAACAATATTATATGAGCACCAATTTAGCATATTAGAATGATTTATGAAGGATCATGTGACACTGAAGACTGGATTAATGATGCTATAAAAAAGTTATTTTAAATTGTAATAATATTTCACTTTATTTACTGTATTTTGATCAAATAAATGCAGCCTTAGTGAGCATAAGAGACTTCTTTCTAAAGCATTTAAAATCTTACCGACCACACACTTTTTAATGGTAATGTGTATAATGTATATAATCTGAGATTTTAGTGTTTTTTCTGCACAACCGTTCATTGACCCTCCCACTGCATTTGTATTTAATTTTTTTCCCTCCATGTATGTATATATAGTATAATGTATTTCAGATATTAAGCAGAACCAACTAAGCTGTAATTGGATGATTTTAAACAATCTCTCTCAATCTCTATGCAGTTTTTTGGCCCGAATCAGCTACAGTGTGAACCAAACCGTATGCTTCTCTTTAAGTGTTTGTGATGTTAACTTCACTCAAACAAGCTGCGAGTAACCACAAATGATAAGTAAGTCATGGCAATTTATGTTTTTACATTACTTAATTACTAAAATAGTTTAAGCAATTTCATGTTATACAAGATTCAACTCGATAGTTTAAGTCAGTTTAATATAATTTAAGTTGAAATTACTTGTATAACCAAGTTAATTATACCTAAAAATTCAAGGCAGCAACTGATCTTAAGTTCAAACAGGTGTAATTTTTTTACAGTGCCTGTCTATAAATACAAAAACAGGCAGTTTTTCTCTTCTGAGCTGTGTTGAATAGAGTAATACTCATAATTGTAATTCCTCTGCCAGGTTGACACAAAGCAATCCCACAAGCTAATACTAAATTTAAACTGATGAAAAAGATCTTGACAAGCCATTATGAGTATAATCAGATGACAGCACTGCCAGCATCAGCGGCAGTAGCCGGAGGCAGTAAGCAGGGTGTTAAGGAGCCTGTGGTGGAGCTTATGGCTTTGCAGTGCCCTTGTGATTTATGCCAACACTAGTGGGACTCGCACAAGCCAGCATGCTAAACCCCCCGCAACCCTGAGAAAGTGATAAGCAGAGAGAAATGTGACGAAGTGAACTCAATAAAGCGCCCGCAGACGGAGGTGATGTTTTAAATTGCTTTTAAATCAGCCTTTGGGAGGTGTTGCGCCTCGCTGATTTTGTGGGATTTTATTTTATCTGAAACGTGGATGAATTTTTGAGGATTTGTTGGAAAAGTTAAGCAATGCTTGCTGGGTGTTTGGAACCCAGGGATGTGTCTTTTTTCCCCCTGTAGTTTTCCTCTCAGGTTTCTCTTGTTGGTTGTTACATGTGTCCCTTTTTCAATGACAAGGTGCCTGAGACTGTATGTTTCCACCTCCAAAAAGATGGTTCTGGGCCAACTCCACAACAATGGCAGTTCCCATACGTTTTGATTAATGTATTTCCATGACTTTTCCAGTCATTCATGAATACTGTTTTTTTTTTTGTTGTTGTAATTATATAGAGATTTGATTTACAAAGTACACTTTTTTTGCCAATGAAACATTTTAGAGCTGAGCATAATTAAAAAAATGTATATTCAAAAGAAAGAAAATGTAATGACTTTTCCATGATGTTTTAACTAATAAAACTGAGATTAAACTAATAAAAAAATTAAACTAAAATAAAAAAGAATATTTCAGCTTTTTTTGTCAATATAATAAAAGTCAGTGGTGGCCAAAACAGCATTGGACATCACTGACTTTCATAAAAAAAAAAAAAAAAAAAAAAACTTTTTCAAAATATCTTTTGAATATTTTGTGTTCCTCGAATTAAAGTCAGTGATACAGGTTTGGAAGGTCATGATTGTGAGTAAATGATGGCAGAAGTTTAATTTTTGGGTGAAATATCCCCTTAAAGTTTTAATTTCCATGACACAAAATATTAAGCGTTTTCAACTTTGATAATAAATGTATAGAGCAGCAAATCAGCATATTAGAATGATTTCTGAAGGATCATGTGACCCTGAAGACTGGAGTAATGATGCTGAAAATTCAGCTTTGCATCACATGAATAAATATAAAATATATTCAAATAGAAAAGAGCTAATACATTTAATAATATTTCACAATATTACTGTTTTTACTGTATTTTTTATTAAATGAATGCAGCCTTGATGACCATAAGAGACTTCTTTCAAAAACATCTTATGATCCACAAACTTTTGAATGGTAGTGTGTGTCTCAAAACTCATAAAACTTGTACACAAAGACAGCAATGTGCCATGTTTGTTTGTGTAAAAGTTGTGTAATAACATCATCAGCTGTTCATGCTCAGCTCTCAAGTCACCGGAAATACGTCCTGGTTCTCAGTGAGCTCTACAGATATCCTGGTATGGGAAGCAGTACCATTTTGGTGGAAAAAGTGTTAATACTAGTGTGGTGTTTGCTCTAGTTAGCTGCCCCAGTGCACTTGAGACGGATTACAGTACAGCTTTGTTTTCAAAGAAAAGGGAGTATCTCTTTCGCCTTATTCCCCCCATGGGATCTCCCAGTTTTCCTGTCAGCTCCCAGAGAGTGGGGAGATTGTTCAGCCCCCATCTCCATTTCTCTCTCCACTTCCGCCTTTTCCTTCCCCTCCCATCTCCAAACCGCAGCGTGGCCTCCCTGAACCACGCCCTGTCTGTGACCAATGCAGCGTGAGGTGAACTGTGTCCAAACAATAGCCTTAAGGCAGGACCTCACCACATGGGATGGGCAAATAACCTAGAAAACACGCACACACAATTTTCTCTGGAGACTTTATTACCAGCCATGAGCTCAGGCACATTTTGAGAAGGAAAAGTTCAGTTTGCCCTTTCAGAGGAGTAGTTATAGATCACTCATATCAGATCACCACAGATATCTCCCCAATCCACACATACTTATCCCAGAAGGAAAACCATTCCAGGAATTACTAATTGTCCATTTCAGTGGTAAAACTGGGCTGAAATAAACCATTCCTTATGGGATGTGACCTTGACTAACCTTAGCAGTTCAAGGCAATTTATACAGCTTTTTGCCAGTTACTGGTTGTTGTTCATTCATATTTAATCCATTGTTTTGGACAGCCATCACTGAGAATGGCAAAGGGTTAAATATCGCAAAAACATTTTAAGAGCAGTCTTTATGAATACATAAACCTTTTATGAGCGATTGCTGCAAATCAGGGGTTGAGCTGCAATTAACTCTTTCCCCGCCAGCGTTTTTAAAAAAAAGTTGCCAGTCACCGCCAGGGTTTTTGATCATTTTCATAAAAATGTAATGGCCCATAGAATATTTTGTTGTATGAATAGCTGAACATGCAATATATCAAAAGAAAGAGCAGACCCTCTGCTTTAAAAAAAACAAACAAAAAAAAAAATTTTTATTCTAGCTTCATGCATTCCTTTTTTATCAACACTTAAATATGGGTAAGTTTCATAAAAAAAGCAACATTTTGAACAAAAAGCTGAGAAAATCACGTTTTTGTCAAAGACTACATCCAGATCAGATTCAGAACGATGATCAAACACAGATGGAGTAGATCGAGTCCATCAACACCCCTACTGCTTGCACAGTCCTATAGCTCATTCTGGGTCGACATTTCATTCAGTAACATTAGGCAGTTTTGATTTATATGATGTTTAATGTTGATGATCACGTTATTTTACATATGCATCTGCTTACATATGATCGTTTGTTTTTTTGCGTCTTCTTCGCCTGTGTTTTGAACAGGAGATTCTGTACTCATTCAGAAGATGCGTAATAGCGCCCCCTAGCGTATAACAGTGAAAACACGGAAAATTCCGTGTTTGGCGGGGAAGCGTTTTTTCACAAATAACGGAAAATTCTGTGTTTGGCGGGGAAAGAGTTAATCATTATTTGTCACTGTGATGGACGTGGCTGTAAAACTTTCATCATGGTCTCATTTTACCCAACATATTTGTTCTAAATTTCTCTCATAGTTGAATAGAAGTATTGCCAATTCTCACTTTTAACTAGTTGCTTATTAGCATGCATATTACTAGTATATTGGCCGTTTACTAGTACTTATAAAGCACATATTAATACCTTATTCTGCATGAAAATATTCTACATCCCTAAATCCTACCCAATACCTAAACTTAACTATTAATAAGCAGTAAATAGGAGTTTATTAAGGCAAAAGTCATAGTTAATAGTTAGTCGTGAGAATTGGACCCTAAATGTAAGGTACATTATTAATGCTTTTGTTGGCAAAAATGGGCTGTATAGGCTAGTTAATGGCTTTGTTTTACATAGTAAATCAATCAACAAAAACATTTAATTTGAGAATGCAGATGTCTAAACCATTGCATCTATTTTACTTTTATTCAAAATTATTGAACCTCAAAGCTTGCCTAATTTTTATTTCAAGTTCATGCATTTCTTTTCCATCTTTTTTTCCTAACTTATATATATATATATATATATATATATATATATATTAATTTATTACGAATACTTATACTTTATTTAACTAAACGTTTTATCTGTCAAATTGATGGGCAGCATTTATAACAATTATTCGTCAGTACCTTTAAAACTGAAGTGTGTAATTTCTGCGACATTAGCTTCACCAAATGAGATTGCAAAAATAGTTTTCAAACAGGTTTCCCGGCTGTCTTCCCGAGCAACAAACAAAAATAACGACTTTATTCAACATTTTCTTCTCTTCCGTGTCACTCTCCTACGCGATTCATGCATGCATTGTGGTGCTCAGCCAATAGTGAGCCATCGTTCCGCTGTAGAACCCAGAAGTGCTACACTGTGTAAATAGCCTAACAACGTGAATAGCGTAAGAGAGTGACAGGGAAGAGAAGACATTGTTGAATAAAGTTGTTATTTTTGTTAGTTTTTTTGCGCACAAAAAGTATTCTCGTTGCTTCATAACATTAAGGTTGAACCACTGTAGTCTCTTGGACTATTTTAACGATCTCTTTACTACCTTTCTAGGCCTTGAAAGTGGCCGTTGTGTTGCTGTCTATATGGGGTCAGAAAGCTCAGATTTAATCAAAAATATCTTAATTTGTGTTCCGAAGATGAGCGAATGTCTTACGGGTTTGGAACGACATGAGGGTGAGTAATTGACAGAATTTCATGACAGAAATTTCATTTTTGGGTGAACTAACCCTTTAAATAACGAATAAGTCTAGTTAATGCGCCCCCTGTTGGTAACCCTGTGTAAACACATTCATGTTTGCTTTGATAGTCTGTATAGATTTTCCTAACTTTCAGGTTGAAGCCGATAGCAGCGGGTGTTAATGTAGACAGACCTGTCAATCACCTCAAGGCTCTTCACCGTGTCTTTAGGAGACCCCGTCCTCTATGCTGGACAAATCCAGCAGGGTAAAATGGCCACAAATTTACTGCCTTGTGGTGGACAAGTAAAAACGAAAGTATGCGCAGCTAAAGAAATTATGATTTTTAATTGGCCTGGATAGTGTCATATTTTCTGTATATATAGCAGAGACAAGATATCGCTTAAATAAAACGAGAGCGAGGAGGAGTAGGCAGTGAACGCCATTTCACAAAATTTCTCTTTGCCTTGATGTGACCTGTCTCTCAGTTTATTCTTCAGTTTGGTCATCTCTCAGCCACGGGTGTCTTGTGAAAGGCATAATTATTTATCTAAAGAGTGAATGATTGGCGAGCAGAGCGCAGGGCGCTGTTTCATGCTCCAGTGCTGCAATGGCTGCAGGCTCTTCCCTTCTCCTCTCCTCATCTCTCCACTTCTCTTTCCTCTCTCCCCGTTTCTTTTCTTCACAGCCCACTGCGCGCTGTCTGTCTCTCTGCCTCCCTCACTAGGCCCTCTCATCATAACACAATAAGCTGTGACACGCCACATATTTTCTCAGCAGACCGTAGTTACAGGGCTGGGGCTCAGGAAATGAGACATTATGCATCCTTCAAGTCGTTTATATCGCTTTGTGGGAACCTAAGGTTTATGAAGACCATATGTTAGCCACTATAAGTTTCGTTCCATACATTGGCAAGTGAAATAGTACTTCCTGTGCCCGCTTCGGACGGATACATTATATGTCTCATCCATCCTGATGCACATCTGGAGGGAATAAGAAAGAAAGCTGGGAGTGAGTTTTCCCAATGGACTGCAGACTGGAAAGAGGGAATGCTGCTCAAGTATTCGTAGATGTGTGCAGGTGAAAGCAATGAAGAGATAAGAGAGAGTTACAATTATTGTCGACTAGTGTGGGTCAGGTTTTTTGTATTTTGACAACCGTATCTTTTTAAATTTTGTCAATATTTTGTCATGTCATATTCATTCATTCTTGAATAAAATCTAATTTAAGTCTATGAAAATAACATTTATCTTGACATGGAAAATTGATCTTGACAAGCCAAATATTTTATACACATTTTTTTTAACTTGCATTCTAGCACTAGTACATTTCTGTCAACCAAGTTGTAAATAATACTACGTTTATGTTGTATACACTACAGTTCAGTGGTTTGGGGTCAGTAAGAACCCAGAAAGAATATATATTGAAAGAAATTAATTGAATAAGACGCATTAAATTAATCAAAAGTGACAGTAATGACTTTTACATTGTTACTATTTCAGATAAATGCTGTTCTTTTGAACTTTCCATTCATCAAAAAATCCTGAGAAAAATTCAAGCAGCACGACATTTTTCAACATTGATAATGAGAAATGCTTTTTGAGCACCAAATCAACATATTAGAATGATTTCTGAAGGATCGTGTGACACTGAAGACTGAAAATTCCATCACAAGAATATATTACATTTTAAAATCAATTAAAATAGAAAGCAGCTATTTTAAATAGTAATAATATTTTACAATATTAATGTGAGCATAAGAGACTTCTTTCAAAAACATGAAAAAATTGTACCAATTACAAACTTTTGATTAATCTTGACTATAATCTTAATTGACTTAAGTTAGATCACTTGAAGCAATCGGAATCTTTCTAGATTTTGTTTTTTTATTTAAAAAAAAAAAAACACATTGTTAGTGCATTGTTAAAATTAACAGTAAGTTTGAATTAAACTTGATTCATTTTCGTCATTTTAATAAACATGATCATGTGCAAAAAAACATTAATGAGCGCTTTTTTTTTTTTACAGTAATTTCTCTGACAAGATTAATGGTGGTGTGGACAGATATGCTCTATCTTGGTAGGGTGAATGTGGTCTGACATCATCAGTGATGTTGAAACATCAGGCCGGGGTTGACCAAGAACTACTCTGGGGAAGTAATGTTATTGCTTCTTCATGAAATGAACAGGAAGTAGCAAAGGGTTTCTAGTTCCACGAGAGCACCATTTGGCCGTGCACCCACACATAAACACTAAATACTTTTTTCCTCACCATTCCCTTTCTCTGTTCTTATATAGGAGGGGAAGATAATGATCTGAGTTTGAGAATCAATCTCCCATTTCATATTCCTTCCATCTGCACAAATCCAGTCCTGAGTTTTCACCTTAAATCAACCAAATCTTACTCGAGTCCAGACTTCAAACGACTGTAAGCGAGGAAGTTAAAGAATGCTTGAGTGCTCATTTGAAAAGTCCCAGCTCATCCCATTAAAACGCCCCATTGCTTTAACTGTAAAAGAGTGAGCGAGACCTTCCTCTGGCGGTATGTATGCATTTTGAGACGGGCTCTGACAGATTGAAATGAAAAACTGGTGTGCAGAGCTAGTTCATTTGTGAGACACAAAGTGGAAGATTCATCCAAGCAGGACTGTAATACCTGGAGAGAGCTATCCATTAGCATTCCCATTCATCTCAATGGCAGTTGTGCAGCTAGTGCAGGATCTCACAGAAGAAAGCGATTTGAAGTCAGCCATCTTTGCTCATGTGACCACAAAAGTTGCTTTTTTGCAGTTAGTGAACAACATTTACCTGAAAGGGCTAGGTGAATCATGCTAACCAGCCAAACTTTGGCTAATTGCTAATTAAAATCATATTTCTGTTTGCGAAATTGTTCAGGTCTCCAAGAAGAGACACTCTTTCCCCTGATTAGTGGGGTAAAAATACACTCAATATGAAATGTGACGGACATTTTACATATCTTATTTGTTTCCAGAAGATGCTCCAAGCACATTTGTGATGATCACAGCAAATAGTGTCTGTCTCTCAGAGGAAGATTATGTTGAAATTAAGGTCCTCAGTTTGATCAGCTGTCACATAATTTCCATTGCTTTGAGGCACGGCTGCATGATAACTAGCAAAAAATAAATAGCTTAAGAAAGACATAAAAACCAGCCGTGATTTTGGTTTTATCACATTATCATATGCGACTGTTCATTTTCACCTTGTTTCAGCGGACATCTTGATTAGATAATTACTAATATTATCTTGTACTCCAGGCTACCACATGCTTACCATATGCTATATGATGAGAACCTTCTGGCATTGACAGTTGTAAAAAGGCATTTCTGAACTTTTATGTTTGGCGGTCTTGTGCACACTTATGCAATTTCAGACCCATAATGAAGGTCTTGTTCAAATGTTGCCATTCCTGCCCTTAATAAATTACTCTGCCTTACTCTCCAGCCAGAGTTAAGCCTGCCCTCCAGATAGCAGTTCCTTCTCTTGAGCCCACCATTTCACTCTCTTTCACCATTTAGTCTCTATAAATTGACTTTCCCTCAAGATATAGTGTGGCTCTTCAGAAATGGTAGAGTGGTGAGATCCTCCTCTATTGCTGGAAAGAAAACAATGAAATTCTTTCATTCACCATTTTGACTGGCTTTCGTTTGAAACATTTTTCCATGAGCTTCATAATTAACCATGGCTAGTCTGTCAGCTGTGGATTCTGCTGTGGGATGTTGTCTGAAACCCAACTCTTTTGCTCCACCTCAAGAGCCCTGCTCAATACCTCCACCAGTAGAAGGGTTGTGGGCGTCACTGGTGGTTGAGGGATCTGGAAAGCTTGCACTTCAGCAGAATGTGAGGATGAAGAATTACCTTTTGTGGTAAGAGTAAAGAATGATCGGTTACTTTTAGCTCAGAGCTAAAGAACCACACAAGGTAGTCTTTCAAATGTGCGGTTTACTTTAGTGCATTTTCTGAATGAGTAAACAAACAATTCCAAAATAAAACCGTGTATCACATGATCACTGCAATATGAAGAGCAATTTGAGTGGGAAAGAAATGGATATATTTACCTGGATATAAAGACCAACTGCACTCGATGAAGAGAAGGCATTATTTCTACCGTTATTCCTGTTTATGGAGATTTTACTGCCTGGAGGCAAAGACTTTAGCAGAAACTCATGTGAGATGCTGTAGTGATCTGTATAATGACGACACACACACACAGAACTAGAAACATTACTAGCTGACATTAAATGTAGTGGTTGGAGCCAAAGATGCACATGAATAGTCTGATAATGACAAACATCTTTACTCCTGTTTACGTGCTGCTTCTACTTTTTTTGTTTATTTACTCAGCCGTTTTGTCGCTATTTACTTGTACCCCAAGCCACAACACAAAATGTTCAATTCGACTGCAGTAGGCATGTTTGTTGCTGATGTTTTTGTTTGTTATATGTGCCTAAAAATATTGCCATTTTGGTGTTAAGCGCATTATTTCTGTTACATAAAACGCTTAGCACAAACTCTGTTTTTGAGAAATTTTTGCTGGCTTTTCTGCCATGTTGCATGAAACGTCATTTGTCTGCAGCACTAGCATGTTCACTTTGGACAGAATGATAGCAATGCAATAAAAGTCAGGGTCAGTCAGGTTTTTTTAATGAAAATCACAAATGTTTCTTGAGCACCATATCAGAAGGATTTCTAAAGGATCATGTGACACTGACGACTGGAGTAAAGGTGTGTTCACGCTATGTTGCAATTACCATAATTATGTAATTATGTAAAACATAATTACAGCTCCGAATAGATTGTCACGTGTTGCCATCTTGAGACTACAGTAATTTCGACATGTCATAAACGCAGCATAATGGTTGCTGAAAATTCAGCTTTGCAATAGAAAACAGTTATTTTAAATTGTAATAGTATTTCACAATATTACAGTTTTTTGTGTATTTTTGATCGTAAATGCAGAAAAAAACTTTCAAAAACATAAAAAATCATACCAGCCTCAAACTTTTAAACGTTAGTGTACATACCTATATACAAACCCGATTCCAAAAAAGTTGGGACACTGTACAAATTGTGAATAAAAACAGAATGCAATGATGTGGAAGTTTCAAATTTCAATATTTTATTCAGAATACAACATAGATGACATATCAAATGTTTAAACTGAGAAAATGTATCATTTTAAGGGAAAAATAAGTTGATTTTAAATTTCATGGCATCAACACATCTAAAAAAAGTTGGGACAAGGCCATGTTTACCACTGTGTGGCATCCCCTCTTCTTTTTATAGCAGTCTGCAAACGTCTGGGGACTGAGGAGACAAGTTACTCAAGTTTAGGAATAGGAATGTTGTCCCATTCTTGTCTAATACAGGCTTCTAGTTGCTCAACTGTTTTAGGTCTTCTTTGTCGCATCTTCCTCTTTATGATGCGCCAAATGTTTTCTATGGGTGAAAGATCTGGACTGCAGGCTGGCCATTTCAGTACCCGGATCCTCCTTCTACGCAGCCATGATGTTGTAATTGATGCAGTATGTGGTCTGGCATTGTCATGTTGGAAAATGCAAGGTCTTCCCTGAAAGAGACGACGTCTGAATGGGAGCATATGTTGTTCTAGAACTTGGATATACCTTTCAGCATTGATGGTGCCTTTCCAGATGTGTAAGCTGCCCATGCCACACGCACTCATGCAACCCCATACCATCAGAGATGCAGGCTTCTGAACTGAGCGCTGATAACAACTTGGGTTGTCCTTGTCCTCTTTAGTCCGGATGACATGGCGTCCCAGTTTTCCAAAAAAAACTTCAAATTTTGATTCGTCTGACCACAGAACAGTTTTCCACTTTGCCACAGTCCATTTTAAATGAGCCTTGGCCCAGAGAAAACGCCTGCGCTTCTGGATCATGTTTAGATATGGCTTCTTTTTTGACCTATAGAGTTTTAGCCGGCAACGGCGAATGGCACAGTGGATTGTGTTCACCAACAATGTTTTCTGGAAGTATTCCTGAGCCCATGTTGTGATTTCCATTACAGTAGCATTCCTGTATGTGATGCAGTGCCGTCTAAGGGCCCGAAGATCACGGGCATCCAGTATGGTTTTCCGGCCTTGACCCTTACGCACAGAAATTGTTCCAGATTCTCTGAATCTTTGGATGATATTATGCACTGTAGATGATGATAACTTCAAACTCTTTGCAACTTTTCTCTGAGAAACTCCTTTCTGATATTGCTCCACTATTTTTCGCCGCAGCATTGGGGGAATTGGTGATCCTCTGCCCATCTTGACTTCTGAGAGACACTGCCACTCTGAGAGGCTCTTTTTATACCCAATCATGTTGCCAATTGACCTAATAAGTTGCAAATTGGTCCTCCAGCTGTTCCTTATATGTACATTTAACTTTTCCGGCCTCTTATTGCTACCTGTCCCAACTTTTTTGGAATGTGTAGCTCTCATGAAATCCAAAATGAGCCAATATTTGGCATGACATTTCAAAATGTCTCACTTTCAACATTTGATATGTTATCTATATTCTATTGTGAATAAAATATAAGTTTATGAGATTTGTAAATTATTGCATTCCTTTTTTATTCACAATTTGTACAGTGTCCCAACTTTTTTGGAATCGGGTTTGTAGTTCGATTAAAACCGCAGTACTGCACAAATTTTACTGCAGTTATGGTTACTGTAATTATAATCATAACCATATTAGCATAATCACAATATTCTGTTTACATGAGCTCCAACTCAATTGTATTACCGCCTTAATCTCATTATAAGGGTCCATGTAAGCATAGCCAATCATGGGGACAATGCAGTATGAAATTAGCATTTAGGTCACTGATTTAGCATAAGAAATACAATAAGTCAAAGATAGCTAGCTGAAGAATTTTGCATGACCACTAAAGACTTTACATCTGCCTTTTAGCCTTGAGCTAATATTGTTTGTAGTTGTAAACAAAAAGTGCAGTGCTACAATTTGGCTCTAAACTTGTTGCTAGCATGCATGCCTGTTTGCATTTATTTCATTGAATAGATTGATGTTGCTCTTGAGTCTGTATCAGCTTTGAATACACACAATACACTGATGCACACAGCCCGCTGACAGGTAAAAGCATTGCTCGCACACTGGCAGTGAAGTGAAAAGCAGGGGACTTCACACCTTTGAAACAAGTGTGAAATGGAGTGTGGGACCTCTCACAGTTGTCTTTTTCAACAGTGCCCACCAGGTAGCTGGCGGGGCAGGCGCATGCCTCTTTGTTTCAGACCACAATGGAAACAAACTCAGCCCTCATGTCAATCTGCAAACCCTGACTCAAACCTTCATGAATACTAAGTGACTGTACATACTTCAGGCGCTGCTAGCAGTTAACCTCTGCCAATTGGAGCTCTGATCTAGGCGGCCCTTTCCAGCCAGCAAACATGGCTGCTTTACAAGCCTTCTTCTTGACCTTTTCCAGTTGATCAGTCCAATCACCACATCCTGCAGGTTCGCCTTAATTCACCGCCTCGGTCCAGATGGGAAAACACAGGTTTGTGCCGCTTTCCATGTTGGCAGTATAGATAAAAGAAAACAACCACCATCTGGACACTAAACAGATTGTAATTGCCAGTTACTGTGTCCTGTTTCATTTCATAAATGCCTTTTTCAATCTGTGATGCTTCTCTTGCTTGCAGAATTTGTTGCTGGGCTTGTTGGTTATTGCAGTCCTTGATTAGAAGTTATTTTAACATCCAGCATGATAGCTTAAAGGAACAGTTCACTCAAAAATGTATAATAAATTAATAAATTCTCATGTCCAAGCCCATATGCAGGGTTATTGTAGTTTAGATCATTTTAATTTAACTTTTATTTCTTTTCTTTTTTTAGTTTTTAAATTTCATTTTCTATTTGTTTTTCATTGTTATTTTTATTTTACTTTTTTCCTGGCTGTTTCTGTAGTTTTATATCATTTAACTTTTTCTGTAGTTTTATCATTTTACTCATTTAACTAAAACATTTTAATGGCATTAAATTTAGCAGCACAATCTAGTGATATTGCTAGAATGGTATTTTTATGTTTAATGCCTGCAGGATGTAAAGGTTTCATAGTATCCCATGTATTTTCAAAAACTAAATCTAAAATTTAACTTTTTAATTTTATTTTAGTTAGTTTTTTTGGAGTCATTAAAATCTATTTTAGTATAAGTATTTTTGTATAGACTAACTTGCTTTTTTGTAGCTTGGACAGTCAGTACAACTGTTTGGCAAAAGCTACGTAATAATTTATTTAAAAAAAAATCCTACTTTTTTTATTCCACTAAAAAATAACAGCATATGGGTTTGGAACAACATGAGGACATGACAGAATTTTCATTTTTGGGTGAACTATCCCTTTGAAGAAATATTTATAGTGTATATTTATTTGATTATATGATTAGTTGCCAGTGATACAGTAGAATGAAATGCTGTTCATATTTATGCCATAATGTTGATTCTGAAGTACAGATATATACATTTAAAGTGTCTTTTACAGACACTGTGTATAACAGATTGCAAGTCTTCTCACTCCCAATATGGTTATGTTTAGGTTAGGAGGAGGTGAGACAGGGCAGTCTCTCTCCACCACTGCAGTGGGATTTCACTGCATATTTTAGCAAGTCTCCACTGTTCTTCAGAAGTGCAAGGGATAATTTATAGGGGGTCTTGTCTCGTTCTGTGATGTCTCCATTAACCATGTAGTGCAATATTTACAGAGTATGAGAAAGACCATCTATATGTTCTCTACAAATGTTCATTTTAACATCAATAAGCAACGCTGGGCTAAACTTCTATTCTTTGGATTCTGTCACTATGGGCCTTAGTTACAAGCCCAGTGAGGAACAGAATTACTGTTTGTGGAATCTCTGTGTTACTAGCTGATGAAAGCAAATTGGCAGGCTGCTGATGATGGCCGTGAGTTAGTACACATTAAAAGGAATCCAGGATTGAACAACAGGGGGGTTTTGGAAAGTGAATTAGCAATTTATCTACGCAAACATGTAATAACAGGTCTAGTTTAAATCTGTTAATTACTTCTGTTTTTGTTTTGTTTTTTTGGCTCTGCCATTTCTTTATTTCTATTTTCGCCTTTAAGAGGCCAGCCGAGTTGTTCAAAGTTATTTCAAGCCACAGATGGTATTTGTTCTGTTTGATGGGAAAATATTCTTGGCTTTGGGCCATCTTCCTTTTTGGCAACACGGAGGGAAGCAGGTATATAGTATTGTTAGAACAGGAAAGAGCGGATGTGAAAGGCCAAGAATATCCTGATCATTTGCGAAGGAATGTAATTATCGGTTGCACTGGACAGTCTCTTGTGTCATTCGAAGTTAAGTGAGTTTATGGTTTGTAAAAATTCAGATGATATCTTCCAATTTAAACCGTAGCTTAAAGTTAAACTCAGCGAAATAGTTGTTTATTTATCTGTATATAAATATATATATATATATAGTACAGGGCTTGACATTATCACCCGCCAAATGTGGGTAGATTTCAGCAGTGCCGTGTAACGCAGTCACTCCTACTAGCCACTTTGGCGGATTTAATTTTATATATAGCCTAAATATACATTTTTCAATTGTAGTCTTTGAGAAAGGCATCTGAAATAATAAACTAAGAGCAATGTTGTCAAAAATATTGATTTGTCGATATATATCAAATATCTGAAATGCTTCCAATACTTATTTTCCACAGAATAGATACACGATAACAGCTGCGTTTTCTCGCTCTCTCACGATCTCTCACGATCTCTCAGAGAGCGAGTTGACACACAAACCCGCCTCCCCTCACTCACTCCTTCCATTTGTTCCAAATGAATATCGTTGGTGTTACAGGGCTACAGTGCACGCGCATAAAGCTGCCTCTCAATACTAAATTGAGTTCTTTTTAGCTGCTTATAATAGTGCTTAAACAGTCAAACACACACAAAATAATGTCAAAATGCCAGTCTTGGCGAGTATTCATGTAAACACAGTCAATTATGTTTTAACGCATGTGTAACAGTATTATGGATCTGTGCGTTGGGTCTTAAAGTGACAGCAGCCTAATATACCTGGCTGCTGCCAAATGATGAGATAATAAAAGTATATATACACTATATTGACAAAAGTATTGGGACACCCCTCCAAATCCTTGAATTCATCCTCTCAGGAGCTCAGTGAATTCAAGCGTGGTAGCGTGATAGGTTGCCACCTGTGCAATAAGTCCATTTGGGAAATTTCCTCACTACTAAATATTCTACGGTCAACTGTTAATTGGGAACAACAGCAACTCAGCCACGAAGTGGTAGGCCACGTAAAATCACAGAGCGGGGTCAGCGCATGCTGAGGCGCATAGTGCGCGGAAGTCGCCAACTTTTTTGCAGCGAAAGGTGAAAGGAACTCTTAATGCTTCAGCATACCAAGACATTTTGGACAATTTCATGCTCCCAACTTTGTGGGAACAGTTTGGGGATGCCCCCTCCTGTTCCAACATGACTGCGCACCAGTGCACAAAGCAAGGTCCATAAAGACATGGATGAGCGAATTTGGTGTGGAGGAACTTGACTGGCCTGCACAGAGTCCTGACCTCAACCCGATAGAACACCTTTGGGATGAATTAGACCGGAGACTGTGAGGTCAGGCACTGGTGTTGGACGAGAAGGCCTGGCTCGCAGTCTCCGGTCTAATTAATCCCAAAATGCACTTCTAGAAGAATGGTCAAAAATTTCCATATATATATATATATATATAGAAAGGAACTGTTATGAATGGAAGGAGTATGTCAGGATCATCCCAAATAAATCCAGTACACACGTTTCACACATGATGAATTGCGTAGAGAGAAGTCTTTAATTGTCAGAGGCAGGGAATGAGCCCATGGTAATATGCTGTTAGGCTTTAATTGCTTTGAAGCGGCAGACTGACGGGGGACTCTCCATCATGATGTATTAGAATGAAGAGCCAGGTGGCAGGTGTTCGCAGGGACGGTTAATTGCTTTCTTATTTTTCTTGCACTTGAGTTGTATTCTCCATGAACTTGAGATTAAGTTTGGTCACTTCTTGGATTTATTTATTATAGTTAAAGCATCACTAAAACACTTGATCTTTTGCTCGCTCTAATTGTCTCTTTTGTATTCGAAAACACACACCCAAACTTTTTAATATCAAACCAGTAATGGCAAACATGCCCCAAGTAGCAAAATCTGGCACGTAGGACCTCTTTCATCAGTTATTATAGGATAGTTCACCAAAAGATTAAGCTTCTGTCACATGTAATTTCAGAACTGCATGACTTTCTTTTGTGGAACACAAATTTAAAAGATTTAAGATTTAAAGAATTGTTTGTCCATACAATCTTTAGGGCGGTGCAACTGGTGTGACTGCACCGGGCCCCATAAACACCCCTTGCGTACAATGAGTCAATGGGACCTAAAACAACATTAGACAATGTTGACTTTCATTCTATGGACAAAAAAACCCAGACATTTTCAAAATATCTTCTTTTGTGTTAATATGCAGAAGAAGGAAAAGTCATTCATGTTTGGGATGACCTTATGGTGAGTAAATGATGACATATTATTATTATTTTTGGGGGTGAACTATCCCTTTAACTGGTCCAGTGTTGTTCTATATTTATATACTATTATGTATTATTTATTAATATTTTGAATTATTTTATTTTATATATTTTCAGTTTTCATTTTCTTTTTAGTTTGTCTAAACTGTGTAAATATGTGCTTTTGTCATTTTTATGTGTTTGTGTTTTTTCCTTTATTGCTTTAATTTATTTTGATTTCAGTTTTTAGTAGTTTTAGTACCTCAACTTAAACTTATCCAAACTTATCCAAGGTAACATGCCTAATTTTTAAGTTTTTTCATATTTATATTTTGTTTCAACTTCAATTTTTTAAAACAATTTGAATAGTTTTAGTTAACAATAACAACACTTATCGGGTCTTATTTTAGTTTCAGTATTGTTTTCCATCTTCTCTTTGACCCTTAAAAATAAGATTGCTTTTTCACGTGTGAAATGAGCAGCAGTGCTAAGTGCTGACCAGACTGTTGCATTGTGGAATTGTGTGGCTGAAAGTACCCATTAGTCCTGCCTCCCTCCCTCAGAGGCCCATAGTTTGCTGGGCCTTCCGTCCCAGAGCCCTGGGGCAGCTCCTGACAGGTGGAGGTCCAATATTGGTTGACTCATTACAGGTTCATGGTGTGAAAGTCCAGCGGCTAAAGACAAACAGTGAAGGCCAAAGGCTGGGGAGGATTACTGGAAATTTTACAACTGCTTGATTTGACATCATCTCAGCAACCCAAGTGAGGAGAAGCCCATCTGGACTCCATTAAGCCCTACTGCAGTGGAATGACATGGACACTGTGCCAGACTGAGAGTTTTATGTGTGCCCTTGAATTACTTAGTCTCTCCCTTCTTTTATGCCTCTCTTTGCTCTCTTATTCTGTCACTGAAACGTATAGCACATTTTTATGAACATTTTTATTTTATTTTCTAGTTATGCCAAGCAACAAAACATTTTTATTGTATAGAAATAAATAAAAAATCCTTATCCTTAATACTTCAAATTATTTTACCCAGAGCTGCATTCTATTAGCAGTATTCAAAATCTCTTTTAGCATAGTAATCCATAGAAACACAAGTGACCCCACATGAATAAGCTGCGTCACCGAGCCCACTAATTGCTGACATATTTGGATGTGGTGTTCTTGTGGATGCTGTTTTCTCTAATCAAGATATCAAAGGCATCCTGTCAAGGCCAGTATTAGATCCGTCACACTTTAGCTATGGTATTTCAAAGCTATTACTTGCATATATATCACATATTTGTGACATTGCTGCACAGTAAGTGGTTGTGATTAAAGTGCGATGGGAGGGTTCAGTAAGACAAAGACAGTAAGAGAGAGGGACAAACCATCTGCTGTGCAGCCCACTTCCTGGGCAGGGCGAGAAAGTGTTACAGTGAGTAAAGGGGGATGGGGAGGGCTGCACCAGCTGCTGGAGCTGCACTGGATGGGTCAATAGGACTGAGGGGATTTCTGAGTGTACCACAATGACCAGCAGCCTTAGTTAGGTAAAGTTACACAGGGATGGAGAGGACGAATTTGCCATCTCCTTGGTTCTGGATGGAAGACAGCTTGCGCTGGCCTGGATGTGTGCCCTGGGACATGGATGAGGAGGATCTAGCGCAAGGTAAACTGTATTAACATGCTCTCGTAGTTCAGACAGTCTCTTAAGAACATCTAAGAATGTTAGCATTAGCATCAAGTATAGACTATAATCCACAGGCTTTCGCCTACCAGATGTGCATTGTCCCACTTACTACTGTGGAATTTGTCTGCGATTAACGTTTTAGCTGGTGTGGGATATGTTCTGTATGTCAGTCAGTCCTGTGGTTAGTAGAAGATTTTTATTTTTTTACCTCTTCGGTTGTGTCCTCACAGATTTCAGGTTTCAGGACATTATTTGAAACTGAGCTCAGCAGAATCCGGGCATCTGACACCAGCGGTTTTCGTATGCTAGGGTTGGTGAAAAGACAGAATCGCTTTGGATGTCACCTTCATTATTACATTACCGTAGTATAGGGATTGGAAACCTTGTGTTTGTCTGTCAAAATGAGCAAGATAATTTGTATTTGATTTTATTATTTTATTTTATTTATCATATTTATTATTTTATTTATTTTATTTTATTATACTATATTATTTTTTTTATTATTTTTTTTTATTTTTTATAATCATTTTAATAATTTATTTTATTATTATTTTATTTTTTTGAATAATCATTTGAATAATATTTTTTATTTTATTTTATTTTATATTATATTATATCAACTCTTTGCTAGACAAGTTAACTGGCTTTCCATTGGATCACACAGTGCCACACATGTACACACCGGTGATGTTGTTTGGCCTGCTTTTTTATTGCATTTACTCTCAGGATAACACTTTGTATAAAAGAGGAGGTGTTACTCTGAGTAATGGATTTGTGCAGAATAGGAAGACGATATTACGTATGTATTGTATACGCATTTAATATTGCATCAAGCTTTTCAACCGGCATACATACTTCTTTACATTACACTCAAAAAAAAAGACAGCGATGCCTAAAATTTCATCATGAAGGAAATAGATGCACTCTTTTTATCACCTCAAGACATGCAACAAACATGACAACTACAATGCAAAGAAACTGTGAAAATAGTAGACAATGAGGCTGTCATTAATTTGCATGATTTATGCATTCTTACATGCAGAAATCACAACATACGTATATTGGAGGGGGTTTGTGAATTCCGGTTTGAAGAGTTTGATTCATCATGTGCGATTAGCAATGAGTAAAAATGATTAAAATGATTAACAGTGATTAAAATGTCACAATTATTGCCAGTCTCTGCTGTACTGCTGAAGTTAATTACTCTAGTAATGTTCTACATAGTGACATCTGACCTTTAAATACCTAAGATGTTTGCTGTAAAACCCTGTAAAAGTGTGTCTGATGTGAGGACATTAACTTTACCACTGAAAACATTGAGGGTTTTCTAAATAAATGGTCCTTATTTGCTCATATTCAGTAAACTTCATCTTTTTTATGGGCCTTTATCTGGAAAATTTGATAATGTGAAGGAGAAGTTGATAAAGTTTACAAAAACCAAAAATGCGCACCTGAGACTTACCTTTACCTGAAATCATTTACAAAACAAAATTTTAACAGAATCTGTGTTAAGCAGTTCAGGCTGCATTCATTTGTGGGGAAGACAAACAAGAAAAATTAAGGTTTGAGGACTATCAATACTGTGGTGCATCGCAAGCACTGAATTATATGAGTTTCTCCCACCTATAATTAACTGTCCTTTGTATTCATCTTCATTCCATCTTCTTGTGGAATTGTGGAATACTCCCCCACTTTATCCCCAGACACTTTCATGTGCAAAGGGGATTCAGATTTAAGCTTGTGTTTTTTATGTAACCGTTGCTTAGCAACTAAGACAGTATTCTCTGAGCGAGAAAAGTGCCATTAGACACAACGCAGTCCCTCGTGTGGAAATGCTATATTATAAGAAAATATTTATCTTCAAGGCGTGTGTTATGACATCAGGCTCATTCCTCACGGTTCTTTCTGGATGCCTGCATCCCGCTAGTTTATCTCGTCCATCTCACAGCCGTGTTGACATATCAGTGCTGCTCAGTTTTCCCTAAATTAGGCTAATAATTTATGTTTTCTTTTGAGCTCAATTTGAGGAATGTGCGGTAGCTTAATAGACATACTTTAACTTTTAAATGATAGAAGGACCATGTGAAGTTTCTTTAAAAGCTATTCTACAAATGTAAAGCAAGGCCAAAACTGTTAAATTCTCCTTTTAATGGAGATACATAAAAGGTCGCTTAACTTGTCTCATTTTACAGGTTTTCAATGATTTAATTTGAGTTGGAATGACATGTAATACACTTGATATAGATAATATAAAACAAATGTTTGGTGTAGTTTTCAACAGCAAAATTAGAAAAGTTGGGCGTCCTCACTGCTACCAGATTTGCATATGACCTTTTGAGAATCTATTTACATAATGCATCGTGGACATAGAGCGAGCGTGTTTTTGATGATGCATTTTAGAGGGCACATTGATTATAAACCTTTAATGAGAGGTATTTTCGGCCGCTTGCAAAGAAAATTCGTCTTCCATTTGAGCTTCGCCAGCTGCTCTGAACGTCTCCTGAGGCTGTTTTGGGTTAAATCTTGCTTAAATAAAATCAATGCTGAGGTCTCCATAATTAGGAATCCTGTGCTGTTAATTAAGCGCAGCTCCAGAGGAGAGGAGGGTGTGTTGGAACGCCTCTCTACCCAAACATCCCATCGGGGACTTGAAGGTGCCGCCAAAGACATCCTGATGTGTTTTAGATACTCCTCTGCCCTAAATGCATCGAGGAACAGAGCTTGCCTCATTTCAACTGCGGTATAAGAGTGTGAGTGATTCTTATTTGAATTATTTACAAGATTAAGTTCTGACCATTTAGTCATAGATCTGTCCTGTTATTAGTCGTCAAGTCATCTTTATTTATATAGCGCTTCATACAATACAGATTGTTTCAAAGCAGCTTTACAGTGATAACAGGAAAATGATTCAATGATGCAAACAGAGTTCATTTCAGCTGTTGATTCAGTTCCATTGTAAAGATCATCAATTATTAAATTAGTTCATTTCATTTATAAAGCAGTTCTGCAGAAAACAGTGATGTCATCATCCAGCTCAGCTCAGTTCAGTTCTCATCCAATAGTATCAGTGCAGTCAGATCAATAATATTGTTGAAAATTAAGGGCCAGATTTACTAAACAGGGCAAAAAAGTGCAGATGGGAGTGGAAAGTTAAAGTTAAGCGCAAATTAAAGAACACAGATGCAGCCGGATCATTTCCATGACCAACGCAATCTACCAGTCAGCGTCTGGTTTAAGACGTGTTTTTTTTGGGGTCGTAAATAATGGCGCAAACACCAATAAATTGACATGGGCAAACCTTTGTAAATCACCTTGCGTGATTCATTTAAATTCTCTCATCCCATTTATTTTATGTCTGAAAGGGAAACTCCTACAAATGCATATGCAATAAGTTCAGCCGCAAAAATAAATTCTTTCAGATTGTGGGTTAAAGGATTAGTTCACCTTAATGAGAAAGAGCTTCTTGAAGAATCATAAAACAATTATGTGTGATGAACAAACTGGAATTTAAGTCATTATTCACTGATAATCTTCCCCTCTGGTGAGATGTTAACCGTTGCAACTGGATCAGAGTTGAACTTAAGAACTAGATCAGTCAGAATCGTGAATGAATCATTCAGACTGGATCAAATGATTCATTAAAACGATTTGACTAAAAAGAATAATTCCTTCCTGAATCGGACATCGCTACATCTCTCATGAACTTAGATGAATGCGCTAGACTCAATACAGCGTGTTTTCTTGTAATAGTGTGTTTTCTGTTTTGATTAAATTCTTTAGTGGTTCATTTGTCCCTCATGCCAAGAACCGACAAGATTTCCAACAATTTTTCACAGTAAGCTTCCAAACATTCTTACACTTTCTTTCCCTCACTCTTTCTTTCTCACTCATATAGTGGTACTTCACACAGTGCAGTGGCAGCCTTGGTACCATTGTTGTCTGTTCCATTATGGTGAATCACAGCACTTCAATGGCTCTGGTGAACCTGTCATTGATCCACACTGGCCCATTTCACTGCCTGCAGTCTCTCTGCCTTTTGTTTACTGAGTGTCCTGTTCAGTGCCACCCACATCACTGGAAATACATCCAGAGTTCCCCCTTCTAAGGAAATTCTAGTCGTCGCCCAAAGAGCTTGTTAATTAGAGTCTGACATGAGTTTCATGAGTAGGAAGTGTGAAGTCAGGTAGTAGTGATGCTGCCTTCACGTGCTATAGGAATTATCGTAAATACGAGTTTCCTAGTTGAAAATTGGACATGAATGCCTTCTCAAGTCAAAATTTGAATGCGATGAGCTCGTAATCACGACTTCAGAAGTGGGAAGTAGAACATTTCCGAGGCAGCATAAACACCAATTTCACAGCTGGACTGAGGAAATATTTTCTTATTTTCCCATTTATTTTCTTCAAAGATATAAAAGGAAATCTATATTTATATACATTTACATGGTAACATTGACTTTTGATTGGGGAATCCCTTTAGAGGATTATGTAAACATTATGATTAAAAATAAATTTTTCTATGTAGAAAAAAGGTAAACAGTGCAGAGGAGGAAAAACAGAAGTAGGCAAGAAGTTAGAGAAGTGCCAGTCTGCTGGGACATGATGCTGACACACCGTAAGCTCTTCCTCTTTTATAGCTGGTAATGAGGACAGATCAATCACGCTGTCGACCACTAAGCCAGTCGGCTATTGTCTGTACTTAACATTAATCACATGGAGGTCAAGTCTCAGAGATATTCAGGAATTGTAACACTCCACCCCTGAGCTTATATGCTCTGAGAATGTCAAAATGTGGGCATGCATTATTGAAACGGTTGGTGTGTTGGTTCATTTATGGACCTGCTTGGAGGCATTCATTTGGAACAAGCCTTCTATGAAGACACCTATTCTCAGTCTTCTGGCTAATGAGATGCCCATTTGTCATTGTAATTGCTCAGATTTTCCTAGCGTTGTCCGTGGAAGCATGGCACAAATTAGACTTTTGTCTGAGGGGTCAGATAAGCCTGGCAACTCGTTACCACTAGTAAATCTGAATATCAAACATCAACTTGGATCAGCAAATTGTTTATATTGCAAGGCTGGTGATAATTGAGCAATTTATTATAATCATGCCACAGTTGGGGTCAGAAAGCCAGTCATAGACGGACCCCTAATTGCTCAGACTGTGTGTGTGCAAAAAAAGATGAATAGCCTGTCTGCTCTGTGTCCTGATCTGGGGTCAGAACGGTCACAGAGTGTTCCTGGGATTTAGCGCTCCTCACACTAATTTTCTCTCGACTTTCCTATATTCTCAAACCTGACCTTATGGTTTTGTCTAAAATTAGCCAGACAACATTAGCGTAACCACATTTTTGGTGATCCTTGTACAGTTTTTGCACATGAAAGGGAACGTCCTCTGTTTTAACTGGCTTGAACATGCATATTAATCACAGAATCTAGAAAGCCATTAACTAAGAATAATTCAGCTTCTCCTATAGTGACAGTTGGTCCTCCTACCTGTCTGATGCATAAGTACAGGCCAAAGGCCCTGTCGGTGCAAACTTCATAGGCTTTGTAACTTTGATGCTAATTAATGTCACCACGTAGCAGGCAGTTAATTACAGGCTTTATCAAAACAGTGGGAGTGGATTCTCGGAGAACTATTTTGTATGCCTGACATATGTGCCACTTGGTTTCCCATGGCTGTTTTTATCACTGGTTTCCCATCCTTATATTTAGTTCACAAAAAAAAATTATCACCTTAATTTTGTTTTTTAATAAAATATGTTTTATTCATAAAGTGCAGTGTTATTTTACATTTGATTACAGTTTCTGTACCTGAATACCTGAAAATCTTTAAACACTGTTTATTTTATTTTATTTTTTCAGTTGTATTTATTTGTGCGTTTGCTCATTTTTTATTTGTTCTTTTTAAATTACCCAGTGTTTACTTGTCTTTAATACTGCTTGAAATTTATATTAGTTAGGCTAGTTGTTTTCGCTATGGTATTTTTAAACCATAGGCTAAAGTTGATTTTTTTGTTCATGGTATTAAGCTGCAATGAAATGTTTTGCAATAAGACTTAATAATATCTATAAATGTGAATGGTATCTAAGTTTTTTTTTTTCCTTATTGAAATCCAAATGAGGAATCTATAAGAATCTGAATCGATATAATGTCACGTATAATGTTACAAAAGGTTTAATAATATTACTGTTTTTACTACATTTTATATCAAATAAATGCAGCCTTGGTGAACATATAAGAGACTTTACGAACATTAATAAATCTTATCAACACCAAACTTTTAAACAATAGTTTCAAAACAATATATATCTTGAATTAAGTTTATTTTTCTTAACCAATTGACAAATAGTTTGTTTTTGCTTTAAGCAAAAAAGTCACTAAATTTTGTTAGCTTTATAGATAAACAAGAAAAACTATATTTTCAAATGAGGTAAGAAATTAATTCAAGATGTATTCTCTGAAAACATTGGGCCCTATTTTAACGATCTAAGCGCATGGTCTGAAGCGCATGGCGCATGTACACTTAGGGTGTGTCTGAATCCACTTTTACTAGTTTAACGACGGAAATGGTCGGCGCATGGTCCAAAAGGGTTGTACCTAATCTCTTAATAAGCCATGGGTGTGTTTTGGGCTTAACGTGCAATAAACCAATCAGAGTCTCATCTCCCATTCCCTTTAAAAGCCAGTTGCGCTTGCACCATGGCAGATTCGCTATTTACATGGCGGAATATAGACACCCTCAACCTGATGAGTCAGTTTAAATACATGTGTGTATTGCCAAGACTGGTTAAATAAGTAGCCAATTTCATTCGTCATTACTGCAGATAGGTAATTCTGATACATGCAATGATTATCCACTATGACATGTAGGCATTTTTATCTTTATGTACACAATAATAAATTATTACAATACATTGTAATCCTTTTATTTTTTAATATTTGTGTGCTGCTGCACGTCCCTGTGTGTGTAATAAGCAGAGTATACGCACGTTGTGCACCCGTCTATAGGCGCATATTACTAACATGCCCTTTAAATAACACAAAAAATACTTTTCAGTTGCCTCAAAACAGCAACACGCCAACAATGCGCCTGAACACCTCGTTTTCAGACCAGCACGCCCATGGGCGAACAGATGGGTGCAAGTGAATTTGCTATTTAAACAATGTGGCGCTGGACATGAAAATGATAACTGCATAGGGCTGAAACTAGCAAAAAACACTTGCGTCGTGCCTGGCGTCGCATTACGCCGGGTGTATGATAGGGCCCATAATGTCTGTTATGTTTAAATTAAAATTGAAAGTAAATTTAACTTGTTTTAAAGGGATAATTCACCCCAAAATGAAAATTCTGTCATCAGTTACACACCCAATTTTTTTGTGCAATTTAAATTTTTTAACCAAACTTTTTTCCCTTACTATTTAAGTCAGTGGGGCCCATCAACTATTTGGTTACCAATATTCTTCAAAATAACTTATTTTGTGTTAGGCAGAAGAAAGAAATTCATACAGGTTTGGAACAACTTGAGGGTTAGTAAATGATGACAGAATTTTCATTTTTGGGTGAACGATCCCTTTCAGGATGTTTAGATGTTTTTACTGGAAAGCAATACGAAAGTACTGATTAGGAAAATTATTTTCTGCAATGTTGTTGAAATTGCCCAGCCATATACAGTAATGCCACACACATCACAGTCTTGCAGAAATAAATGAAAGCTATGCTCCAATGGCCAATATCCCTTAGAGTCTGCCAGTAGTTCTGATTCATAAGCAAGTTTGTCGTAGAATAGTTTCCTTCCTGCTGTAAATTTATGTATCGCTGCTAGCTTGTTTTGTGGCAGAATCAGTTATTTGTTTGCACTCTCAGAAAAAAAGCTGACTTGTTAAAAAAAACCTTTTTTTTACCTTGTCACTGCAAATAATGTAACATGTTTGTGGAACCAGATGAATCACACTGGGCAGCATAAAATTATTGAATTAATTATCATCTATAAATTAATTTGCAGTTCTCACTAATGCTCAAAAATTCATCACATAGCTGACAGTCAAAAGAGCTGGTAACTTAATATGGAACGACACTAATAATTTAAACTGTGACAGCCTCTCAGAATTAACTCGAAAGCTATTAATAACTTCATATATGATCTGTCTATTCCAGCTATAATTGTTATTTGTTTACATGACATATTGTAATAACCCTTGAGTCTATTAGCATAGGAATTGCTCTGGAGATCCAGGTCTATATGCTGAAAGACCTCTGCGAGCATGATTTATTCATTAGGAATCTTTCCAGAGTCTCGACTGCATTGATCTGTGCTCTCATCACTTCGCCCTGAACATACTCACCTCACCTCCTCGTGCTGCAGCAGTGACGCAGTCTCGATACGGTGCTGCTGTATTCCCCCCACGTCTCCCATCCAGATATCGATCAGGGGCCAATATGTTACTTTCATTTCCCCCTACGCGTGTTGCAGCCAGAGGAAATGCCTAATGTCATCAAAGCACTCCATTAACTTGAAAAGAGGAGGTGGAGTTGGAGAGACCCCTTCCCGACAGATGGCTATCGACACGGGGCCTGAAGCCAACCCTTACGCTCATACCACCAATGCCATCGGTGCGCTTTCTAAGGAGACACCGGAGAAAAATGGTGTGATGTCTGTTTTTAACACTAGCTAACTACATTCTGTTTGATTGTGAGTGTACTTAAAAGATTACAAGCTGTATGTGGCCAAAGAGTAATTTTAACCCTCTGGTCCTCTTCAGTCAAAAATGACCGAAACATTTTACGTTTTGAAATTTGAATTTTTTTTGCTTCATCGGAATGGGATGACACTTGGTGACTTTTGTCGCATTAGCTATGTGAACACACAAAAAAACTCATGGAGATGATTTGGTTATGTTAAAGGGTCGGAAAAAAAATAGTCACACTTGTCTCCTTCGCGGTCAAAAATGACCGACATAGGAAATGAATGGGAAATACGCAAAAATACAAAAACTCAGGGAATCTTTTGGTGATACAAACCACAAATCAGCCATGATGCAGAAAAAAAGTGCACAGCAATGTAGGGGTGATATATCAAAGAGTGCAAAATAGACACAACCATCCCCCCTCTCCCCCCCCCAACACATATATATATATGAACTAGTGCGACTATAACACAGAGCACATTTTTGCAAATGTGTGAAACAAAATCAATAATTCAGCCACAATGCAGTAAAAAAACAAACAGCAAGGAAGAGGTTACACTCTAAAACATCAAGAGTTCAAAACAGACACACACACTCACGTAAACACACTCACAGACACACACACAAACCACAATATTATACGCACACAAATTAACTGGTGTGGCTGTATCAATATGGTAAAATTGAGCCAAAAGACTCAAATAAGAGGTTAAAATCAGATCAGACCCAGATTTATTATGCTGTGATAAAACATACCTGTTCATTTTTGTTACATTTTTATTGAATTTTGATGTTATATGTCCAAAATGTTCTCCTCTCTGGTTTGAATGTAGTAAAATTAATGCAAAAACTGACACTTCAAATCAACATTTAAAAAAAAAATCTAAACCTTGACAAAAAGTAGTCTTTGAGAATGTCTAAGTATAAATCCAAATCCACAACTTAATAAAAAGAAGTATTTATGTCTAAAAACACTAGAGAATTTATAAGCCACTTTATATAGAGTTATATAGGAATCTAGTGGTCACAACATGGCATTACATCAGTTTTTCTTTTTTTACTCCCACCAGATGGCACTAATCTACCTTTCAAATATTGGATTTTGAATGCCTCGTCTCTATTTTAATATGGAATACTGTTTTAATTGAAAAATTATTTTAAAATATATTCGATTTTTTTAAATTATTATTTACATTTTTTATACATTTTAAGGCTTCAGTCACTTTTGACCGCAAAGAAGACAAGTGTGACCCCTAAACGAAGAGGACCAGAGGGTTAAGTAGCTTTTGCAACAGCCGCTCAGGTGGTCGAGCAACAGGTTGGGTGCTCAAATGGCACAAAGCCTTGCTAACAAAACAGCGCTGACATTAGCGCTGACATTTTAGCGAGCACGCACACTCGTGTCTAATATCTGAACGGCCTTATTATCTGACAGAGCATCAAGTAGAAGTATAACTTGAGTATATAACTCAATTGACGTTACATTTATTTGTCTTTTCTTACAGGCTTTGTTGTGAATAAAGTATTTAATATGTCTTGTTGTGATCACCTTTACCTGCCATAAAATAGCAAGAGACAGTCTACTTATAATGCATAATTCAGCAAGCTAGCCTGTTCTCTAGTCATGGATCCGTAGTGCTATGTAAACCTGACCAGACAAGTCACTAACGGTTCTCAAACATGTAGGGCTTTTCTCTTATGTACAGCTGTCAGCAGGGGCTGTGATCAATAATTCAAATGTAGTGAATCAGACGTCCTTCTGGAGAGAGCTGCTGTGTCCTCCCAGGTGTGCTTTAATTTTTCATACTATTGTTTTTAGCCCTGCTTTTCTCTCACAGGTCAATATGAGCCTCCGCTCTCTGGGAATAGATGTATGGAGAAGATACAGTACATACCATATTCTAAAAGTTTCAGGTGGTTAGAAGTATAATTACTATGATTTCTAATAAAGCGTCAGTGCTTTTGTGGCATGATATATTGCTTTAGAAGCAAATTTTAGCACTTTTATTGCAAATGTCTGTGCTGGCATATTCAGGCAGCATTTTTCATGTACTCAAAAATGATTGATCATGGTAACATTAATTGTGTGACTCTTTTGGGGGGCAGTTTAAAAACATTTTGAAATCCAGTAACAAGGCATGATTCTATAATCTATCTACTTATGTACCTGTCTGTCTGTGTATCTATCTATCTATCTATCTATCTGTCTGTCTGTCTGTCTGTCTACAGTGCATCCGGAAAGTATTCACAGCGCTTCACTTTTTCCACATTTTGTTATGTTACAGCCTTATTCCAAAATTGATTAAATTCATTATTTTTTTCCTCAATTCTACAAACAATACCCCATTATGACAACGTAAAATAAGTTTGTTTGAAATCTTTGAAAATTTATTAAAAATAAAAAACGAAAAAAATCACGTTCATAAGTATTCACAGCCTTTGCCATGACACTCAAAATTGAGCTCAGGTGCTCCTGTTTCCACTGATCATTCTTAAGGTGTTTCTACAACTTGATTGGAGTCCACCTGTGGTAAATTCAGTTGATTGGACATGATTTGGAAAGGCACACACTTGTCTATATAAGGTCCTACAGTTAACAGTGTATGTCAGAGCACAAACCAAGCCATGAAGTCCAAGGAATTGTCTGTAGACCTCCGAGACAGGATTGAATCGAGGCACAGATCTGGGGAAGGGTACAGAAAAATTTCTGGAGCATTGAAGATCCCAATGAGCACAGTGGCCTCCATCACCCGTAAATGAAAGAAGTTTGGAACCACCAGGACTCTTCCTAGAGTTGGCCGCCTGGCCAAACTGAGTGATTGGGGGAAAAGGGCCTTAGTCAGGGTGGTAACCAAGAACCGGATGGACACTCTGACAGAGCTCCAGCTATTCTCTGTGGAGAGAGGAGAACCTTCCAGAAGAACAACCATCTCTGCAGCACTCCACCAATCAGGCCTGTATGGTAGAGTGGCCAGACGGAAGCCACTCCTCAGTAAAAGGCCACCTGGAGTTTGCCAGAAGGCACCTGAAGGACTCTCAGACCACGAGAAACAAAATTCTCTGGTCTGATGAAACAAAGATTGAACTCTTTGGCCTGAATGGCAAGCGTCATGTCTGGAGGAAACCAGGCACCGCTCATCACCTGGCCAATACCATCCCTACAGTGAAGCATGGTGGTGGCAGCATCATGCTGGGATGTTTTTCAGCGGCAGGAACTGGGAGACTACTCAGGATCGATGGAAAGATGAATGCAGCAATGTACAGAAACATCCTTGATGAAAACCTGCTCCAGAGCGCTCTGGACCTCAGACTGGGGCGAAGGTTCATCTTCCAACAGGACAACGACCCTAAGCACACAGCCAAGATAACAAAAGAGTGGCTACGGGACAACTCTGCGAATAAGTCTCTGTGGGAATAAGCCTGTGACATAACAAAATGTGGAAAAAGTGAAGCGCTGTGAATACTTTCTGGATGCACTCTATCTATCTATCTATCTATCTATCTATCTATCTATCTATCTATCTATCTATCTATCTATCATCTGTCTACCTGTCTGTCTGTCTATCTATCTATCCTCTATTTATCTGTCTGTCTATCTATCTATCTATCTATCTATCTATCTATCTATCTATCTATCTGTCTGTCTGTCTGTCTGTCTGTCTGTTGCTGTGTAGGTCTCTTAATTTATTGTACTATATCGTTTTCTCTTTTTATAAAACCTTTAACTTTCACATTTTCAAATAAGGCTTTGTCAAGGCAACATTCCGAGTGTCTTGTCAGGATGCAGAAAATAAATGCAACATCCCCTTGCCAGTTGGAATATATACATAGAAATTACCAAAATGCACATCCTTAATTGTCAGCTTGCTCAGGCTTACAGACCATTGAGTAAAGCCACAGGTGCCCGTCATGGTGAAGCCCTGGTGGATATGGCTTTCTGTCAGTGTTGATATCTGGCTGGATCCCTTACCACCCGGTCAGCTGGACTGAAGGTCTGTGGCAGAGATGGTGATAGGCCAGTATGTGTGACAAGGAAACTAATATGATGTACGGACCTGAGGGAGACAGGTCACCCAAGCATCTGCCATTCTCTAAATGTCCCTCCACTCCATGAGAATATTAAAAAGCATCTGGTTGAGCAAAGGATCATTTCCCTCTTTTCTGTTCTCATCAAGTGTTTTTGAACCTTTTATGGAGGTCTCAACTACTCATTTCAAAGTGAAGTGCCTCTGAACTGTGTGTGTGTGTGTCTTCACAAAGATGGCAATACCAGTAATTTTTGACCTTGTGGGGACATTTCTTTGGTCCCCATGAGGAAACCATACTGAATGATCATACTAAATGATCTAAAATAGCAGAAAGTTTTCTGTGATGTGATTTAGGGGTAGTGTACACCCTTAAAAATAAAGGTGCCAGGAAGAACCAAAAAGGGGTTTTCACGGCGATGCCATAGAAGAACCATTTTTGCTTCCCTGAAGAACCGTTTTGTGAAAGGTTCTTTAAAGAACCATTTTTTCTAACCATTTTATATTCTAAAGAACCTTTCTGCGCTACAAAGAACCTTTTGAGCAATGGAAAGGTTCTTTGGATATTAAAGGTTCTTCATGGAACCATACACCGTGCCAAAGATTTTTTAAGAGTTTTAAGAGTGTAGGGGGATAGAATATACAGTTTGTACAGTATAAAAACCATTACGTCTATGTAATGTCCCCATAAACCCATGGAAACCCAACGTGTGTCTGTGTGTTTTAAGAGATTCTTGTTTTGCCATTGTGTCTGTTGGATTTCTTTCAGACAGATTTTGTAGCTTAAGTCTTGGTTGTAAATCCGACCTTATCTTGTCTGCAAAGCTCCCAAAGTCAAGGAGATGAGGGCCTGGTACAGCTGTGATTGGAAGTCTCCATCAGATTAACATCTCTAGCCCTGCTTAAACCTGGTATTAAGATTTGTCTCTGGTGATCTTATCACAAGATCAGGCAAGATGGATCACCATTCTCCCATGATCACTTGTGATCAGATTTTGTGACTACATGAAAGAGTGTTTTTATAACTTTAAAAAAAAAAAATAAATAAAACAAAATTTAAAACCTTTTTTAGCACAGTGTTGGTGTTTACAAAATGTTTAGACCCCCTTTAGACCTGCATTTACATTTATATTTATGCATTTTGGCAGACACTTTTACCCAAAGCAACTTACCAAATGGATAATGCATCCAGTGCATTCCCTAGGAACCAAACTCATGACCTTGGCACTGCTTGCTCTACTGTCTGAGCTGCAGTACTGTGAGAAATAGTAAGTTGGATTTTTACCCTCATTCAGTAGTTTTAAAATGTTCATGGCACTCTCAATAATGAATGTAGGAAGGGCTCTATTGGTTCTATTGTTGGGGTAATGAGAACTTGCACATTGTTTTGCAATATTTCATTCAACCTCAAACTTTCCGCCAGGTGACTGAAATGTAATTAAGAATGTTAGTGACTCATGGGTAAGTTGTCAATCAAAGCAGATTAAGACACCTATGTATCTGCAATTCTGCTGTTCTTGCTGTTTTTTGTGATTATGTACGACTTCAGAACCTTAAGCATTGGACAGTGGACCGTAACGCTGATAATTGCCCAGATTTACTGCACTTGACATTCTATGAAAGTGGATTCAGTTTGGCCTTGAGTGCAAACGACTTGAATGTAAAAGGCCATCCTCACAGGCATAGGGACTTACAAAGATGCATCTTGAGCATACAGTGAGATAAATCTTTGAGCATCAGTGCAATAGAAGATGAGAAGAGAGTCTATTTAGGAATAATAATGAAATGCAAAGCAAGAAGCAACCAAATGGGAAGAGTAAGGCGATTCATCAGATGTTGGCCATCTCACATTTCATTACCGAACTGCCAGTCATTCCCTCTCTGCTAATGCACATACTGACAGCTGTAAGCTTTGGATACCCAAAGGGCAGAGTAGGCATTTTTCTTTTTTCTCAAAGAGAGGAGCTTGCGCTGAATAACATTAATAAATCACTCTCAGTCACCGCCACCTGATACCTGCTGCATAAAATTTTGTCGACAGATGCAGAAAAGCCTGTTTTCCGCAATTAAACACAGAGGACAGAGGTCACCAATTAGCAAACTAGCAGTCCAGATCCAGACCCATGATTGGTTCCAGTGGGCTAGGAATCATTTATCATAAATTAATATCGTTAAAATTTAGCAGATTGTTTCTTCAAATGGATAAACAGCATCTGAAGTGGATTGTATGTTTAATGTCATGACAACGGCATTGTTTAGAGACACTTTTAGAGTGATTTTCTTTTGTTTATTCAATTGCCACACAAGCAGTCTAGTAATTTTTTTCTTGTCACTGTTAATATGAATAAAATGAATTATTTATTTGCAATTTTTACATGAACAAAAAAATAAGCAGTCTCTGAGACTATTTTTACTATTTAATATTGATTATTTTTTACTTTTAGAATGCATTATGGCTGTTAACCTGAAAATGTCATAGCTATAAAGCATATTGACTCTTGAAAGTGTAAGCTATTTTGAGACCTTTGATTGATCGGTCCTTTGCTGGGAATGAAATTTAGACTCTAGGTGTCTTGGAGCTATTGAATACCCCTGAGGCCTTATGAAAAATGCTGATCTTTGACATCTGTAGCTACGGGGAAGTTTTGGTTGTGAAAAACACTCAGTTTCAAGCTTAATTGTAACTGCTGTGAATGCCAAAGTGCACTTGAGTAATCAAACTCATTTTATAAGATTATGCCCCTGTATAGGGTGGACGTCATATTTGTTTTGATGCCTTAGTGATTTCTACCACACACTTGTCTGTCCTTCATTGGCAAATGGAATTGAAATGTCAAACCCCTGTGACCTTTCCCCAAGATCCCCTGTGTGGGTTTATGACCCTTAAAGAGCAGCTTGGATCATTAGTATCCAGCTAAATCCTCTGTAACATTTAGATTGCCCTGAACACCCAGTCAATCCCTTCTGAGTAAGCAATCATTCGAATCTGCAGGAAAACGGACCTTGTTCTGAGTATTGGACTGTGCAGGCCTGAGAAGCACTTAACTAGATACATTTATCCTTAGGAACATGCAACATATCATAGCTGTTGCTTTTAAAAGTTTCGTGTGAAAACATTACTTCAAAGAGCACCATTTTAGTTTACCTCAGGCTTTATTCGCTTTCTCCAGTGGACTGTAATTTCTAATTTTTACGTGTTACTGATCTTTAGATCTCACATTTCAGTGTGATTTTCATATATAAATGATATACTACTAGTTCTCAGGGTACTGTACTGCACTGTAAACCCGAATAAGTTGGCAAACTCAAAAAATTTGAGTTAATCAGTTATCAGTTAATCAGTGAATACATTTTAATTACTCTTAACTTGAAATATTTGAGTAAGCTAATCCTACATTTAACTTAAAATTGTCATGTAATCTCAATTTAAATATTTTTAGTAGTGGAAACTTGGCTAGCTTTAACTAGCTAATTAAATATATGCTAACTTGCTAATTGGTAACACAATGCTTTGATAGCATTAGCATAGCATAGCAATTGCTGAATGAGTTTGACAATATAATACATTCACCATATACCTGTTTTCAAACCAATCTCATGCTCCACTTGCCACCATGATGGTAACCCTATCATTATAAAATCTCTTCTAAATTAGCATAGCAAAACATTAAACACAACTAAATCTCTAACTGTACATTAATCTTGCACAAAAAGACATTTTGAGTGTCATGACAAGGCATGCTGGGAAATAGAAATCCCAGCCCAGTTTCAGTTAAATTTAAGTGTGTCTAAATTAAAAGAAACAAGTTCATAAAACTCAAAACAATGAAACTATTCAGATTACTTAAAATGTGTCAGTTTTGTGAACTCAAAAGAAAAAGAAAGTTCTAAATACTCATGAAAGAACTTTGTTTAAACTAATTTGTTTAAGTTTGCCCTACTCAAACCAATTAATTATTTTGAGCGTTAGGGTTTACATTGTGTAGACCCATTTCTGACACTGTAACTAATCAAATACCAATAGTTTCTGATACAAAAGTCTCATCAGAGAGTTTTGATGTTACTGCTCAGTAAGTTTTAGGTTACAAAATTACCTCATGATACTGATTTAGAGCCCGTTTTCCTCTTCACCCCCAAAATATGCAGGGGTCTGCAGTAAATAAAAGAGGGGAAAAGGGTTTTACAAAATGGTAGGGTGTCAAAGGGCTGTCAAAAGGTACTTTCACACATACAGTCTTTACTGGTAAATTACCGGTAAATTACCAGTAGCAGATCATGTGTGAACAGGACCTTTTCAAAAATACCGGTAAATCAGTTCCGGCAATTTATCAGCAAGGGAAGTTGTAACATTACCAGTAATTTACCGATAATGTGCTCTGTGTGAAGATTACCGGTATATTCACATATGAAATCAGAACACGCTGACTTAAGAAGTCTGCTTTGGTCAATCATAAAGACTTATGAAGATGACGTGAATACTCTGCGCTGTTTACAGTAAGGTTTTTAATAGTTTTTCTATTTAAATATGCACTAAATGATCATCTTTGACCGTTGTGCCACGTCTCGCAGCTTTTTCAACGTGTCGTGCTCGACACCCAGCCTTCTTTTCCATTCATCAGCACTGCGGTTCTGCAGTTGGATACTTTTAAGCGAGTGTCGTGTTTTTAAGAGCAAACACGCGTTCTGTTTGATCATCCGTTATGCCTGTCACTCAGACGTCAAAAAGATGTTGTCAAATTGAACAGATAGTGAAACTAAAGCGCTTCTCTTCATGCGGGCGGATGATGACTGACATCACAGAATTTACCAGTATTTTGCTGTTGATGTGTGAATGGTCTCTTACCGGTAAAAAGCCAGTTTTTACCGGTAAGAGACCATTTTGCCGTTGCTTGTGTGAACAGCATATTTGTGTATTTACTGGTAATGTCATTCTGGTAATTTTACGGTAATTTACCGGTATTGCTGTGTAAAAGGGCGTAGAGTTAACATTTTGTTATGCCACAATAACCTTTATTTTTTAGACACTATTAAACATACAGTATAAAATGGTTTTGGAACATGTATATTTGATGATATATAAATATATATTTGAGTTTAGGTTTTTAAGATTTAGCCTATATATATTTTTTAAAGAAGTCTCTTATGCTCACTAAGGCTGCATTTATTTGATAAAAAATTTAGTGTATAAACCATAATATTGGGAAATATTAAAATTTTAAATTACTGATTACAATTTTTAATATATTTTAAAATGTAATTTATTACGGAAAACAGTTGTGCTGCTTAATATTTTTGTTGAAACTTAAGGATCCTTTGATTAATAGAAAGTTTATAAGAAGAACATTTATTAGAAAAGGAAATTATAAACTATAACATTATACATTTTTATTAAGTTTTTATTATCACTGGGTCAATTTAATGCATTCTTGCTGGGTCAAAAAATGAAATCTTACTGACCCCAAACTTTTGAACAGTACTGTATTTTCCAGATTTTAATGTTTTTAATATTTGTTTGCAGTTTGAGGCAGTCATATAGTTTGGAAGACAGAATGTTGTCTTATTGTACTTACTACTTTTTCCTCACACAATACAAATGGCTCTTTATATCTTAGCAAGGGTGTCCCTTTCAAGGAGATTATCATATTTGAGGTCCTTGCCATCAAAAGTTTGAAAGTAAAACTAAAGCAATTTGCTGTCAAAATTAACAGTTTGAAACCCCTGGGCTAAAGCACCAAAGAAAACACAGAATTAGTCTCAGACCAGTTAAATAATCCAGATTATACTTTTTTTTGTATTCTTTCTTATCTCATGGTGAATGGAGAAACTCAATAGAGCTGTGTGAAATATGGTGGAGGTATAGACATGTGGGAGGTGATTTTCAATACTGTACTTTTGTACTCAACAGGAGTATCAAGAAAAACTCTCAAGGAATACCGGTGTCTTGTGTTGTTTTTGACTAGTCCTCCGTCTCCCACTGCTTATAAAAGACTCACCTTTCAGCATTTCAAGCGGATATTACAGAAAGCAGTCTATTGAAATATTTATTGTCACAGCTGACCTCACATGAACAGATCCCGTGTTCAAAGAGATTCTTTCCTCACATTATTCTGACACGCCTCGTCACTCCTAACATTCCGCATGGAACTGTCTGTTTGCTCTTTATTCTATTCATTAGGAATGAGAGGTATTCTCTTTAAAGAGACAATGAGAAATAGGACTGCATGTAATATTTAAACCCTGTGTGTGTGTGTGTGTGTGTGTGTGTGTGTGTGTGTGTGTGTGTGTGTGTGTGTGTGTGTGTGTGTGTGTGTGTGTGTGTGTGTGTGTGTGTGTGAGTGAGTCAGTGTGTGAGTGAGTGAGTGAGAAAAATCAAGTGCTGAATTCTCCACATAGAGTCCAACCTTCCAAACCCACTTGACTGATACATTTTGTGTTAAGCATTCAGCACTCAATGTACACTCCAGGTGATTTTGTATTGTTATTTACACAGTTACAATCTTATACCAGCAGCTATATGTCATATTGATATTTATTTCAGCTCCTCAAGAGAAAAATGCTACACTTGAACCTCTTATCATACACCATAATCCAACTTTGGAGATGAAATCCAGTGGAAAGTGCCTTTTTCAAGTTCAAGGGATATGTCAGTGCAAAATTTTTTACTAGTGGGTGCAGGACACTATAGTTAATTTATGTAAGTGAGGATAGCAAAATAAACTGTCACATATTATACCCAAAAATTCTTCATACAGTGGACTACCAGTAAAATTGATACAAATTTGGGACCAAAATTATTCAGTCACTTTGACCTGACCATGTTTTGCTTAAGTGTTTTTTCTTTAATTGCTAATGCGACCTTTTACACCACATACTGAACAAAATGAAGCATTGCTTGGTAATTGGTTGACCAGAATTGGTATTATCTAATTGTGTACTTAAATTGAACAGCTGATTGGTTGATTGTAATTCATTACATACCTTTCTATCAAAGTTATCTGACATTATCAAGATGAGTTTGTTCTGACACAGTTTAACTCTGAGTTCTTGTCATATTTTATTACAATTTTCTAAACTATAGCAAATAAACTGTGATAATGTGAGAAAATGTTGAAGTTGTCTGAATAAATTTTGGTTTGACTGTACGTGATAAATCAGCACCATACTGGTTTTGAGACGATTTTAGTGAATTATTATTTTCAGTTAATATTAGATCATTTAAATATGCATGCTCATTTCTTTTTTTACATTACCTTTAGATTCCATTCACTTGAAGTTAATCTTCATTCTCCTGATGATGACTAAATTAACTTTATTTAGTGGATTTTTATTCATTTATTTTGTTATTTTATTTATTTTTTAAATGGCATGGGATTTTAATTTTGGCCATAACATCACCATAATTATCGACTTTTTTTTTTTTTTTTTACTAGAAATGTTTAAATGTATTATTATTATTTTAAATGGTATGGAATTTTAATTTTGTCCATAACCTCTCAATAATTATCAGGTCATCGTTTTTGGCCAGATTTATCTGATGCTTATTTAAAATTGGCGTAGAAATGTAAAGTCATTTTGGAAATATATATATTTTCTCTTAAAGGGCACCTATTATGCAAAATTCACTTTTACATGGTGTTTGAAAATAAATGTGTGTTGGCAGTGTGTGTACACAACCACCCTATAATGGTAAAAATCCACCCACTCCTTTTTTTTAATCCCCATAAATCATAACCAGTGTCTCAGAACAAGCCGCTTGCAGGTTCCGGGCAAAGTGACGTCACATTTCACAGGCCATGCCCACGAGTGTTGATGGACACTGCTGTATTAGCATAGACCCCGCCCTCAGAGAGCTGTACAAAGTCGCCATGTTATCTCCTCCCCATTTAACAGCAGCATTCAAGTAAGAAATGTGTTCTACTAAAGCTACTAAAGTTATTCAGTCAAGAGCAGTGAGTGATTTTCTGTTTATCTTTTGTTGTTTAATTCATATTAACAGCAGATATAGCAGTAGGTACTGTATATTACACTGCTTTCACTTTAGTACACAGATCTAATATACACACAGGATTTCTGTACTTGCTGCATATGTGCACAGACATAACAAACTGTTTTCATGTGAACTTTGTGTGTTTCTGACATAACCTTGTGTGCATTTGACAGTTTAATGCAATAACACATGAAAGAGAACTAGTCTAGTTTAATAGCCTACTCACGAACGCATGCGTCGGGTGTGTGCGCTCAAGTTGAGAGCATAGACTGTAAAGGTTGAGAGTGATATGGCTTTAAAACGCATGCAGATGATAATATTTCATGATGATGAAGAACTGCAATGTCACGTGAGCGTGTCCGCGATAGAGATGATAATCAAAGCCAAACAGATGTATCATGTTTCAGTTTTCATTCGTGTGTTCATGAGCTGTGAAGGCTCCGCCCTCTGCAGTGGGGAGCAGCAGCTCATTTGCATTTAAAGGAGACACACACAAAACAGCTCGTTTTTCTCAAACCCAAAAATTGGCATTTTCAAAATGGTATATTAAATGATCTGTTAGGAATTTTGATCTGAAACTTCACAGACACACTCTGGGGACACCTGAGACTTATATTACATCTTGTAAAAAGGGGCATAATAGGTGCCCTTTAAGAGGCATGTAGCAAACACTAAATGATTACGATGCCTGCAGCCACTGATCTACGGTCAGTTTTTCACTTGTCATTAGTGACGTTTAGTTTAGTCAGGCATGGATTTGGAAAGGGAAAACTGATCCTAGGCCAGCAGTTTTAATCTGTGTTATCCTGTAGCAGCAATTTAAGTGGTAAATGTTTTGAGTTGGTTAATTCTACAGTTCCATGTGCAAGTCTGTGTGTCTAGAATCTGTATATAAAGATAAGCTATATAGATATACAGTAAATGAACAGCATCTAATGTTCCTCTGCTTATCGCTTTTGGGATTCTTCCCACCCCCTGCTTCCCCTTTCTGTGCCTGTTTCATGCTGCTTAATTGCTGACCTTTGTATTCCATCTGCCCCTTGTGTGCATCGCATAATGGTGCTGTTTAATGATCTGAGAACAGACATTGGCCTTTCACGTTGATCCAGGACTGATTCCCTACCCGAATCCTAATCTCAGCTGTCGTTAAAGAAACTGGCAAATCATGTCTCATCCCTGCTGACAGCACTGGCATGAATTTCCATTAGTGTTATCATTTATTGCAATGGCCGTTCTTCAGCTGGCGCATGAACATTTTAAACACAATCAAGTGTGTTATTGCAGGGTTTTTCCTATATTGAAAATATTTTGGCAGCCAGCAAAATGAATCTTTGTCCCACCAAAGATTAAGTTGATCATTTAACCCATTCTGCAGTACCAGTACCCGCTGATAGCCGGCTACACTTTAAAATGCTCCCATGAGTGTTTATGTAAGTGTTCTGTGAAGAGCGTCAAATGTTTCTATTTACAACGTGATTTTGCAGCGTTGAGCTTTGTAGCCAATCACAGACTGTTGAGACAATCTGTTGAGCGTGTGAACGCAATGGCCAATCAGATGTGTTTAAGTTAGTCAGAAACCGCTCAACACTGCAAAAATGGGCTTTTTGTTCTGCACGCTTGTGAATCCTTTCATTATAACCAACAAAGTATAAACACAATGTCAATAAGAGATTTATTGCACAACGTAGACAGCATCATTGAGTATAACGGTAGAGTGCAGCTTTGTGTAACTCGTTTTGTGATTGACAGCTTCATTGATTATTGGCAGTGATCTTTACTTGCTTTCTGTATATAATATTTTCATGCTGCTAACTACACATTGCTAAGTTTCTGGATTGAAAACCGTATTTAAATGTGCGATTGAATCCGACTGACAGTGATAACCATAGCAAAGGATGGAACAAAACAATCTGAGACTGTCAAATGATCTGTGTGTAAATGCAAAATAATAGAACTGCCAGTTTTTCTATGTAATGTGTTACTTTGTTGTTAATTATTACTAACTTTTCAAATCAGTCACTCAGTGACTTTTTACATATAAATTGACTGATTTTTAAATATTAAAAAAGTTCTAAGCACTTTGTTTTATGATCTCTTCTGACAGTGATTATTTTTTATTTCATGAATAAATAGGATAAGTTAATATTACAAACTGCATTTACTTTGGATTTATTGTCAGTACTGGGCTTGCAGTTCACAGGGGTAGGGTACTTCACTGTGTGTTTGTCCGCCACCACCGAACACCATTTTTAACCCAGGAAAAACTCTGTATTGTTAGCTGGTTCATTAGTAAAACTTTGCTGGTGAAGTACAGTCTTTCTGATGAATGTATGTACAATTCACGGCTGTTACTGATTCCCTCTGCAGCATTTTATCTGTCTGTGATGGAAGTGGCAGGTCTCTGATGAGGTGAAGAGTGTGTCTGCAAAAAGCCTCTGCTCTGGGCAATGGATTGCTGCGGAGCTGACAGTATCCACACACATGAAGTGACAGTCAATCACACAGCCCTTGAAGTATCGTCTCAGGCTTAATGTGCAGTGAATGCAGTGCCTATTGATTTCCTCTGTTGTCCATGACTATAAATACAGATTAATAAACAACATTTTTCCAGCCGCTGGCAACATCCTGTCCACGGGGACAGAACTCAGACTGAATTTCTGAGGGTTGATAGAGATGATGGAGACAGGGCTTGGGATTTTGATCACCTGCACCTATCAGGACAGTGAACATGAGCCCAAAGGGTCTCATATCATATGAATGGTATTCCATGTCAGTCACAAACCAGACAGGAAGTGTTTTGCAGTCAGAGTACTAGGTCAAATATATATGCTTATATACACACTCCTGGGCAATAAAAAGGGGCCAAGCCAAAATGACAAAATATTTAGTGGTCTTTTGATGGTCTTAACCAGGGGTGTCCAATCCTGCTCCTGGAGGGCCACTGTCCTGCAGAGTTAAGCTCCAACCCCAATGAAACACAGCTGAACCAGCTAATCAAGGTCTTACTAGGCATACTAGAAACTTCCAGCAGGTGTGTTAAGGCAAGCTGGAGCTAAACTCTGCAGGACAGCGGCCCTCCAGGAACAAGTTTGGACACCCCTGGTCTTAACCATTTTAATCACACATCACTGGTCAGGAAATGAGCAAGAATTGCACAAATACTGTAGATGCACGGAATAGTCTTCCCCAATTTGCAGACAGCTCTTTACCAAGCGGCAAGCTCCCGCGGTCTCTCTTGAAGCCAACACGGAAGTAACTTAAACTGCAATTCATCGAATGGCCGCTAGAGACAGGCTCCAAAAGGGAGTCAAATCTGTATCTCCCCCATGTTAAAATGCCCCGATTTACAGCAGAAAAAAATATGTTTACAGCCTGGTACAAAAAGTGGTTTTGGTCTATACAGCTAATTTTGCCCTTCAAGACAACTGTGAGGGGGGTGAATTTTTTTTATAACTCATCCTTTTAAATTATATTAAGCCTTTAAGTTCTGCATAATTAAGGGCGTGGCCACTTGAGTGACAGGTGGATTGCCGCTATGGTCGAGCTAGGCGGGCGTGGTTTCAGCAACCAGTCACCTCAGCTCCACCCACGTCCCGTCTCTTTGCACATTTACAGTTATCCGGGAGTGACGCGCTACCAAGATGGCAACGGCCGACTTTAGGCTTCAAAAATGCTTTTCAGAAACCTACGGGTGACGTCACGGACACTACGTCCATATTTTTTTTACAGTCTTTGCTTTTTACAGGGAGAAGAGTCAGTGTTGTTCCAAGCAATGTTAATGGCTTCAAACTGTTCATGAGCAGTTGAAAAATGTCTCCCAGTTCGTTTGAGTTTATTGTGAGACCAAATATTCACTATAGGGTTTAAATCTGGACTCATGACCAGGCCAAAAAATGAGCCTGATGGTTCTCAATCCACTTCTCGGATGTCTTTGCCATTTGGGCAGGAGCATTGTCTTGTTAAAAAATAATATCTGATCATTCCTCTTTAGATAACAGCTTTTCATTTGTGGGAAGCAAGCAATTCTGCAATATTCTCCTGTACTCTAAAGCATTAAATTACTTTTCACAGTGAAGTAGCTCACCAATAGCAGCAGCTAAAAAGGCTCCCCACACAATGACACCTTTTCCTCCATGCTTCACTGTGGTAGAGATGCATTTATTATTTTATTTTTCACCAGATTTTCGAAGACACCGCTCTGGAGCATCATCATGCAACTCGTGTTTCATTGTGATTTCACACTCAATGTATATTCTGAATATTTAGAATATTTTGGCAGAATATTCTGTCAAATTCTGTGCATTTTTATAAATTTTTTTAATGTTTTATATATATTTGTGTGTGCCTCACTTGAAGCCCAGGTAGAGCTGTTGTGTTCAATTCAGCACTTCCATGGTCACTTGGGCTTGGGACTTTTCAGCTTGCAGTTTTCAGCTTGAAATTACATTTGCACACTTTGTTTCTCCAAGGATTAGTTTATCATGCACAGGTGAAGCTCATTTGCACAATAAAATTAGATTTGTAATATTAACTCTAAATTTACTCTTAGTGAAATTAATTTGTTTCTGTTCCCTGAATCTGGCCTTAAGGATTTCACTGTTGCAGACCAAACATAAAGACCCTCTAAAATGGTAGCATGAAGGATTTTCAGGCTTCTGAACCCACATAATATCCTTCTGTACTCCATCAATGCCAAAAAACAAAACTCTCTCCATTGGAGGGCCCAACTTTCAGGCTGCCTTGAGCTTTTCTCCTTCCACAAGTTTTTCCAACCCTTCTCTCTTTTACCACAACTCCTAATCACAGAGAAGATTGTTTCGATTCATCAATGCCATCTGCGGCATAGCCGTGCTAATGATTCTCTGTAACTGCTGGGTAATGCATCTAAGTGAGAAAAGATTTTTTTGTACTGTCAGCGTTCCTTCGCTCTGAATTTGGATGAGGTTCATGTTTGTGTCTGAGAGACATGAGGTGGGCGTGTCCTGAGAATACAGATATATGGTAACGTTTCATTCATGAGACGTAACACATGAATTTATTCATTAGGTCTAGATATACAGAGATCTAGATATAACTTCAACAGGAAATTTGATTTACAGTATTGATTGTAATATTGACAATATCGATATTTTCCTTAGGCTTAAGGATCTACATTACGCCTCGTCATGAAATCTAAATTACATTTTTTTTTTTAAATGTGATGGATTTTCAATACGGTTAATAGACAATTTCAGCCTCTTAGTTTAAAATCTACAAATGCAGGCAGAAATGCAAAAATGTTTTTATTTAGTGTGGAAAACATGGTCTTCAGCATTTACAAATCAGAAACCACTTTGGCACTAATTCACATTTAATTGGCTTTCTCCAAATTAAATGTTCATAAATGCCAGTGTGTGGATATGCTATAGTGAATACTTAATGTATTAAGGAGGATAAAAATTAAGAACAATTGCTAATTTTTTGCTTTCAATAAAAGTTTGTGGGTTTTAAGCCATCAACCAATGTACAGTATTTGCATATCCAGCATATTTTGCTACAAAATAGATTTTTAAATTGTACTGATGTTTTGTTTGTTTTTAAAGGTGGAACGGATAGACTTAAATAGGTGCAGTATTTACATAAGAGCATCTACAAATTTCTTACATAATAAAGCATGTAGACCCACTTATGCAAGAACTTTTATTATGACTTTTCTCATGTTTTTTTTTTCTCTTCCATCTATATAGTGATGATTAATAATGCAGTGTTTTCTTGTTAACTAGCGGCTTTAACAGAGGAGCAAAGACTGTCACGTCTGTAATAGAATACAGAGGGAGTTTAGCATCAGCAAACAACTGAAGAAAGAGATAATTGCAGCTTTAGCTTTATCCAAGTAAACTAGGCCTATACAATTAATCTATCTTCTTGCTCACAATTGGTGCAGTGGCGCACAACCAAAAACAGACTGACATCATCAGACGCAAGCCCCTCCCACTCTACAGAGGTATTTTAAGCCAGGTCAGCATGTGACTGGTCAAGATATCTTGAGTGATATGTTGTGTTGACAGGTATTGCATTAATAAGGGAGTGCAGGGGTGCCTAGAGACACACTGATTGACAATATGCTGCCTCCAAGTCTGGCCAAGTTGACCTCTTGCCCACCTAGGAAAAATTGACCTCTCTGTTGTGTATGTGTGGGTTTTGGCTGTCGCCAGAGAGACAGAGGTGAGCTACCAGGGGCCAGGCTATTTGTCAGCAGTATTCATAGCAACGCTCCCAGCAGACTGTGCATTTGTCTATATTTGTATTTTAGTTTCAGTATATTAATATTGAGAGAATATTAAAAAAAAAAAAATACTGAAACCAGCCTAAGATGGTTTCTCTGCCTGGCCAAGCTGGTTACCTGGTTTAGCTGGGCAACTAGCTGAAAAGTGCCCAAAATCTGATTAGGCTAAGATCAGAAAACCAGCTTAGGCTTTAGTTTAGCTTGGAGTGAGAATTAAGAAAGCTTGGAAAAATGTGGGGTGGGGGGAATTAAAAAAAAAAACTTGCATCACAATAAGTGTATTGTGATTGTCAAAACATTTGGTAACTAAACAGAATTGTAGCAGAAAGTTTAGTGACAGCATGTTACAATGTTTACATGGTACAATGACTGCTAGGCTACTGTTTTTATTAGTGCTTTACACAAATTTCACAATTTCATAAGCTGCGATTTGATTCCGATCTTGATTCAATACCGATTAATTTGGATAAATATCAGGTACAGTAGCTACATGTTCATTTTTCTCAAGGAAAAAAATTATTTAATGCTGTAAACTGATGAGCCCTGTCAGCTGTATTATTATTAAAGGTTAAAATTAACAACTCAAATTATATAATGCATTTTTTATAATTATAAAAATGTATTAAATATGTAATATAGTGCATATATTTATAAAAATAATCCTCTCTATAGTTAATTTTTCTAGCTAACCAACATGCTATGGTCATTAAATGGCTTTTCTGAGGTAAATGTAACGTTACGCAACATTGTTCTCAAGCTGTTTTATATACGTCTTTCCGCCATTTAAACACTGAATGTGTGAGAGTTGGCAGCCCTGGCTTAGGCTTAGATGCTTAAACCATCGAAAGCTGATTTTTTTTCAGCATGGACAATCATGTATTTACCTGGTTTACCTGGGCAACTAACTGAAAAGTGCCCAAAACCCATCTACAACCAGCCAACAGACCAGCCTGATGAGACTTAAACCAGGAAACCGGCTTAGACTGGTTTAAGATGATTTTATTTTTGCTTAAACCAGCCTAAGATGGTCTTTCAGTGGGCATCTAACTGAAAAGTGCCCAAAACCCATCTAAAACCAGCTTAGACTGGTTTAAGATGCTTTTTTCAGTAGGGATAGAGAGTTAAGGTGGGCTCTTCTGACTTGGGTCAGTAATCAACCTCCCATACAACTCTTGCAACTGACTCAGAACTCAGAACACCATAGCAACCACATAGCAAAGCCCTCCAGCCATATTTTTCTCCAAAACAGTCTTTAAGTTCATGTATTCTCTCCTGCACAGCTATTTGTGTCAGCAGATCCTTATGGCATATCTCATTATTTTCATAACCTCTGACCTCTTGATAAAGCTTTATATCCAGTATGGAGGAGGCCAGCGTAATGCTGCACAGGGTCATCTGACCACTCCAGACTGTATTATTTCACTTTAGTTAATATGTTTGTTATGTTTGGCTGCCTTTGTGGCACTAATGTGATAGGAAAGGGCAGAAAAATATTTTTTAACCTAATGATCTTGTATTCAAACTGAATAATAGCTGGGGTAAGCAGTCTTGATATTCAGAAATGTCTGGAGTGTGTGAAAGTTTAATGATAATGACTCTCTAAATTGTCCAAAGGCAACACGAGGATGGCACTTTGGTGGTGTAAAAGGGAAACATGAACCCTATAAAGGCTCTTTCTAAATAGTCCTTTTATTTGCTCTTTGCGACAGAAGTATTTCAGAAATGAACTATCTCAGCAGGGTTGGGTGCAAAGTGCCTTCAATAGCTCCATTAAAATCTCTCAAATGAGTCAGTCATGAGGGGTTTAGCAAGTTGAATCTGAGGGAAGATGGAAATAGAAAAGACTTTAATCAGGGTGGATGTTATGTTTTATATGATGTTAATGTTAATGAGAGTCTTATTCTTGTGTACCTTGAAACTGAAAATATAGTCTTTGCAAAATATTTTTTATATATTTATATACAGTACTTGGATTTATTTTAGTAAGTTTTTATATATAATTTTTATATAGTTTTTAGTTGTTTTTTTTATTTTTTTATTTTTTTTACTACACATGGCTTGTAAAAATTAGACATGACCTAAAATCGAAAGACTGTACAACCTATTGATTGGACTTTACTTGTATCCCTCACAGTCTCAGTTTTTATTCACATCAAATTAAATATGGCGTCTACCCCTGACTAAGGTCCATTAAACACATTTGTATGGATGGTTTTCACTTCTGCCAAAGCATGTGCTCAAAGGTCAATGCCAAAGAGAAATATCTTTGATTATCAGTGCAAACCATCTTTAGGTTTTTTTTTGTTTTTTTTAAAAAAGAAATGGTTTGACAGCTTCTATGTCCTGTGGGACCTTTTCATTGTTATGAGTAATTTCTTAAACTTTCAGCGAGACAGAAAGGAAGATCTGTAATGTTACTCAAGATGGTCAAACACAGCGTAATTTAACCAGATCACAGTTCCATAAGGTGCTTCAGTCAATACAGAGCTATATTTTACTACTAGAAGAGCATTAGGTTAGAGGTCCGTAAATGGCCCACCATGGCCCAGTTTTGTCTTTACTTTCTACTTAAACAGGTAGCTATTATGGTAATGATTGTTCATTTTCTCCATTTATTTAACAGCCTCAGTGCACCAAAAAAATAAGCATTGAATAATTTGCTGCACTTTACAGCTTCATCTTATTATGTACAAAATCTCATGCACAAATACCTTGCACAAGTAAATGAAGTTTTTCAACAAACTACCTATTTCAATGTCATCAATATGCAGTAAATGGTTCATCTGGCTTTGTCATGCCATTAGTAACCCAGCAGAGCACAGATTTGTGAAGAGCCCTCTTAGATACGGGACATTTTCAGTCCGTAACGAAAGCTTTCAATCAATATCTTGTAACCAAAAAGCATCTGCAGAACTTGGCAGACATAAAAAAGCAGAAATGTGATTTCAGTCATTCATCACTATTGACCCACCCCTGAAAATGATGCCATGTCACAACAGGGATATTATTGACTCAGCCGGACTGAAAATGGACCCCTCTTGGCTTCAGGGTTCCTACACTTTTTAAACAATGATTTCCATGACTTTTCTAGTTGTTCCATGTTGTTCCAGTCTATTTTTTAAAATGTCGTTTTCACAATGAACGTGAGTGTAATCACAATGAGTGTAATCACAATGAGTGTAATCACAATGAACATTTCTTAACTGATGAAATATTTTTAAAAACTTTTTAAAACTATATTAGTTTCCATGTCTAATTCCTGATACTTTTCCGTGAGCGTGGGTACCCTCTATCTCAGGGGTCTTCAACAGTAAGTCTGCAAACCTTATGGGGTCCATGGCATTAATGTAAGGGGTCCGCCAATTTTTGTTTGATCTCAAACAATTTTTTGTGAAAAGATAAAAAAATGAGGTTAAATTAAAGATCATTATTATAATTATTATTAATAAACTTTTATATACCCAATTTTTCCCTCCACAAAGTTTGAATTTTTACAATAATATATATTTTTTAATAATAATAATACATTTTAGCATATTCAAGTCGGCTTTTTATGTTCTTCTTGGTCAAAAGTGGCATTCGGCAAGATGTCCCAACATGAAGGCCATGCTTGTCTAGTGTTCTTATTATACTCTGCATTGAAATGTTGTTTCCTCCTTTCATCAGGTCATCTTGCAAGTCTTTGGCAGTAAATTGAGGGTTTTTCTCAGGTGCTCATTTTATTCCCTTTAATGATATTGTGTTTTTTCTTCAAAACCCTCAATGGTTTTCTGGTACAACAAATTTTAAACTTATGAATAAGGCTGCCAGCTGTGTCTCTAGGAACTTTTAGTGTTTTGGAAATCTTCTTGTAGCCATAGACTTTCTAATGTAATTTGTTCTCTATAGCTTTTGTGAGAACTCTTTTGACTTGGCTGTATTTGCTACTCATCTTTAGCACATGCATGGGCTAAATACCAAGTTCAGTCATGAAACTCTAACGTACCGCTGATTGGTTGTCTCGCGGCCATTACTACAGCCAATCGGGCATTTCTTCCTATCTAGGCTAGTATGTATATATTTCGGTCCGACACAGGTAACGTTAGACTGCACGGTTGTCTTCACCCTCCTCCACCCCAGCACCACCTGTCTTAGATCTGCTATGGGGGTCTTTTGCAGCAGCAGTTAATGTCACCTTGTTTATGGAGCAAGTATTCGTACTTGCTTTGCAGCAGCAGCAGTTTTATTTTCGGTGTCTTCGTGGTCTAGCAGAGCGAGTTTGTGTACTTGCCTGCAGCCACAGCAGCAGCGTAGCAGATCTAGTCCGCCAAAACCAATCCTATTTACATCTACAGCAACATTACTCATTTAATAAAATTGTGTTCAAACTATTCCGAGAGTTGTCATGACTGAAATGTATGTATGTGTAACAGCACAAACTTACTCAGTTTTGTTATAGAGTTTCCAAAGGCTTAACTGTGTTTTAACATAATTTTGTACCATACTATACAAATAAGTGACTTAAAAACAGCGTTGAATAGGGGTGGAATAATTATGACATAGCTGTATTACAAAAAAATCCTGTAACTCAAAAGCATTATATATTGACATTATCACTTTTAATTTGCCACTAAACTGTTATAGATACAATTTTTTTAAAAAAAACTCTGTATCTTTAGAAAAGCCAACATTTGTAAATGATTACAGTCTATGTTGTGTTGTGTTGTGTTGTGTTGTGTTGTGTTGTGTTGTGTTGTGTTATGCTATGCTATGCTATGCTATGCTATGCTATGCTATGTTATGTTATGTTATGTTATGTTATGTTAATATAGACCGGGCTTAGAATGCTAGTTTTATACAATATGTAACAGAGGGTCTCTGTGTCGTCTCCTTACTGGGGGTCCTTGGGCTGAAAAAGTTTTGAAGACCCCTGCTCTAGCTAGTAAAATGCACTGTAGGATAAGGACCAGCATCCAGAGAGGATGAAAAAAGGGAATTTGCAGTGTAACACGACTGAGAACAGAATAAGTCACATTAGGAGCGTTGTAAGTCTAAGCAGGTAACAGGAGCAGATACAGAGATACAGAGAAAAGGGCACTTGAAGAGACTTCAATTAGCAGCATCAGTTCAGGTGTGCAGCCGGCTGGGAAGTCTGAGTCACGATAGGGAGGGGAAGAAAGAACAGGCAGTGCTGAGATGGTATCTGTTAAAGGGAATGGCGAAGGATGAATGCTGTCTGACATAATGATGAGGGAAATGACAAGCACCATTTCATATCTCCTGTCAAAGCCTGTGGTAATTGACACACAATGCACACAATTCCTCACGGAAGTGACATAGCGGCACTCTCCATGTCGGCGTCAGGTGGTGCAATGTGTGTGATATGACAAAGGAGCCATTTATTTATGATGCTCATGAAACAGTCTGTTGAAAGATCGGTACGCCGTCCTTGTTCCTTCCTCACAGGTACACAGAAATCCCTCGTGGCTTATGAGAACCATACGATGTTACCGTGCGGAGGAAGATGATTGATGGTGGTTGTAAATCTCAGCACTCTCTCGTCCTCATCAAACGAACATTGTTAGCTTTTTTTTCCTCTTCCCTTTCAGATCCGATGGAAAATCATGATTCGGTGTGTTGTTCCTTGCACTGTACATGAAATTGCTACCTGTCACTTTCAATGCACATTGATTACGGCTACGGCGTGGGCCGTGGACGTAGGGTGATTATTTGTCTTTAAAAGCCATTCAGTGGATGTGGTGCTTTTGCGTGGTGCGTGTCACTGTTTCAGAGTTAATTACAGATGAGCAGTAATAGCTGTGAGATGCTCGGTGACTCACGAGCCAGAGCCGCTCCGACACACTCCGCACGCCTTTCTCGTAGGAGGCCTGCACTTTGCCGCCTGCGGCCACTTACGAAGGCGAAAATGTCAAACCTCTCTGTTAGCTCGAACCTGAACAAGCTCAAATCTTTCGTCTTTCTGTCTTGCAGAGCCTTCGCTCCACCACCGGCAAAAGGCAGTGGTTTCTGATCTCGCTTTCCAGACAGGCAGGTCGAGCTTGATGGACTTCGGAACTCCAGATTCTTCACTTGACAAAGGTAAGATGTCCAAATATGCATAAGCACAATATTGCGATGCCTAGCAGTAATTTTCCACAGGCTGTGAACATGCGGAGCTTGGATAATTCATCACAACGCTGAGAGGCAAATAAAGCAAAACCATTGTTTTTTCAGCCTTTTCTCCCCGCTCATGTGTTTGTGAGGAGCAAAGTATATGCGACTAAAGAAACGCACTTCTACAAATTGCGAGAGAGTCATCTTGTAAGAAAACAAAAAAGCTTTGTCTGATTCGTATAATGTCACCCGCTGTCGGGAGGCGTCATTATGAAGTGTATTGATCAAACTGGAAATTGAATAGAATCTCTAAGTCTTATTCTAGGCATCCCATTTTCCACACATAATGACGCCTGTTACTCTCTATTGCCTTTCCTCCGGAGTGCTGTCCTCCTAAATCATAATCTTTATGTCTTTATCAAAGCCAACATCACAAAGAAGCCAAACTACCCTCTTAGGATGATAGAGAGTCTTCATTTTAACCAGTACCAGGAATAATTTTCGACTTCACTCAGGGTGATGGCGAACACTGAATGCTAATGTATTGACAGCAGCCGCAGCATGTGTTAGCATGTGCTGTATACTAGTAATACTAATTTGTATTGTGCAGTCTATTGTTCTATTTTATTCTATTATTTTATGTTAATTTCTTTTATTCTGTTTTGTTCTGCTCTGTTCTTTTCGTTTTCGATTTGCTCTATTCAGTTCATTATGGTTTTTGGACATGTACCATAGAATTACCATGTTGACCAGGCTGATTAATATATTAATGAATATATAACTAGCTGATAACGCTGCCTGCTGCCCAGCTGTTTTTGTGTATGTTTAATTTTCACAGTATTATGTTTATATCAGCATTAAATCTGCCCATATACCAACAATGCCATGGTATGTATCAAAGTATCATGGTATTTTCTAATGCCATTACTATACCATGGTACTGTCACATGTTTTTGATAAGAGCTATTCCATTCTATCTTGTTCTTTCTCTTCTGATTTTTTTTCTCTTTTTTTCTGTTTCTATTCTTTTCCCTTGTGTTGTTCGTTTCACCCTGTGTGAAAAGCATTATTGATGTTGTGCTTGCTGTCAGTACTTCATTACTCCCAGCCGAGCCTTAAATTGTTTTGAAAGATAACGCTCGGTCTGCCAGGCAACTGTATCTATGCAGTTGAGAAATAAAAGGAAGCAGGCAGCCGTATTAAAGCTCCTTTAATGTACTAAATTCATTACTTTCAGCCTCATGTGCCCATACAAGCTCACTTATGTGCAACACAACAACTCTGTGGTTGAGCTTTCCCTGATGGACACACGTACATTTAATCAACACGCAACACACTTGGGCACATCCTGTGTTATATTAAGACAGTCACTCATTCATTACACAAACAGCATATGCTTCAGAGCATCTCATTGAGTTGTTTGTGTACGAACTGGTAATTTTTTCTCCAGCAGGCACTCTGAACTCAGCACCAGCATCCTGGTCTTTAAGAGAGAGTGATAAAAGGAGAGACGGGTCAGTGTTAAGACCCTAAGAGCCCTTGAGTCGTCTTGCCCGGCTGTGTTTGAGACTGCCACTCAGCTGTAGGTTGAAGCCTGTGCAGTATGACAGAGAGTGGGCCCCTATCTGCCGGTGACTCCATTAGCTCTATGAGAAAGGAGACACTCATCCAGCCCTTTATCTGACAATACTTCCCACAGATCCCTGCATGGAGTCCGCTGCAAGGAATTATGGGATGTGGATGGAAAAAGATGGTGGGCAGAATCATGGATCCCGGAATTGGGTGTGGGGGGGGAGGGGGCATCAGCTTCACAAACAGTATTTTCAGCTACACACTATTGCTATTTCTGTGTTGCAAACATAAAATAACGCAAATACTGGGATAAAAGTTTATAGTCTTGATAGGTAGCACTTTATTTTACAGTTCTGTTCCCCATGTACATACTCTCATGTACTTATTATAGTAATTACAATAACTGTGTAATAAGTACTAACCCTGAACCTACCCCTAAACCTGAGCTTAACCCATGTAAGTACCTTATATTACCCAGTACTTTCGTAAGTGCACGTATTGTAAAATAAAGTGCAACCTCTGGATATAAACACTGATGTTGCGGCAGCAATCAAAATGAGTAAACGAATGTTACGCTTCAAATAAAGATTGTATCTATTGCACTGTTACACCAGTAGGTGGCGTCCAGTGACTGTTAATCATGTGATGTATCACCGAATCATACAAGAGATTCCTTTAAAAACTCTTCATTCTTCATAAAGACTTTATTCATTCATTTCAAATGGTTTTTTACACAATGAATTCATTTAAATGAATAAATATTCTCTCAATTATAACATTTAAGACATTTATAAATAAACAGTAAATAGAACATTTTGTCAGAACCTCAAGTAAATTACATATTATTTTGTTTGGTTGTCTAATGTTTTGTTTTCAGAATCGTGGGAGTACTGTGATCTCTATTCTAAAAAAAAAAAAAAAAGAAATAAAAAAAAAAACATTCTCCAGAATCATAAACTACGCTTAAAAGAATATATAAGTCTGGCATCTAACTTATACTATTAGCACTGTTTCTAATATTAAAATGTACAGTCTTGGATGAAGTCTTTATGTATATTAACAAGGATTTGGAACAATTATAATGCATTATAATTGTCACGGTTGGTGACCCAGGAACAGGCTGAAGACTCAGAAGATCACAATTAAACTTAAACTTTAATCTTAACTTCATTGTTGACAAGTCTTTAAGATAGAGTTTACCAAAAAGGAAAATTCTGCCATCCCTTAGTCACCCTCATGTTGTTCCAAATTCATTTCAAATCTCGTTCCACATTCAAATCGCTTTTTTTCCATGAAAGGTGAACTTAAGCAGAATGCTCTGCATGCTCTTTCCTATAAAATAAAAGTGAATAGCTCTGTAAATGACTAAAAAGCACCATAAAAGAATCAGAAAAGTATTTAATTTGTTTGATCTATTAGGTTTGTTAATTGTAAAGTGAATCGCTCCAAAACTTACCAAAAAAGTATAACAAAACTACTTGTATAGTATGTTAGCATTGTGTAAGGAAGAGACCAAAGCAGCATGAACACTGCTAATCTTCTCTTTTTGTGTTCCATGTAAATGTAAAATTCATATGGATTTGAGCTAGTAAATGATGACAGAATAAAACATTTTGGGCGAACTGTTCCTGTAACATTAGAGAACAGAAAGCAGTTTATCTGTGTCTTGTTTCCACCATTAGATGGAGCTGCAGGGCCGCTGAAGAGAGACTCACCTGCCCTCTCACCTGATCAGAAAAGCTATTTGTCTCCTCCCCCTGTCCTATGAATGCGCCTGTTCATACAAGGCTGGGAAAAGCAGTGTCATTTCCCTTTTGAACTCTCTGCACCTTTTATGCCGATAGGAGTGTGTGTGTGAGTACAGGTAGGAAGAGTGTAGAGGGGGTGGGGAACTTCAGAAAACGCCCTAGAGAAACTCCCAGAACAGGTATACAGGCTCACAGAGGAAGGCGGCTCAAACTTGTTTATACTCACTCAGGAACCCCTCCCTAGTAACCTGTCAGGGAGGAGCGCGCAGGCTTCGGTAGGAGTGAACCGTATACCTGTGTGTGTGCGGGAGGTTTAGTTGAGTTTTCTTGCTATGAGAAGACGCACCGGCACTGAAAGTGGAGCCTGCCGGAGCCGGCACTGCGGGGGTCATGAGATCTGAAAGAGAGGAGGGCAGACCAGGTGAGTGTTTGCGTGTGTACGAGAGCTCAAGATGGAAACCACAGCCATAACGCACCACTGAATCATATAACCAGCTGACCAGGCATGTAAATTTGTATGTGTTACGATGCACAGGGGCTTGTCGTGTGTGTCAGCAGGTGTTGGGGCACATGTAGGAAACTGGAGGACCTAAAACAGTGATTCCCAACCAGGAGGTTCTTTGGAAAGATTTTGCTTTGTTAAGGCTGTATAAGATACAAACTGTGACTTAAAATAATAATATTATGGCTGCCAGAAGGTTAAAAGGCTTATTCACACTGAATGAACACTTCATTCAGTTCCTTTTTGAAGAAATATACTAGGCTATAATAGATATTTAAAATATTTTTAGGTTTTGTGTCACTTATGGACTTGCTGATGGGGCACATAAGTCAAAAAAAGGCTAGGAGACACTGACCTATATCCCATACTGCTGATTTAACCTTTAGTACTTTGGATGACCAATTTTTGGACTATTTGATGAGTCAAGCACATGCAAACAAAGCATGTAGTTGTCTTTAATTTCATGTAATCTTGAGTAATGCTATGATTTACCATGTGTGACGTGTAGCTCTTACCCAGCAATCAGCTGTAATTACGTTAGTGACACATATGTTGCTTGAGATCATATGAGATTGCGATCATAAAGTGGCATAATGCTCACTGTTTATGTGGGGATATATGCGCATCCCTTAATCAGAAACAATCTGTCACAGTAATCTGCTTTGAATGTGTGAAAATGATCAGAGTGATGTTGTAAAAACGGTCATATAAACACAGAAAATGAAAGAAAAACATTTCATTTTCTGTTTTTCTTTTTTAAATGTTAAATTTACCTTTTATTTTAAAAGTGGAAACATTTTATGGCCATTTCCCAAGCTTTTTGTAATCTCTAGTTTCAGTCCGTTGTGATTTTTAAATTTTTACAATCCTCTCATTGGTTTACTCACAAAACCATTAAAACTGATCCTGAATCAGCCCGTTTGTACGTCTATAGTGGCTAGTAATAATCCCTGCATCTTCTCCACACCCCGCTAAATCAACACTGTGAGACTGATCTTTACACTCCTTATTCAAAGTCTAACAACAGACCCAGCAGGAACTTATGGATCATATTTAGGCACTTGGATAGTTGCCATCGGCAAAACAGGAGGAATGCAAATCATACGTAGAGTAGCTTACTTGACGTTACACTGCCTCATAGTGCACATAGTTTGAATTCACTCTCATGAAGATAATTATATATAGTAGGTGATTAATGTGTGAGGTGTCTTATGAAGTCAGTTTTCATCAGAAGCTTCTCAGCTGTGTGTGCTTTTGAATGCTTGGTTTATTATCTGATTCATTGGAATTGAAGTGTTTGATCTTGATGGTATGACAGTGCAGCTTGTGCCTTTGAAAGTCTTTAGGGTAGGGTATTATTGTTTTTGACTGAATGATTGAATGTTTTTATTGTGTTCTTCCTTAACCTTGCCTCAGGACGCTTCCACCGTTGCTCTTTGAGATCGGCTAACATTAGACTTGTGCATTGGTGCTGGTCTGTTGTTAAGAACTGCTTCAAACATTCTGGCATACACAATTGTTGCATTTGTGTATGTTTTTTTTTATCTATGGGCTGGACAGTGGACAATATAGCCAAGACATACCTGGTGATATTCAGTATATTTATGTATTTGCACTGAAATGGCCTTTATAGTATTTATTTACATAACTATACAGTTATAAATAGCAGTATTTAGAGTACATGCACTATCATTCAAAAGTTGGGGGTCGGTAGTAATGTTTTTAAAGCAAGTCTCTCATGCTCACCAAGCCTGCATATATTTGATCAAAAGTACAGTAAAACAGTAATATTGTGAAATATTATTACAATTTAAAATAACAGTTTTATATTTTAAAATGTAATTTATTCCTGTGATGGCAAAGCTGTATTTTCAGCATCATTACTCCAGTCTTCAGTGTCACATGATCCGTCAGAAATCATTCTAATATGTTGACTTGGTGCTCAAGTAATATTGAAATGTTGAAAACAGTTGTGCTACTTAATATTTTTGTGGAAACCGATACATTTTTTTCATGATTCTTTTATAAATAGGAAGTTCAAAAGAACAGTATTTATTTGAAATAGAGATCTTTTTAACAATGTAAATGTCTTCAATTTAATGCATTCTTTCTGAATAACAAATCTTACTGACCTCAAACTTTCAAATGGTAGTGTATTTTTGTAACACATTATAATATATAAAAAAAATGTTTTTGCATGATGACAGTAATAAATGTTTTGTATAAATAAATCAGTTTGAACTGATTCCAAAAAATTAATCTACGATGACAGCTTTGAAGATGTGACATTTTAGATATTGCTTTGTTGATGCAGAAATGCGTCTTTGTGTCTGTTTATTTCATCATTTTACAAGTGGACACAGGTGTACCTGTCTGTGTGTGCGCTCATAGTCCAATGGTATTTTGAGACTGTTGTGCCACCGGCGCCAACAGGGCTTGGTATGACCTCTGCGGCTCACTGATCTACTTGGTGCCAGTGGTTACGCTCCAAATAGATGAAGATAATGAGTTTGACCCTCCAAGCCCCTGCTGCCAGATGGTTCTGTCAAGCTCTGCCCTTCTCTTCCATCCCAGAGTACAAACTACAAGTTCACACTACAGCTCACGGACAAGTTTCATGCTGCCAAAACCCTGTCTGGAGCACCCACGCCGACAGCTACTACAATATGTTGCATTCCGTCACCTCAGCCAAGTCCACAGGGATTTTAAAAAGAGACACTTCACTTAAGTGATTGCATTACTTAACAGAGCAAATGATACGTCCTGAACAAAATTGTGCAGTTGGAAAGAACTGTCCAACAGGATTTGCTGTTGCCAAGCTAAATGACAGAACAAAGTGGTTTTATTCCAGTATCAGAGGAAAGCATATGCTTGAGTAGGAGGTGAACGAAAACAACAGTAATCGCGTTTGGAATATTTTAAAAGTCGAGCCCTTATTGCTTCACTGTGACTGGCAAGCCAAGTTTCCAAACACGAATTCTGCATCATTGGCATGTAAATGTGTGCGGTCATATATAAATATCTTATCTTGCTGACATCAGAAAGTTCAGAAGAATCTGTTTTTTTATAGCCAAGCAATAAGTGCATAATAAAGTGTTTTAAAAATGTAAAGGGGTATTTCACCACAGGCAAAATGGGCTTTCAATAAAACTTGGCTGCCTGTAGAATAAAAAAAGTGGATTTTTTTTTTTAATTCAGTGCTACCCGACTAGAAAAAAATGGAGAAAAAAGGCTGTTGTCTTCCCTTTTGCCAAAAGGTAGGAAAACTTCAACACCCATAATGACTGGACATGATGCTGTCCAAAGCCACTCCCACCAGTCTGCTATGGATACACTTACTAGAGTCAAATACTGCCTTCCTTTAGTAGGAAATACTTCTTAGCAAACTTTTAGTCATAATGGTGTCAACTTGTTTTGTTCCCAGGTGCAAGAATTCAAATGTTTCCTGGAAGTTACTTTCGATTTTTAGTGAAGGATCCAGAGTGTTGTAGTGGCTAAAGGCCATGATGGAAAATCTGAAAAACCTGTGTTTGTAGTCAACATTTCAAACTGGATGACCACAAACACAGTGTTTTAGAGGGGGTATCTAAATGAAACTGTCGTTCTGGCAGTTCCACCCAACCCACCAAAGTGAAATCAGTTGCCATAGTGTTTCATTTTTATCATAATGCTGTTTAAAGGGTAGACATAGTATGATACAATTTTCAGTGATAAACCTACTCTTACAATGACTGTTCTGTTAATAACCCTCTGTCGATCCGACTATCCGTGGGCGGGAATACAAAAATGTGGAAGTATAATCTGTAGTTTTCACAAACAACATGGTCTCACTCCTATTCGTCACATATTGACGCTTGGTCAGTTCCCTTCGGCGTCACTTTTTAACGTACAGGGTACCCCTTTAGCGTCGTTTTTCAACGCACAGTACTCCATTGATTTCAATGAGGAACCTTTGGCGTCATATACAGACGCGTTGGGCATGGTTATCGTCATGATGAAACTATATATTGGGTTATGATTTTGCCATTATGACATGGAGTGTGATTCTCAATTTAATCAGCCAGCATAATTTTATTTACATTTTTCTTTTTTTATTTACGCTATTCAGACACGTTTTGAACACGTAACCCAACCCCATCCCTAAACCTACCCATTTGTGTATTATAAAAAATATAACAGGCAAATACGACTGCAGCCACAATTTATTCAAAAAGTACAAATATTCCAAGTGTTCCGAGGCCAAACGATTGATTTGTGTGAAGAAAATCCCCAAAAGCGATCAGCGTCGAGTCTATCCGCCGAAGATCATGAACACATTTCAAAAATTGCCGGCCGAAGACACGTTACAGCAGCTTTGACAGCATTGGCTGTCGTATGTCTCGTGACCAATTGCGTCATTATGTCAGCTTTGATTGTAAAATGCCATTGGCTCTCGTGTGTCTCGTGACCGATCGCGTCATGCTAAAGAGTCTGGTGTATCATTTGAATGAGATATGACTGAGTGGAGTATGTGCGTTCACGGAGCAGCGGGTTGGATCATCATTTCAGCGATTAAAACATTAAGATCAACTCTGTTCTTCACATAAAGATATCGTATGACTTCAGAAGACTTGGAATGCAACATGAGTTAATACTTTTATACTGTTTTTGGTCAGTTTTTGCAATACATACCTTTGACTGTACTTTTATTTGCCTGTTACGTGTTTTATATTGTTGAGAAGTGGGTAGGTTTAGGGTAGGAGTGGGGTTAATTGCTCCAAAATATAAAAGTAGCCTATAAATATTCATAAAATCATGTCTACTTTTACAAATGCAAAGAATTAAATGCGTCTTGATCTGACGCATTGGGCAAACAACTGAAATCAAATGGAGTACCCTGTGCGTCGGAAAACGACGCTAAAGGGGTACCTTGTGCCTTAAAAAGTGATGCCAAGGGGTCACGTCAATATGTGACGAATAGGAGTGAGACCGTGTTGTCACAAAAGCCCTGGAGCTGTCAAAAGAAAGCCTCTTTTGCTAACAAATAAACATGAATTTCTTGGTCCAGGTAACACGGCGAACGAGTACAAATTGTTCATTTACATACTACCGACACTGTAACAATAGCGGGTTGAAAATCTGCAAAGTTACACTTTAAGGTCTGAAATGCATTTTTTTTTAACGGCAAAAGATAAAGGAAAATTTGTTTCCTCCTAATTACTAATCATAATAAGCACTAATCCCAACTCTAGTACTAAAGTTAGAGCAGTGATTGATTAATTTTATTAATTTTATTATGAGTTTATTTCTATAAGGACGTAATCTTAGTTCTCTTATTGTACATAAAAATTATAGCTACTTAAAAATGTATCTGCATACTGTATATATATATTAAACATTGGCCTATATATATATATATACAGTGGGGAGAACAAGTATTTGATACACTGCCGATTCTGCAGGTTTGCCCACTTACAAAGCACGTAGAAGTCTGTAATTTTTATCATAGGTACACTTCAACTGTGAGAGACGGAATCTAAAACAAAAATCCAGAAAATCACATTGTATGATTTTTAAGTAATTAATTTGCATTTTATTGCATGACATAAGTATTTGATACATCAGAAGCAGAACTTAATATTTGGTACAGAAACCTTTGTTTGCAATTACAGAGATCATACGTTTCCTGTAGTTCTTGACCAGGTTTGCACACACTGCAGCAGGGATTTTGGACCACTCCTCCATACAGACCTTCTCCAGATCCTTCAGGTTTCGGGGCTGTCGCTGGGCAATACGGACTTTCAGCTCCCTCCAAAGATTTTCTATTGGGTTCAGGTCTGGAGACTGGCTAGGCCACTCCAGGACCTTGAGATGCTTCTTACGAAGCCACTCCTTAGTTGCCCTGGCTGTGTGTTTCGGGTCGTTGTCATGCTGGAAGACCCAGCCACGACCCATCTTCAATGCTCTTACTGAGGGAAGGAGGTTGTTGGCCAAGATCTCGTGATACATGGCCCCATCCATCCTCCCCTCAATACGGTGCAGTCGTCCTGTCCCCTTTGCAGAAAGGCATCCCCAAAGATTGATGTTTCCACCTCCATGCTTCACGGTTGGGATGGTGTTCTTGGGGTTGTACTCATCCTTCTTCTTCCTCCAAACACGGCGAGTGGAGTTTAGACCAAAAAGCTCTATTTTTGTCTCATCAGACCACATGACCTTCTCCCATTTCTCCTCTGGATCATCCAGATGGTCATTGGCAAACTTCAGACGGGCCTGGACATGCGCTGGCTTGAGCAGGGGGATCTTGCGTGCGCTGCAGGATTTTAATCCATGACGGCGTAGTGTGTTACTAATGGTTTTCTTTGAGACTGTGGTCCCAGCTCTCTTCAGGTCATTGACCAGGTCCTGCCGTGTAGTTCTGGGCTGATCCCTAACCTTCCTCATGATCATTGATGCCCCACGAGGTGAGATCTTGCATGGTGCCCCAGACCGAGGGAGATTGACCGTCATCTTGAACTTCTTCCATTTTCTAATAATTGCGCCAACAGTCGTTGCCTTCTCACCAAGCTGCTTGCCTATTGTCCTGTAGCCCATCCTAGCCTTGTGCAGGTCTACAATTTTATCCCTGATGTCCTTACACAGCTCTCTGGTCTTGGCCATTGTGGAGAGGTTGGAGTCTGTTTGATTGAGTGTGTGGACATGTGTCTTTTATACAGGTAACGAGTTCAAACAGGTGCAGTTAATACAGGTAATGAGTGGAGAACAGGAGGGCTTCTTAAAGAAAAACTAACAGGTCTGTGAGAGCCGGAATTCATACTGGTTGGTAGGTGATCAAATACTTATGTCATGCAATAAAATGCAAATTAATTATTTAAAAATCATACAATGTGATTTTCTGGATTTTTGTTTTAGATTCCGTCTCTCACAGTTGAAGTGTACCTATGATAAAAATTACAGACTTCTACATGCTTTGTAAGTGGGCAAACCTGCAAAATCGGCAGTGTATCAAATACTTGTTCTCCCCACTGTATATATATATATATATATATATATACACTCACCTAAAGGATTATTAGGAACACCATACTAATACTGTGTTTGACCCCCTTTCGCCTTCAGAACTGCCTTAATTCTACGTGGCATTGATTCAACAAGGTGCTGAAAGCATTCTTTAGAAATGTTGGCCCATATTGATAGGATAGCATCTTGCAGTTGATGGAGATTTGTGGGATGCACATCCAGGGCACGAAGCTCCCGTTCCACCACATCCCAAAGATGCTCTATTGGGTTGAGATCTGGTGACTGTGGGGGCCATTTTAGTACAGTGAACTCATTGTCATGTTCAAGAAACCAATTTGAAATGATTCGAGTTTTGTGACATGGTGCATTATCCTGCTGGAAGTAGCCATCAGAGGATGGGTACATGGTGGTCATAAAGGGATGGACATGGTCAGAAACAATGCTCAGGTAGGCCGTGGCATTTAAACGATTCCCAATTGGCACTAAGGGGCCTAAAGTGTGCCAAGAAAACATCCCCCACACCATTACACCACCACCACCAGCCTGCACATTGGTAACAAGGCATGATGGATCCATGTTCTCATTCTGTTTACGCCAAATTCTGACTCTACCATCTGAATGTCTCAACAGAAATCGAGACTCATCAGACCAGGCAACATTTTTCCAGTCTTCAACTGTCCAATTTTGGTGAGCTCGTGCAAATTGTAGCCTCTTTTTCCTATTTGTAGTGGAGATGAGTGGTACCCGGTGGGGTCTTCTGCTGTTGTAGCCCATCCGCCTCAAGGTTGTGCGTGTTGTGGCTTCACAAATGCTTTGCTGCATACCTTGGTTGTAACGAGTGGTTATTTCAGTCAAAGTTGCTCTTCTATCAGCTTGAATCAGTCGGCCCATTCTCCTCTGACCTCTAGCATCAACAAGGCATTTTTGCCCATAGGACTGCCGCATACTGGATGTTTTTCCCTTTTCACACCATTCTTTGTAAACTCTAGAAATGGTTGTGCGTGAAAATCCCAGTAACTGAGCAGATTGTGAAATACTCAGACCGGCCCGTCTGGCACCAACAACCATGCCACGCTCAAAATTGCTTAAATCACCTTTCTTTCCCATTCTGACATTCAGTTTGGAGTTCAGGAGATTGTCTTGACCAGGACCACACCCCTAAATGCATTGAAGCAACTGCCATGTGATTGGTTGATTAGATAATTGCATTAATGAGAAATTGAACAGGTGTTCCTAATAATCCTTTAGGTGAGTGTATATATATATATATATATATGTATGTGCATACTGTATATATATATATATTAAACATTGGCCGATGTTTACTTATTTTAAAAAATATATATAAAAGACATACAATTTTCATTGTTATTATTTTAGTTTATAGTGAGCTCCAAAGCTGACAGCTTACCATGAATGTTTTGGGAACATGACATTGAGTGTTTATGCATGTGCGTGTTTTGGTCAGGCACTTGGTGCCCATCCGCTGACATGGCCTAATCTATCCTTAATGAAAGTGTGAATCAATTACCACTCTCTCCAGTTGGCATGGGCAGGCTGAACTTACTTGCAATTTAAACGCAGAGCAATTAATTCAGCACAGCTGTTACCCTCAGATATCCCCGCACAGAGGATTAGAACACACACATACACACACACAGGTTTTCTCACTTTTTGCCATCATGCTAAATTTTATACAATTCTGCACAGATGCCACGCAATACACATGCTTTTAATCTTCTCTTCATCTCAAAAGTGTGCTACACACAAGTCAGCCATATTTTCTTGACAGAAGGCACACAAGTGTGAGAAATCTCTTCACATTGCGTGAGACTTTTAATGCATTTTCATGCATGTATTTTGGTGCTGGCACATGTAGCTTTATCGTAGTATAGCAGCCTGCACCTCCTACCATTTTAATACTTCTATCACAGCTCTTGATTTTGAAATGCCATTTGACATGGGTGCTATATTTTGATATAAGCTCTTGTGTAGGTATTAAAAGAATGCTGAGGTTGATTTTATTCGCCTATATGGGGCAGCATATTTGGGTCATTCTGGGGTTTTATGTGGAGTACGCAAATATTTCATCCGGATTATTAAAAATGCATTACACTTGATGTATTAGTAACTGGCTCATTTAGCATTTTTGGCAGTTGTTCCAAAGAAAAATTTAAATCCAAATGAAGCTGATATTTAGTGTTTCTGACAAGCTTCTCTTCTGAGACAGTTCTTTGCAGTTATGGCTTGGCTCACTGTTTACAATTCCATTTACATTAATTCATTTAGCAGATGCTCTTATTCTAAACAACTTACAAATGAGGAATACTAGGGAGATGGAAACACAAGAAGAGCCACAAAACCAAGTTCCAGAATGTAAGAGTGTGTGTATATGTGTATTAAGATTTCAAGGAATAGTTGTGTCTTTAGGCAGTTTTAGTTGTAAATATGAATTAATGATGAGGTTTAGTGCTGGTGTTACTGTAATGCTATTCACTAGAAAAAGTCAGCTGGTGAAGCTAGTTGACCAACATGGCCTTCTGGGAGAAGTTGGTTGACTAAGGAAACCAATTATTTATGATGAATACATCCTGTGTGAATTATTATTATTATATTAGTTTTTTATTTATGTTTTTTGGTTTTTGACTATTGATGTATGTTTCTTTTGTTTCTGTGTTTGTTCAAAAATAATGAGAAATATAAAAAAAAAATGAAAAATACAAATATATATATAAAAAATCATTTGTATGAGATGATGAAATCATGATATTGTACAACTTCGTATAAAAACAAATTTAAAAAAAATAATTTTTACATAATTTTGTTCATATGATTGTACCATCTTATACAAATTGTCATGAGACAAAAAAAATTGTCTGCAAGGAAGTCTTGGTTAAAGGCACAATATGTAAGATTATGTAAGACTAGAACAATGTTATATATTTTGTTGACTTGTGCAGTTTTAACCAGGACACGGACCGGGTCCGCACGTCGCCTATCAATGACATCATACCCGCGTTACACTCGATTTTCGGTTTTATTTTGTAGAAACCATGTAAACACCAAAGACGCTTTGATATATTATGTGTTCTATTAGACAGGTAAGCAACTGTTTGGATACATTCATCGACAGAAAACTAATGATTGTTATATAACGCAACACAGTTAGCCTTATTGCTTAAATCTCGTTTTCTTGACTTACCGCGAGTACCATGTTTTACCATGCCTAATATTGATCTAGCTTACTGCAGTGTGCAACAAGTGTCTCATAGTAGCCGGCGAGTGACCACACAGAGTAGCATTATAACATAACTTTCAACACACTCAAATGTATCTAATATGATAAATTACCCCACATACGCATGAGTAGAAGAAGCGGAAGCGGCCGTCTGTGGCATAATAAAAGCTCCGTGAAATCAAGGTGTCATCAAGCTACGCCTTTGTTTTGAATAAGCGACCTCTAGCGGCGAAAAATGACATATTGTGGCTTTGGTTAAGCTAGTTATCAAAATTCAACAGATGCTGGTCTTTTCAACAGGATTGTTGTGTAGTATAATGTGAAATACTAATTTAATTAACCTTTCAAATATATTTTGTGATTGACAGGAGGTCAGGAAGCCTATGTGGCTGGATTCACTGCTATCAAAGCAGGATAAGAGTATCACTCTCTGCCTCTCTCGACCTCTGCTCTCCTCTCAAGCCACAAACGAGAGCCGTGATTTGTGCTTCTGTAATTTGGTTCTCAGCCTAAGAGGCATTAGCAGCGTGATCCATCAGATGAAGAGTGGCTCTTATCATCAAGGCACAAACCTCTCTGGTCTCCTGCTGCAGCCCACGGAATCATGTTCTTTGCCTGTCAATTATATTCATAATCATCAGAGTCGAAAGGCTCGCTAGGAAGCCAGTTATTGGTCTGCAGGGACATATGTGCCAATAGCTGCCCTGCTTAATGCATGTGCGATCTATTGAACACCATGCTTTTCACTATTTAAACCTTTTACTTGAAAGGCAAAATTGCATAAGATATTTAAGACTTCAGAGAGTATTCCTTTTATTGTGCTTATCTTATTCATTTCTTGTTGTGAGCATAAATCTAACCACATTTAAGGAGGTTTATACTTAAAACAAGAAAACATTTGAAAGATGACTTAACTAGAAAACAAGTGTTATCTTATACAGTTAAGATAAATTAAATTATACTATTTTGCAAACATCTTGTTAGAAAACAAGACAAAATCTTGATTAAAATATTCCAGGTTCACTATAAATTATGTTCAATCAACAGTATTTGTGGCATGATGATGATTACCACAATAAAACCAATACAATTTTTTCTGTAAAAACTAGTGTATTATTAAATAATTTTTAGTCATTTTAGGTTTTTAGCCAATATGTTGTCATTGCAACAAAGTTGTAAAATTGGATATGGAAAAAGTTAGCAAGTGATTTTTCACACTAAAATCACATTAACGCATATTGTTTTATGGCTATGCTATCGAAAAAGAGAGTATTTCATTGTTTATGGATTGTCCTCATTCAGTTTCTTTATAAGTGCCTTACTGTAATCCAGATATATACACACACAGGTGTACAAATGGATATAAGTATGGTGGAAATCAAAATTATATGACACAAGTGCTGTTGATTGAGCTAAACTTGTACTCAACCCAGAATATTCTTTAAGAAAATTATTGTTTAACTAACAAAGGCTACAGTGAACAAGGGGCCATTCAAAAGTATTTACAGACTGACCTATAACATCTAAGACAGATTTCCCACAAGTTTTAAAGCATGTAATATCCTCAGAAAGATTTACACTAACTGTAACACAAACCTCCCCAAAGACTGCTGCTTCTCATAAATGTGTGGGACGCATACTGCACAGCTTCTGTATTTGCTGTGAACTTGTGCTCCTAAGCACAAAATGTAAAATATATGTGTTGAAAATGAAAGTATGTGATGAAACATTCCTTTGCATTGATCAAAATATAAAAGCAGAAATCAAAGAGATCCTTAAGAATCAGAATAATCCACTTTAATGATATTCTCTTTTGTGTTTTATCGGTTCACCTTCTCTGACTCACAGCGAGAGGTTTTTTGAACTCTCGCTCATGTTAATGATTAAAACCACTGCAGCTCACCGAGTCCCCTGCTGCTGTATGGTCCTAGACTCCCCCGGAAATACTCCCAAAATGGGCTCTCAAATTTTAACCTCAGGGTTTAGAGCTCCTTAGACGGTCATATCAGAGCCAGCATAAATGCTAGTTTGGGAAAGCATTGTGGGAAAATGCCACAGACACTGTGCCCATGTCTGGAGGAAATGTTTTGCATTTTTTATTAATGGATTATTTGGACTTACTGTCACAGTAAATCCTTAGTTGATCTTTTTATTCACTATGGGCCTGTTTACATCTGGTATTAAGATGGATTTTGGTCGATCGGATCACAAGTGGACAATGCTGAATACAGGTGTAAACAGGGTCTAAAATGTTTTTAGCTCGTCCACTTTCGACCACTTCCAGAGGAAGTCGAAAACATATTTGACCAAATTGCTTTCATAGTGTAGACGCTCATGTGGTCAAATGCGTTCGAACAGCCACAGAAGACCGCCTACTCTCCTCTGCCTACTGACCTAATGCGTGAACATTATGGGAAGCGTGCTAGCGAGACGGGATTTAAAATTTGTCAGCTGAAGACCCAAGTTTAGTTTAAAGATGAAAAACATACCAAGCACAATGTTCTCTCACCATTCCTGATTTCTAACACACACTCACTGCTTTCGGCATGGTCTATCAAAGTGGCAACGTAAGCTTCGAAGAAATCAGGACAGAAGTGGTTGAAAGTGGACAAAAGAGTTGGAATAAAACACCAGGTATAAACGGGTATGTGTGTGCCTCGTCTACTTGTGATCCGATTGACCAAAACGCGTCTTAATACCAGGTGTAAACAGGGCCTGTATTGTTTGCATGCAAAATGCATTGCATAAAGAATGAGCCTTTCATTTCTGGTTCATTCGATAAATCCAGCCGTCCCTTGAGATTTGGAAAGTGTGCCAGAGCCCGAAGACACCTGCAACCTCTCCATCATTGACCGTATGTGGTCTGCTATGGGTTAGAAGTCTGTGGGTGCCGTTGGGACCCCAGACCTTCATTAAAGTCTAACATGTAAAGCTATGCTTTGTTTTTGGAGAACCAACTCAAGGATTGATTTCCCTGCCACAAATAATGCTAAGTTTTTCCTTTTCCACTGTATTTTCTGTGATGAATTCCCTTTGAGGATGCTTTTTTAGAGTTGCCTAAGGACCCAGTTATGTGTGCAGGTTGTTTGGGAGTCTCTTGGAAGCGGTTATACATCAGAACTTGTCTACAGATCCGTTGAAACGTGCATTCTTGAGTTTAGCCCTTTACAAAATGGTTTATCACAGAACTGCAAAACCGCAGGCCAAAAACTGTCAGATAAAGACAATCTATGGAGGAGAAAATATCGCTGCCGCTGCAAGTTTATATAGCTGGTTACTGTCATCATTTTATGTGGCACCAGACAGCACTGTCAATGTGATTGAGATTTTACTAGCCTATTAAATTAAATCATTTTCCTCTTTTATGAATGTGATGGAATTAAAGTTAAACAAGTATTTGGTGCTTCGTATTGACCTACTTGATTCAAGTTGAATAACAGACTTGGCAGAAATTAATTCTAGAAAAATCTTTTACGAACATAGTTTAGTAGCTTTTATTGCTCTGTATATAGACTCGTCCATATCTACTTTTTGACAGCTCAGTTTTGCTTTGATTTATCCACACACTGAAGCACACAGTTAGTTTGGCTTTTGAGATGATAAGTGAGAAGGGGACATGATGCCAGTGCGAATCGATTGAACTGCATTTTGGGGAATTAGGGGCCTGATTACTTTTGTGTGTATCAGCTTCAGTTCTCACAGCATAAAGACCCAGATACACTCTCTCCTTTCATGAAGTTCTGATGAGATTTCATACAACTCTATGAGTGAAGACTCATCAGCCTCTTCAAATAGAGACCATGAACTCGTATTTCATAAAGCAGAATAAGTATATGTACATTTGGATGCCAGAAAATACTTGGATTGATAATTAATATATTTTATTACATAAATACCCTCTGAAATACTTGATTCTGATTGATTAATTCAGCAGTCAGATATTTCCTAATATTCTCTGTCATCCATGTCAACACTGTTCATTAGTCTGCTCATCTGGGTAACTAAAACTGGCACTACTTTTATCCCTTGTATCACACAATGGACTTGCACTCTCTCAATTCAAATGCAGCTGCTGCCATCTTGCATCTCAGTTATCATTATAGTGTCATTATATAGTATATTTTTATGTTTATATTTTCAGTTTTTATTGTACTTTTAGTTTAGGTTTTAGTCATTTTGTGTGAAATGTGCTTTTGTCATTTTTATCTTTTTTAAGTTTAGTAATTTTAGTATTTCAACAATGTAAGTTTTTCATCTATACAACTTCATCTGTATTTCAGCATGTCAGAGATCAGCGTTCATTTACTCAATGATTAGTATGTTGTAGAGAGAACCTTTGTTTATCCCATGATTTTTTAATTTTCGGAGACTGACGCTGGTGTGTTTGCGGCAAAATCTGAGGCTTAACATGGAGGATCACACACTCTGTGTAATTTTTATGATTCATACTTTGCATTTAAGAGTTTGGCACAGACCAGCCGAACTGCAGCCTGAGAGCAGAAGCCACATAGTTCTCATACAAATACTGGTCATAAGCCAAAGCTTTGTGTATGTGCTGGGACTCAGAGCAGGACAACAGCTGGACCCACTGCCCCAAATAAGTCTACCGAGTTAAACAAATGAATAAGTGGCTTTGGGCTCCAACGCGACAGCATGAAAGATGACACTTTCCAGGAAAATGAAGCTTCCTGTGCCATGTTGAAACCAGGTTGCTTGCCTCTGCCTGGTGGTGGGTGCAGACATTGACCAATGGGCTGTCCCTGTCTCTGTCTTATCAGTCGCGCCGCAGATGCTCACCTTGTCAACGGCAGGCTGAAGAAATGCCTCAAGCACCTGGTGCTATCTCGACTCGCGGCCGGCCCCCTCTCTGTCTAGCATGTTCGCAGCTTAAGAGTGGGATCGCTTTTAAACATCCGCTGGTTGAAGTGATTTAATTGTCAGTTTTATCTGGAAGTGCTCTCATCGAGTGATGTCATGTCACATTAAAGTGAAGGTGAGGTACCAGCGGTTACTGCACTCATGGCAGGATGCAGCGTCAGCTGGCATATGCGCCCTCAGATTGAATACAAACTTCCAAAATCATTATCTTTGATTATTAAATTGCTCTATTAAATTAGTTAGGAAGTGTTTAAAAGTGAAATATATAGTTTATTAATTAATATATATATATATATATATACACACATTTCTGCAGGTCTTAAAAGTCTTAATTCACCCTTACACAAATTAAGGCCTTAAAAAGGTCTTAAATCAGAGCAAAAAGACTTAAATTCATAAAGTCATGGCATTAAATGTTATTGTTAAAAAATTTAAATCTTCCTCAGTAATTTTGTCCCGTTTTCCAATACAAATATCTAAACATCTTTGATACATTTCCTTGAAATGAAAAATTAGGTCTTGAAAAAAAATTAGGTGAGTCTATGATTTAAAACAAGAGCAAATATCTGTAAATGAGTTATAAAAAACTTCCCTTTGAATTGTTAATTTTTTTCTGAGCCCATTGGCAGATATTTGTTCTTGTTTTAATCATAAACTCGTTTCAATTGGATCAATTTCACAGAAAACAAGACTTTACATTTTGTATCTTAAGTAAATGTATCTTGATTTAAGAATCTTTAGACATTTGCACTGGAAAACAAGAACATCATGTTTTTTTTCAGTGTGAACAGAAGGTACAGTAAAAGATATTTCCATATTCTAGTCTTTTTATTTGTAAAATGAATTAAAAAGTAATCTGTCGAAAGTTTTGTTTTCAACTGCCAAATTGTTGCTAATAGAACTCATTGTGTTCCACCCTAGACATTTACATTTAGAGAACATTCTGATGTATTGATTTTCCCTTCTATTTATTCCTCAATTTTCTTTACTTGGTCCTGAAAAGGTCTAAAAAAAAGTCTTAAATTTACCTTCATAAAAACTGCAGAAAACGTGCTTATATTTAGATTTTCTCAGATTGGACTAATTAAATATTACATAAATATTCAGTATACTAAATAAAATACTACAACACATAAATGCTAAATGCTACATACATATTTAGTAGGCTAAATAAATAATTTGTATTTAGACCCTTAAATTGAATACAACCTCCGTAATAATTATATCTTTATTATTATTATTATATCTTCCATAATAATTAAATTAGGTAAAATTACTTATTAAATTAGGTAAAAAGTGTTTAAAAGTGATATAAAAATGATAATATATATATTTTTACAGGACGTTTGTCTTACATTTATATAATGAACTACTACTTTGTTCAGAACTTCAGAAGTGTTTTTTTCCCTTTGGTTATGTCTTGTGCACCCAGAACTGCAACTGCCATTTAAAAAAAAAAAAAAAAAAAACCCTACAAAAGATACAAAAACAATGACTTGCCTTGCAGGATGTATTTTACATTACCATGTTGCACTCTAAGTAAAATACCTCATTATTTGTATTGATTGCTCTTGATAAGTGCTGTAGATTTATTTTATCCCAGTTGGGCTTTTATTGTCCAGGCTAAAGTGTGGGTGCATTATAGTTTACAGTTAATTGAATTCTATTACTTGATAAGCTCCCTCGTTTCCCTTGAAAAAGATTGATGTTGCAGCTGTTGCCTGGTAATGCAGAGTACGTTGAGCGAAGGCCTCCAATTAATTTATTCACTTACTGAGCATATCAGTAGAGGCAGAGCGCACCTGACTGGCAGCTCGCTTAATTCAGCGTACTTTCATGACTCGATGATGTTCTGTGAATTTCCGCCACATTAGAGGGACAAGACTTGAAATGTTGACAGCAGAAAGTCGCCACATGAGCTTTTGAAAGTCCTTCAATCAGCTTTTCTCTGGTTTATAGGCACTCTCAGTGCGGGGTTGAGATATGGGCCGCTTTTTTTTCTCTTTCATTCAAAGCAAAGTAGGCACCACTCTTCCGCTTATTAAAAGAGGCTCTGGAACATTTTTGTCCTCTCACCCTCCTGTCTCTCAAAGCCTAAACAGTTTTGCTTGTGTATTTGTTGATATATTGCCAATTACTGCTGTTTTGCTTTAAGCGGGCCTGAGTCCTGCTCTTGTTGCCGTGGTTTCGCTCTCATTCCTAATGTGTCTGTTCTCTGACTCCCTTGACTCTGTGAAAGAGCCTTGAAGCGGTGCAGAAATCGTCTCTCACCCCCTCCAGATCTGAATGGCGCTTTTTTATTGTGTGGTCTGCTTCTCTGTGATTAAAAAGAATGAAAGATAGCATTGTTTAAGAGTGAGAAAATAAATGAAATATCTTAACAGACACTCTTTGTTTGTCATAATTATGCTGTTTCCTCTTAGCCTGCTGGCCACATAGAAATATAAAATAAAATGTAGTGCTGAGAGCTACTTGTTACTAAGTGATTTCTTTATCTCCATCTCTCGTTTTCCCCCTGTAGTGTTGCTGAGGGAGGAGGTGGCTCAGTTGCAGGAGGAGGTGCACCTCCTCAGGCAGATGAAGGACATGTTGAGTAAAGACCTGGAGGACTCGCACGGCGGCTGCTCGGCCGACACGCTCTCTGCCGCTGAGCTCAAGGTGCAGTTGGGGGAGAAGGAGCAGGAGCTGGAACGTGCCAAGGAGGCCTTACAAGGTCTGAACCCCAATCACAAAGCCAATATTGCAGGATTACCAGAGAAATCCCCCCTGTGTGCTGTTCAAGTGCTTCACCTTCCCTAGACACATCAATACTGCCTGAGTTTACCCAAAATCATTGTTTCAGTAATAGAGATGGATCACAGTGGTCATTCAACTATCAAGTAGTCGATGGTGTAATATATATATATATATATATATGTATGTATGTGTGAGTGTGTGTGGTCCTGGTAAACTCTACGTTATGGGGACCAAATGTCCCCACAAAGATAATAATGTCAGTAATTTCTGATCTTATGGGGACATTTTGTGGTCCCCAAGAGAGATGTTGCTTATCTTATCAGCTACCTGTTTATCTGGGGTATAATATTTTTTTAGTGTATTTGAGAGACTTGTATAAACAGAGGACGTAACCGCTAGAAAAAGTTAGTGTTGATACACAGTGTCATTCATTTAAAAGTGTCTTATCAATAAGTTCCTGCAGTGTGAACGGGATCTGCTTTGTGTGAAAGAAGGGTTTTTGAAATGTGGTTTATAACAGTGGTAAACGCGCGCGCTGACATATAGAGGTGTCAAAGCAACTCTTTTGTTTTACTTGTAAAATGATGATCAATTTATATGCATTATAGTTCAATAGTTTGTGGTCTGTACAATATAGAAATAGAATAATAGAAAAACAATAATAGAAATTATTACTTTTATTCCACAAGGATGCATTCAATTGATCAAAAGTGACATTGAAGACGCTCAGACTAGAATGAATTCTGAAGGATCATGTGACTGAAGACTGGATTAATGATGCTAAAACTTTAGTTTTGCCTGTAACTTAGGAATAAGTTACATATTAAAAACAGTTATTGTAATAATTTCACAATATTACTGTTTTTACAGTATTTTTGATCAAATAAATGCAGGCTTGGTGAGAATAAGAGACTTCCTTAAAAAAATCGTATCTACCCCAAACTTATGAACAATAGTGTATACAGTCCCAGAGGAATTTTGTATTTCTCGAAAGTTGTTCTTTCAGAAATTCATGAGATTTAATGAAGTTCTCAGATGTTTGTCTCAGATGTTTCTTTTAAATTCCTTTGGAGAGATAAAAACAGACATACAGTATATGAGAAATGTTGTTGACATAGAGTAAGAATATATAGCTATAAAAAAAATAGCATAGCACAAATTCCTTGAAAATTGTCATGATAATATTCATATTAAAAAATCTTTTTTGATCTCAGATTTTGGTATCTTGACAATCAGTTTTAGACATTGTTGAGATATCATCTGAATCGCTTAAGGAAACACATGAGGTGACACTCTAGACTCCCTAGTAATCTAGACACCTCACGTTTTTCTCAAGAGAACAATATGAGACGCAAGAGACTTTTTGTGAAATGGTTTGCAGGAAAAGTGTGCTGTCTTAAAAACAAGTGGCATTTGGTTTAATATTTTGCTATCTAACAAAATGATATTCTTACAGATAATAATGTTGTGTCTTAAGGCTAAAGTTTTGTCATCAGAACAGCAGCTGTCGGTATCTACAGCATACCATAACATCATATTATAGTCTGTACGTCTCAGATATGAAAATGTCTGGCAAAGTAACTGATAGAAATGACATCAAATGGTTATCTAAACACTTTTAAAAGAGATCTACATTGAACACCCTGCACCCAAATTTGTGACACACTTTACACTAGGTCACCCGTGTTACTTGACACTTAGTCATTTAGCTTGTAATGTAACACCTGTAGTACCTAAACAGGAACTGGAGCAACCTGCCAGTCCATTACAAATATTCTACATGCGACAGGCTGTGTCGAGCAGACTTTTCAGCAAACAAAACCAGATTTGGGTCTTTTTGGCCCTTTTGGAGAAAAGATGGGGAGAGAGGGAGAGGTGCTGGATGGTAGGGTGCATGTGTGCTCATGAATGTCAACAGCTCTCGTATCATAGTGGAAAAACAGGTTTGACTGTTGAATGAGGAGCCTCCTTCAGTTTGAGGGGGAACGGGAACGAGTTACCTCAAGTAAAATAAATGATTTACTTACACAGCAGACCTAAGAACACTTTAGGCTGTTAATGAAATGTTAATAAAAGATATGGAATTGTTATGAGGTGTTACACCTCACATTTCCTCTCAAATTAAACCCTTGAAACTAAATGCATTTGTGTTTGATGTTAATTATTTTATAACAAACAACACTAATGTCTTTTTCCCCTGTGTGGGATGTTTATAGTGGAGCATGGTGCCCCCTGGAGGCTGTTTTGAGCAGCACACAGCACAATTTAACTACAACACCACAGTGCTTTATTTATGCCACGGATAATAGTTAAACAAAAGACTTAAATCCAGCATCAAAAGATGCCTAACAAGACACTGGATTTTGACTGTTTATTTTGTACACGCACAGGGTAATCTGTCACTTTGTATATCCACAACTCTTATCTGACAGATAGGGGTCAGGGCACAAACCGCAGACACGTGTCATTCAAGGACACAAAGCCTTTTTTAGTGTGTTGCAGACACAGTGCAAAAAATCTAAACGATGAAATATGAATGTTATGATGTAGGAGGCACTCAGTTGTTTATATACTTATAAAGTGCTATAAGTGAATTTTATTGCTGCATTAATGAATATAATTGTGTATGTTTGTGTGTAGCTATGAAGGGTGATCGGAAGCGGTTGAAGGCGGAAAAGGCTGACCTGGTGAACCAGATGCAGCAGCTCTACACCACACTGGAGAGCCGAGAAGAGCAGCTCAGAGACTTCATCAGAAATTATGACCAGCACAGAAAGGTGTGCATGAAATTTACCACTGACACTTCAGTTCACTTATAATATGCTGTATGTGCGTCATCTGACAAAATCTTAAAAGAAGGAAACTTGCCAATCCTTACTTTGTCTAATTATTTTATCTTCTTTCTCTTTTTGTTTAGGGTTGCACTAGATAATTGTAGATTTGAAAAGATAACTTTACCATTGGCTGACATGATCTTTTGTCAGGAATGTCACTCTTAATTAAAAGCAACAATTTTATATTAGAGGAAACTTAAGGAACAACTTAAGTATTTTTATCAAATTCTTGTGGTAATTTTATATTGTGGCATAGGCATAATTTGCGGGTGCGACACGTCCCCACCACTCTTTGCCAGGGTCGATATTGTCACCACCACTTTTTGAAACATTTCGCAGCACGGATGTACCTAATACAAAATAAACATCTTCAGTTTACCATCAAGGTATTCATTTCATTCGTTTGTGTTAAATGTTTTACGCCAATGTATAGTAACACCACAGGCATTGATTGATGAAGTAACACCACAGGCATTGAAATTAGTATTGTTTTTAAATTGTAAATTATTAAATTAAATTTGTTTTTAATTGTTTTTATGTAAATTATAAAATAAAAATGTATTTATTATTTACTTTTTCTCTTATCTCAGATACTATATATACACCGATCAGGCATTACATTATGACCACTGACAGGTGAAGTGAATAACACTGATTATTTCTTCATCACGGCACCTGTTAGTGGGTGGGTATATTAGGCAACAAGTGAACATTTTGTCCTCAAAGTTGATGTGTTAGAAGCAGGAAAAATGGGCAAGCGTAAGGATTTGACAAGGGCCAACTTGTGATGCCAGATACCACAGCACACCTTCAGTGGTCTAGTGGAGTCCATGCCTCAACGGGTCAGGGCTGTTTTGGCAGCAAAAGGGGGACCAACACAATATTAGGTCATAATGTTATGCCTGATCGGTGGTATGCCTGATAACAGTTATTTTTGGCACTTTTTTTAACTGGAAAAAATTCTGCATATGAATCAATGAGATGGATCATTGCTCTTATACTTTTAAAATTAAATTATTGTGGCATTTACTTTTTTAACTGATAAAATGTCTGCGTATGAATCAATGAGATGGATCATTGCTTTTATACTTTTAAAATTAAATAATAGTTATTGTTGACATAGTAATATTAATTAGAATATCATATATAGTACTATTCCAGTTAAACGCTTTTGAAATGTTTTTTTTCAGTTTGACTTTTTTTTATCTTACACATTTACCACCATAAACAACCCATAAATTCACCTCAACAGTTAGTTGTATGTGCAAGATAATGGAGACGTGTCTGTGTGGGTAAACAGCATTAGAGATTGATACATTTGACAATATGTTGACAGATCAGATAGTTACTGATCAAGTGTGTGTTTTTACACGTGTGTGACGGACTGACGCTGACTGTGTGCTGTGCTACAGGAGAGCGAGGACGCGGTAAAGACTCTGGCCAAAGAGAAGGACATGCTGGAGAGAGAGAAATGGGACCTGCGCCGGCAGACTAAAGAGGCCACAGAACAAGCCAGCGTCCTGCGCTCCCAGATAGACATGAAGGAGAACAGAATCAAAGAGCTGGAGGCAGAGCTCACCATGGTGAGATAGCATCTCTCTTGATCTCTCTCTCTCTCACAGATGTACACTTCCACTTCCCACAATGCTATAAACACTTACACCTCTTATCTTGTCTTAACTCATCCTCTTGACGGTTAGCATCTCTTATCATTAGAGTCTCTTGAATTACCTCTCAGTGGCTCCGATTCCAGATATATCAGCCTCAACATTCATCAGTTAAGCTCCACAGATGGATCATGGAACCCCAACTGATCTGCATTATGCAATTTTACATTTTGCTGGATTGGCATTACAATGTGCAAACATGCGTATGGACACATGCAGTCACACAAAAATCCCCATGAAGAGGCACATGGCTGTCAACAGTGCAGTAATAGCATCATTACTCACTTCATCTGCCTAATCTGTTGTGCCCGTGTGCCTCTCCAGTATTCACACACACACACTATCTCAAGCATACTAATGATTTCACTTCCACCGTGATTTTGAAAACCACTGTTTTTTCCCTTGAGCTATCTTAAAATTTTATATACACACACACACACACACACACACACACACACACACACTGAAATTCTTAATTTTTTAGTGAAACCTGGAATTAATTTTGAAAACATTTTAATTAACAGTCAGAATATTAGGATATATTCACTATATTATATATATATATATATATATATAAATATAAAATAAATGTGTATAAATACATTTTTATTAATGTGTATATAAACATAATAATGCACATATAATAATTTTAATGCATATATATATATATATATATATTTGCATTAAAATTATTTATTTCTTAATTTGATTATTTTTATTATATATATACATATATATATATAATTACATTTACTTTACATTATATAAAGTATGTCAATTATTTTTAGTTCACTAAACAGACTCAAAATTTGTGAGCTGGAGAACATGATCATCAGGTTTTACATGAACTTGTGGAGTTAAAATTAACATTGATACACTAATAATATCAGTTGTAATTAATTTTTTTGTATTAAATATGAAAATCAATTCTCTTAATTTTAGACCCAACTGTATAAAGGTTCTCGTGATCACAACTGAAATATGGTGTATTTGTGTATGTTGTTTTTGTACCTCAGGCAAAGCAGTCTCTGGCCACTCTCAATAAAGACGTGCCAAAGCGTCACTCTCTGGCAATGCCATCAGAGCCGGTGGTGAATGGTAGTCAGGAGTGGGTGATGCAAGCAGACCTTCCCCTCACTGCGGCAATCAGACAGAGTCAACAGACCCTGTACCATTCGCACCCCGCCGACAGGCAAGGTACAGGCCTACACAACAGCATGGACAGATATGTCTTCTTTTAGTCCACTCACACACTGTCTCCCGCCTCCGCAGCTGCTTTGAGGATCAGCCCCTGTCACTCCCGCCAGCCCTCCATCATCTCCGATGCCTCGGCTGCCGACGGCGACCGCTCATCCACCCCGAGCGACATCAACTCGCCCCGCCACCGGACTCACTCCCTCTGCAATGTAAGAGCTGCCTGGCACCCCCGACCAAGTAATCAGCCTTCCCAACTTGTTTTTATCTCCACCTTCACTCTTCTCAAATATTCAGTCCCTGCGCTGCTCATTAGCATGGCTTCAGGGGCACGTTTGTCTTGATGGTAGTTAATGCAGATAAATCAAAAGATACCTGTGAGAATTAGCCATGCTCCACAAGACTGAACTGAATGTGTTTGTTTTGCACATTTGGCTTGTCATTTTTATTAGTTTTTGTACTTTTAAAATATTTCTATTTTTATTCAGTTATATTTAAGTTTTAGCTTTAGTAATTTTAGTACTTTAACTTGTTTCAGGTAGTTGACAAGGCAACATTACTCATTTTTGTTGAAATTTTTAAGCTTTAGTTTTTCATCTAATATTTATATTTTATTTAAATTGCCGAAAATTATTTGTAATAGCTTTCAGTTTAGTTTTAGTTAATTAACAATGCTGGTAGACAGCAATAAACATTTATGTGTGATATACCAAAATACCTTGTTTCTTTAATAATAAAAAATAATAAGGTACAAGGGGCTTTGCTATATTGTAAATATAGTCATGACTAAAGGGCATTTTTAGCCATGAAAAACATCCTTTTTATAATAAAAAAATATGGGATCTCCATATGTGTTAGAAGATTTTTGTCATTTTGTAAACTTTAATGTGGCCCTGTAAAAAAAAAAATGTAACCAATCTATGCTGGTTTGCTGGTCTCTCAGCCTGGTCATGCAGGTCTGTTTGCTGGTTTTAGAGTGGTTTTGGGTACGTTCCAGCTTGTCAGACTGGAAGACCAGCTTAAACCAGCCAAGACCAGCAAACTAGACTGGTTTCAGCATGGACTGGAGAGTTCACCTGGTGGCATATTGTTAATGCCCCTGGGCAGCTCTAGAAAGACTGAAGTCAACAACAAAATCTGACTACGGTGGAATCATAAATTTATCATTTTTGGATCAAATTGCTCTAAACTAAATTTTCATGCTAATCAGAAATGTGATTGGCTCCTTTTAACTGAAAACAGGGACTTCCCTTTCAACAGTCATCATATTGAGCACTACTATTTCTACCACTCTATTTCTGAGTGGTCCGTCTCCTGTCTTTTAATATTTTTTAAAATACTTTTAAGTTTCTACAGTTTTATTGTAGCAACAACTGCAGTATTTGGTAAATGTGTATAATCTCACAATCCAAGTTGAGAGAATACAAATAAACCCAATTTAGCGTGTGTGGACCCCTGAAGCAGTGCTGATGAGAGAGGGCAGATTTTCCTGAGATTCCTGATGAAACCACATGACTGACCTGCCCCCATATGTCCACCATTACTTTTCTATTCTCTCTTCTCCTTCCTCTCTCGCTGTCTCTGTTTCTGCCTTTTCTTTTTCTTGCTTCAGTCCATGGAGGACCTCGAGGACCAGAAGCGTAAGAAGAAGAAGGAGAAGATGAGTCTCGGCTCACTTTCTCGAGTGTTTGCCCGGGGAAAATCTCAACGCAAGTCCTTGGATCCGGGCCTGTTTGATGGTACTTCCACCCCTGATTACTATATAGAGGAGGATGCTGACTGGTGATAGTGCTATTGTGTGTGCATTTAGGAGAGTGTGTGGACGTACGCCTGGATATGTATGAGTTAATGTGTGTGTGCGAGCGTGCATAAACGTTTGTGTGTGCCTTCAAATGTATTCCCCGTGAAAAATACAGGAAAGAGGAAGAACTGCTGCCTCCTTGAAATGTACATAACGACACTTAAAAACATCTATGTAAATGAAATATATATTTATATATGTATGCATATGTACATATGTTTACATTCATATAAATATATACATGGGATCATTTGCGTGTGTATATGTTTATGCTGTTATTATGCTTTATTTGTGGTAATATATGTCTCTTTTTTTATAAACTGGAAACTTGAATTACTGCTGAGCATTTGTAAATAGGAACTCTTGTGCACCTTGTGTTTGCTGATGTCTTCATGTGGAATGCTTCTTTTTCATGACTGCTTTTACCATGAACCCAGAGCTCCAGGCTGTCTTCACACACCATAGCGTGAGCTCCATCTGAAAGATTTAAAGGTGCACTCTGTCATTTTTCCCATCATTAAAAAATTTAAAATTTAACATGACATGATTACATGAGATGTGAGCCAATTAAAAGCTGTTTTATTTTAGCAGCTCACTGCATGAGGCGGCCATGTTGAGATTACATGACCAGCTAATATTACTATTATTGGATTCTTCACTCTCTTGGCTGACTGAAAATATGACATTTCTACATGGTATCTGTAAACTTTGTGTCCATGCCACTAGGTGTCAGTATAAAGGCCCATTCACATCATAGTTTTAAAAATCATTCTAAATATAAAAGAAAAGTCCACACCAACTATAACGATAACGGCACAGAGAAACAATATCATTGGAATCACTTTCAAAACAATTTTTTTCAGCTGATGAATGATTAAAAATATTGACAGCCGATCAGAAAACATCCTTTTTTAATGAGCACGAGCATTTAAAGCAGCAGACTACAGAAGTGCAGAGCATGTAAAGTTATAATAAAAACAAAACGATAGCATCCGTTGGTGTGGACGCTAATATAGTTATCGATAAAGTTTTTTATAGTAATCAATGTGAAAAGGCCTTAAGTCCAAGATGGCAGTCAGCGCAACATTAACGAAAAATTACTGAGTGCACTTTTAATGTTAGGATCTACTCAGTTATCCAGATAAGACGGTTTTCTAAATGTTTGCCTTAGCTGTTCACCTCAGTAATCTAATCGCTAAGGAACATCTGTGTAAAGCTGCGGTCATAATTAGCAAAATCTCTGAGATTTTGCGGGCAAAAAGGTCTATTGTCCATCGTCAGTAGCGTTGTATGAAGCACAGTTCACACAGAAGTCACTTTCAAACCAAGCAGATTTCTGTTGCAGCGAATTCGCTTGACCAACTTGAACACTAGCAAAATCTGCGTAGAGTTTTTAGCCCTCACATGAAATGAGTAGATTTTTGCCCGCAAAATTTTGCAGAGCAACGGTAAATGTGACCGCACATTAATAGGTGAATTTTGTGTGTTTACCTCAGAGTTACACTCAGACAGCTGCCAAACCGAGATAATAATCATTTGAAAGCTAATATTTTATTATGCATTATGTCCTCTTAATGGGTGCACCAAGGATCTTTTTTAATCTTGACAAATGTGAAATGAAAACCTCCCAAAATCTATACTTTATTGTCTGGGAAAAGACTAAATAAGTAGTATTTTAGGCAGTTTAGTTCCATTATGATGATATATTGCAAAAGGATGGAGTAATTCAGTTATAATTGGACTGAAGTTACATCAGACTGGCCTTGTCGAGCTATTTTTGCGTGGTCGGATGCTTCTCAGATCACCTGCCCCTTTTATGCTAAAAGACATGTAGCATTATTTATTAGACTGTTTCCATATTAAAATATCTCACATTGTATAACTTATGAGGAACTATGTTTGATTTTGAAGTGATATCGGGAAAGTTTGTTTCCACTATTTACACACAAATCTGGAATATATTTAAACCAGGTGCTGACCTTACATCAATAAAGTGCCAAAGGGTTATAGTGCAGCTTGCAGAACACAAGAAAATACATAGGAATATTTTCTCTGCTCTATCAAATGTGCAAATAGAATGTCTGTAAGAACTCATAACACACCCTGCTTCCATAACATTCTTTTCCATTAATGTTGAACCCAATGATGTCATGACTCTTGTCTTGCTGACATATCACATATTTCTTTCCGTTTCAAGCTTTCCTTTGCATCTTGGTGGCACTGATTTTTTTTTTTTTTTCATTTTTTGTTTGGATCTTTTAAATTAAACTGAATTTCATTCCTCATGTCACTCTAATGATTTTATGTTGTAAGGTTTGTAAAGTAGATTATGTCAGATATAAGATTAAATCTATTAAAGAATTTATTTAAAGATTAGGAAAGAGGTCATTTCAATGAAACCAGACTATCTTTGAATTTACAGACAGACTGATGAGAAGGTTTTAACATTCTGGAGATTTAAAAAGAAAAAAGAAACAATTAAAATAAAACTTATTTTAAAATAAAAACACATAACCCAACATCCATGTGCCTTTATTCTTGACCCTGTGTGTGTGTTTGTGTGCAAGTTGTCATAATGGTTTCCTCTTAACCCTCTTGTTCTGGGGTTGCCATGGTTTGGGGCGACCCCGTTCTACTCTTCATTTGTAATTACCCACCATCTGTGTTAACACGTGTCCTAACATTGTCTTACCTCAGTGGATGAGAATGCCCCAAACTCACTACATTCATAACTCATACGAATGTCAACTGGAACAAGTCTATCATGTACACCGTTATCCAAAACATGAGCACGGTCATGTGTACCTCTACCCAAAACATCATCTCATGACTACCAACTGATTTTTATTTCATTTAGTTTAAGGCTTTATTTAAAAATGCTACACATTTATTAGGGATTGTATATTTATATATCATAAAAGTACATTACATAGGCCTACTTGAGTTTTCTATTCACAGCCTCATGAAGGATGATGGAGAGCATGCTACAGTAAATTCAGGGTTTTTCCTTCTCATTACTTGAAATGGAAACAGATTGCAATCTCCATTAAAATCCATTTTTCCATAAGCCAGCGGATGCTCTCAGATGTCTCGAACAAGGTCAAGGTTCTGTCTTTGCTTAGACGAGTGCCTATTTCCTCTAAAGGTTCGAAATAGGTGTCCTCTGCCCCAATGCCCATCAGATAATGAGTTTTATAGAGGTAATTTTTTCAGCTAATTAAAATCTGATGAAGCCTTAAGAGAAGGATGATTCAGTCTGAACCCTCAGGGTGATTTCAATCTTGTTTTACCTGTCAGCATTAGAAGGGCTATATTAGAAACCAAGTAATGTACATAATTAGCTATATCTAATTAATTCAGATTCAGCTGAAAGTCAAGCTCTTTAAGATGACATCACTGCAGCAGTATGAGCTCAGTTAGAGTTTAAATGGCGCCACCTGCTGGTATAGACATGAAACTCATGTGTGGTTTATATGGCATTAATAAAATCTGGTGACTCGTTTGGTGGTTTAATGGAAGGTCTAAAAGAACATAAATTACAACATAATATAAAGAACTCAGTATGAGTTTAATCAATTATGATGACTTTAATCAGTATGATTAATCAAATAGTCTACACTGAAAAGATGATTTACTTTGAAAGATTTTTCTCTCAAAGAAATTGGTAGTAAATTTCACTGTCCCACTTTATAGCAAGCATTTTTAACTACTATATACTAACATTTAAATTAATCAATTGATACAATGCACTTATAGTGTGAATACATGTTTTTACATTACTTACATTTAAAAAATACCAGTAACACTTTATTTTACAGTGTCCTTGTTACATGTTAAAATTATGCATAATTACATGCAACTAACCCCTTAACCAAACCCTAATCCTACCCTAACCCTATAGTAAGTACATGTAGTTACTAAATATTACTCCGTACTTAAATATATAATTACACTGTAACAATGACACTTTAAAATAAAGTGTAACCAAAATACCTGCATGTAAATATTTTCTGTAATTACACATATAATTACACTGTTGACCCTTCCCTTACACTGTAACCCATACCACAAAACCTGTGCCTAACCATACCCATATACCACCTCAATAGCAGCAAGTCTTGTAATACAACATGAACACAAGTATTATACCTAACCATTTTTAATGTAAGTACATAGTAGTTAAAGCACCTAATATAACACCTTATATAAAGTGTGACCAATTTCAGAAATATCAAAGAAATGACAAGGTAATGCATGAATTATGTTTAAAGACTGAAATAGTAACTTCGGGGAAAAATCATGTTTTTAAATTGTGGTCAATGCACTATAAAACAAAAAGGCCTGTGACAGCAATGTACTTATATTTGTATTATAGTAAACAATGGTGTAAAATTTTCTCGTCAGTTGATTAGCATATAAAAACAAGTAAATTCAATGTTAGTTTCACACATGAAGGGGAAGGAAGTTAAGTGGTTTTGTAGTGAAAGTCTGGGGTGGTTTTGTTTCAGAGGGTGTGTGGGTTATATGAGGATAAATAAGGCCTGTCGATGTTGACCGCAGGCCAAATCGTGTCTGTCGGTTCTTGCTAGAAAGCAATAAGTCATTTAAGAAGCTTTTTAAGAGCAGAAAATACTGAAATTAAACAGGAGGATATGGAGGTGGGTGCTTTTCCTGACAGCAATAAAAAAGCTTTTATGTGCAAAATGGATAAGGAATTTTTGTTTTGCTCTCAACCCCTCTGAACCCCTTAAATTTGCCCCCCTCCTATTCCTGCCCCTCCTGACCAATCCAGACTCAGACAGCCTCTCCAGCCAGACCCATCCCAGCCTATCAGATGGCGAGGAGCAGCTGGAGCGGCTGCAGCAGGCGGAGCTTACACGCAGCAAGCCCATGTCTCTGTGGAGGGCGGTCACTGTGCAGGCCTGGCTGGAGGTTGTCATGGCAATGCCCATGTACATGCGCGCCTGCTCTGAGAATGTCAAGAGTGGGAAGGTAAATGCTTTCCTATTCTTACCATGTGCATTTTTAGCCCTTTTTATAAGCAAAAATGCAAATAAATACAACTAATAAGCTATTTATAATCCTCTCCTTAATTAAGTGATAAAATCTTCATCTCTGTGGCTGCTGATTAGTACTTTATCCAACCGTCCAACAAATATTTACTTCCCTGATGCTTCCAATGTGCTCTGACATTAATCTAGTTAATGATTACGCTGTTAAACTGGAAGACCTAGTGACACCAGTGGGGTGATGATGTCACAGTGAGCTGCTTCCTGTTGCAGGTGTTGTTGGGGTTGACCGATGAGGATCTGGAGCTGGGGTTGGGAATCAACAGCCCCATGCACCGCAGGAAGCTGCGTCTAGCTATTGAAGACTACCGAGAAGCAGAGAACGGACGAGGGTGAGCGGACACACTTGCTTAGAGTACGCACAGATGTGTGCATTGGAATTGGTTTTGTGTTTAATTTTTGTCACTCAGACTTTCCAAAGCTGCTGATATGGATCATCACTGGGTGTCTAAGACCTGGCTGGGTGACGTCGGGCTCCCCCAGTACTCGCAGGTCTTCCACAACCAGTTAGTGGATGGCAGAGTACTGAACTCTATCACACGAAGAGACCTGGAGACCGTCTTCAACATCACCAACAAGTTTCATGTTACCAGCATCCTATCAGCCATTCAGCTTCTGCAAATGCTCAATTTCGACAAAGAGGCAAGAAGTTTTGTGTACTCGCATTCACTCTGAAAATATGAAAGTATTGTTGGTGATACTGTAAAATACACTGATCAGTTTGTGGTATCATAACATCTCTGCAGACTATACAGGCACGTCGTGCTCAGTGTGAGAATCGAGATTTGGATCCGGTGGTCTGGACCAGCCACCGTGTCATTAAATGGATCAGAGACATTGATCTTAAGGTGGGTAAGACCTAAAAAAAATTTAAAGTTTAAGGTTGGTAAGATTTAATTTTTTTTCTATTTCAATAATGTTTTTAAAATTTAATTTTAATTTTCAACAGACATTACAACAACAATTGTAGTTGTGCTGCATAATATTTTCGTGGAAACCATAATGGGTTTTTTTCTTCAGAGTTTTTTGATAAATAGAAAGTTCAAAATCGAAATATATTTTTGAATGTATTTTAATCAATTTAATATATTCTTGCTGAATAAAAGTCATTTAAAAAAAATAATAAATAAATAATAATAATAAAAACATTACCCAAACTTTTGAACAGTGGGGAATATACATCAGCCCCAAAAGTATTTGGATACTTAAACCATGCATAACGTATAAATGCCATGATTGCAAAAATGCCTCAATAATCTGAGAAAAAGTATCATTTAATTGATGACATACTCAAATAATGTCCAACCTGCTCAATGTTGTCTTTTATGCAGGAGTATGCCGACAGCCTTCAGAACAGTGGCATCCATGGAGCTGTGATGGTTCTAGATCCGACCTTCAGTGCGGACAGCATGGCCAAGGCTCTTGACATCCCTCACAATAAACACATGATCCATCGTCATCTATACGAGGAAATGAAAGTGCTTCTCAACCCCGCAAGGTGTGTGCAGCTTCATTTCAGTATAGTCATTTTATAGTAGCATATAACACGCTGTTGCAATTGATAGTTATTAGAGAACTTGTCGTCAACCTTCCAACTAGCTTTTAAAATCCTTGGTTTCCACCTTATTTTTCAAATTGCAGAAGTAAGCTGTTTTCTGTGAATGTGCAAGAATTCAGATTCTTAAGCGCCATAGGGAAATAAGGAGAAGAATAAAGTGCATAACGTTAAACGGTCAAACAATTTCCCCTACAAACCAGCGTGTTTATAATTACGACAATACATTAAAATAATAATGGTAAGAAATGCCAGTTTGCGGTAACAAGCAGCACAACGAGCTGTTTTATACCTCTAAAAATAACTGGAAGCGGATGACACTGAAAGCCAGACACATTTTCTTACGTGAAAAATAATGGATTAAGACAAAGTCCCTTTTAGGAAAGTCATTTCACTTGGTGGGCATCTTTAAAACGCCTCTAGGGCAGCTATTTCACTTGCCTATCTCTTTGAATGGGGAAATATTAAATTCTAAAGCAATTTATCCGGCGTTTATTATGTTTCAGTCTTTTTTTACAGTCTATGTTTCAGTCGCGCGGCCGTCTTCCATTGCACTGTGTATCAGTCCGCTCATCCGAAAAAGACCGGCGCTACTTTCACATTTCTCGTGTTTGTACCTTAATAGCCTTACAAAATAGTCTATATTGAATCTCAGGAACATCGTTTCTACAGTTGTAATATTTTAAGCGCCTTGTGTGACAATGTATATGAGTGGTCAGTTACAAAGAATGTCATACTTGCTTTTGAATATCACATTATTAAAAGTGTTTTTATGCAAAATAAAGAGGTTGAATTTTTGTGCAACAATATTTTAATGATAGGTAGGTTTATTTACACAAATGTTGATTTGGTAAAGTTGCTCCAAGTTTTGTAGCACTTAAAAATGATTAGATTTTTTTTTAGCTGAAAAAAAAATAAACGAATGCCTTACTTGTTTTGAATTACTTGCAGTAGGCTATGTGGGGCCTATTGATTAACCCCCATTAAATTGGATTTAATTTATATTATACTTTTATTTAATATCCATTATTACATATTATTTCAACTCAAATCAGTAACTGTATTGATTTTAAGAATGTGACTGAGTAGTATTTCTGTCTTACAGAACTAACCAGGCTCAGGACTACAGGAAAGAGGGGACTCCTACACATTCGCCTGCCTCAAACTGCCGCAAAACTGAGGAAGGATTTTCTCCCAGGCAAAAAGTTGGCAAGGTATGGGCTGTCCTGTTATTGACACAGAACAGTTTGTCAAAATTAAGACAAGTGGAATTTGTGCGCCTTTTGTTAACGATCTGTAAAAGGATAAATAACCTTTCTGTCATTCCTCAGAGCCCTTTAAGATTCAATCCACTGGTCGCTGTTGGGAGGGACTTGACTTTTCAAGGCAGCTGTGGATCACCACCCAGAGAAGATCGCATCAAGATCCTGCAAAGGACCAAGGGCAGTCCCATGCACGGTTACTCGAGCATAGAGATCACTAATGTCTGAGGCCAACGCTTACCTTGGATGAACTAGGAACCTTCCCTAACCTCTAAATGGACCAAATGAGCTCAATTGTTTGTAAAAGAGATTTGAAAATTGACCATTTGCACTTTAGAGAATTTTGTATTGGCAACAAATCACAACTAAGCACTTAATTAAACATTTTATAAAAAGGCTGCATTAAAAAAATGAAATATTTTGTTACTAATATAATACTTAGATGAACTTGTTCTGATTTCTGTAAATTCCAGTCAGAACTGTAGGTATGCAGCTAAAATCAATACCACATGTTCAGATGTCCATTCCCTCCATCAAGGTCATCACAACACTGTGCTTGTTTAATGTTACAGAAAACGTACGAGGAATGAGGAATAGCGCTGTGAATACATTATGAAAACCCCTTAAATGCCTCAGCAATATCTTTTCTTTGTTTTAGGACATCTGTTGACATCTGCTAAGATGTTTGTGTTTTCAAAGTCTCATTTGCATACAAAATTAAAAAGCAAGAGCCACTTTAGTAGCAATGTTGTGTGGGTAATAGATTAGTCTCATAAGGATCACTCCAGTTTAATTGAAATAAGGGGAATGAAAGACAAAAATCTCTCTTATCTCTGTTGTGATTTTCAACGTCTCTGTCTCACCATGCATGCAATTCAGTTTGTTCAATGGAATATATATATATATATATATATATAAATGCATTGTATAGTGACTATCATGCACAGTAAGGAAATGTAGGAGGTATCTGATTAGAACGCCTTTAATCATCTCTTTAAGGGAGTGAGAAAATCATTCTTTGTCATGAGCAGGGCTCCCAGATGAATGTATGGAAAGGTAAAACGCAGTATACAATCTACAAGCCAATGCCGCACATGCACTGCACATTCTCCAGCTGTGTTTTCCCAAGTTTTCCACACAGAGCCACGGGACACAAAGAGCAAAACCAGCTTTTTTGCAGCTCAGCATGCAACAGCATTGGGCTTTGATGCAAACAGCCTCTGTCATGTGGGTCGACAGAGGTTAGATAACATTACTAATGAGTGCGTTTCACAAATTCAACCAATTATTATTTTCAGATCTTGTACAAATCAGTTAGAAATGCCAATTATGAATCACAGATTTCCTGCTTGGTTTGACTCAAAATGTCTATTGATAGTCATTGGTCACAGATCATACCAGCAGATGCACATCTCAAGAATATAGCAGTTGTGGGTGCATTTTTAAGGTGGGTTTTGCAATCACAAATCATTTTGATATCACTGTACCTTGTGGCATTAGTGAAAATGTACTTTTGAGAAACATTTGTTTATCAATATATACCATGTGTCATTGACACAATCTGTATAGAGAAATAAAAACTCTACATACATATATTTGACTGTTGTTGTGTGTCTGTTTGTCAGGCTGGTTTTACCGTTCAAAAGTTTTGGTTCAGTATAGGCTTCTTTTTAAAAGAAATTAATAGGTTTATTCTTTACCTAGAAAGTTGTGAGATAGATAGATTCAAAGAATCCTGAAAAATATGTATCAAGTTTCCACAAAAATTTAAGCAACACAACCATTCTAAACATTGATAAAAGCACCAGATCAGCATATTAGAATTATTTCTGAAGGATCATGTGACAGTAATGGTTGCTAGAAATAGAGTGGTGAAGGTATGATGTCACTTCGGCCACTTAGACCAACCGGCAGTTAGCGTCACACTGGTTCCCTTGACAAAAATTTTTCATAGGCTTTTGGATTATCGCAAAAAACAAGCTCTGTGATCGACAAAAGTTTAGGATACTTACACATTTTGTCCATCAAGATAATTTCCACAGATGAACACAACTTTTATGAATTTTGAAGCCTAAATGCAATTGCCAGAAGTAAAAAGCTAAAGGTAGGCACTAAACGGACTACGCTACAGTCCCACGACTTCAACGTCACCATCACTAAGTTTCTGACAACTCTTTCAGTTTTTATCTAAAGAACATTTTCCCAGAAAGTTTGAGTTAGAATAGTTTATAAGAGCACAATTTTAAGCATAACGAGGCTGTAAAAGCGAGGGTGTACCTGCTCGGCGTGATGACGTTTAATGACCCCGACAGCCTCTGTAGTCCCATTTAGCCACTTCTTAGCAACTGCCTTTTTCAAGACATGTAACAGCTTAAACAAATCACGAGTGGGGTAATACTGATGTATTTTATGTTGTAGAATAAAATGTGAAAGTGTCTTGAGCTTGTGTTCACCACAGACTTTATTTCAGCCATTTAACCAAAATCCCATTCAAAAATCCCATTGACTTCGGGACGATGGATCCGAAAGTGCTAAAATGCCAACTTGTTTCCACGTTTTGGCCCACAAAGTTGTCAAACCTGCACCACTCTATCTAGCGTTGCCATCATAGGAATAAATTACATTTTATATTAATATTAAAATAATAATTAAAATATATTAAAATAGAAAACAGTTATGTTAAACTAAACATTTGTAAAACCTTTCATTTAATGAAGTTCAGCTTAGATCTTTTCTGGGTTAAAAATAACACTCATAAAGTTTCAAATGACTGCAATTTATCTTTTAGAACAAAGTGTCTCCAAGAAATTTTACATACAAACAAACCTTAATTAACTGATGAGTAAAAAACAATCATTGTAAAAACTTTTAGGTAATTCCCAAGGAATTCACATGGTTCATGCTAATTCTTTTCCGGGTTGAAGGACTAAAACTGAACAGCTCTGTTATCTTATTTCTCTTCTATAAAACACGACTCTCTTTAGGACCATGCGTCCACCTTAACTCTTTACAATTTAGGGGTTGCACTCGAGTTGATTTTAAACAAAGTTCCTGTCTCTGTTTAAGCCCACAAATTGTAGAGGCAGCGTGACTGAGGAAGAAGTTAGAGTATTCATCCAGCTTTTCCTCCCTTGAACGAATGAAAGGACCTTGAGGACGCTCGTTTCACCTGCGGCTGGGAGCGACACCTGCCTCAGGTACTTTCATGACACAAGGTGCGAAGGGCGTTGAACCGCGGCGGAGTTTAGGTTAGGCCGTAAACATTAGTTTCACCTTGGTTTATGCGAATTGTTTGGTCATTATTCGGCATCGTTGAGATGTTTGACTTTGCTGACAAGAAAGTAACACTGGAGATTCTTCAGAATGCTTTTGTTACAAAGACTCTTTTATTGTTTGAACTTGTTAAAATATCGTGAAAGACACTCAGGGTCTTCCTCGCAATAGTTTCATGTCAGTAAGATGGTAATTTTAATCTTAAAATTGTTTCTCAATCTTCACATCTGATGTCATAGTTTCTTTCTTTCTTTCTTTCTTTCTTTTTTTTTTTTTCTTTTTTCTTTTTTTTTTTTTTTTGTGAAAATATACTATATTGTGTCTAATAGGCCTGTTTCCAATTGGTCAGTAAGACCAAATCTTTAAACAAAATAATGAAGGTCATTTTTTCCGGGGTTTTTGTACTATAAACAATGACACTCAAACGGTAGAAATACGATCTGCTCGAGTTGCCCTTATCAGAGCTCTGGCCCTTATAAAGCTTTACCACTGTAATTGGCAAAATCCCATGATTTACTAGCTACTTATTGTTAGCCTACTAATGTGGAATCATTATACATTTAATATGGCATCTCGTCCAAACAGTGTAAGAAACTTTCTGGATCAATGTAATTTTGTTTGATTTTATTTTATTTTTTTTAATGCTGTTACCACAGTAACAATGGTAGTATGGTATTTTGGTGGTAACTATAGTTACATTGGTTACCATGGTAACCATGATGTCTGCTTGTATCAATATAAAAGCTGTAAAGGTATTTAAGTTGACCGTCAAATTGGTTTAATTATTATTATTATTTTTTTTTTTGTATTTTCTATTTTACATGAAAACAAGAAATCTAACATAATCCAAACCTACAAATGGAAGTGGAACAAAATACACAACAATAACATTAAAAAATACATTTAAAAAAATCAAAATACAACATCTGTTGATGAAAACATTCCAACAATTATTGACTTCTTCTCTGTTAGATTTCCATAATTGTTTCTTCCCATCTTTGAATTAGTGAAGGTTCTGGTTTGAAACTTGTCTTCCTAATTTACTTCAAGACCACAAACCTAATTACTCTAAAAATATATCGTTCTGTTTTATATTTTTTAAATGGAGGGTTATCAAGAACAAGGCTTTCAGGGCATTTTTCAATCATGTGAAATATATCTGTCTGATCATGTCATCCCCCAAATATTTCTATTATTAAATGACAATTCCAAATAAAATATGACTGTGATTGCCCTTATTTTACCCACGATTACAACCCCCCTTTTCAGAACTATTGTATTTAGTTACTATAATCAGTGTATTCCAGACAAAACACAAATGCAATTTTTATTTTTTATTATTATGTGTTATTGTGTGATGATTCTGCCATGTATTCCGTAAGAATAAATTCAGATCAGCTCAGATAAGGTCATGGGGTGCATGTTTAAATGGGGGCATTTAGTGATCTGTGTCTGTTTACTTCAGGACGGGGAGCAAGTGTTGCTCTGTGTATTTGGACAGGCCTTCCTGGTCTTTTGTCATATTTCCCTATTTTATGTTTCTTTTGTTTTAACCAGAATTTAATGTTCTTTGCTCTCATGGACTCCTTTGTAGACATGCCACGTACCCAAATCTGCATGTGATCAGTATATTGCTTTTATTTAAGGCTAGAATTGTGTCAGATGAATTCTATTGATTTTTAAAATTAGGGATGCGTCGATCATGATTTTGCATTGCCGATTCCGATACCAGTTGCTGATGTTATTTTTTTTCTTAAAGCAAATTTGTTTGTTGTTTATTTGTTCTATAACAGGCCAAATTGGCCTTAAACAAAAAAAAAAATATCTGTAGCCATTTAAAATTAGAGGCAATCATTGCATTTTTATCACGATCCAAACAAAGATGCTACACACGAACATGAGCAGTTGTTTTTGAATTAAATTAGATTGCTTTAAATCTTGAAATTATACAATACTTTAGCTTTGTGACATTATGCTACATAAGACACCTGCACAAAACAAAAAACGCAGACTGAATGAAAATTCACTTTCTACCAGTAGGTGGCGCTTATGAAACCACAGCGTTATAGTGTTTCCACTAATTTATACAGAGATAAGAGCAAAAAATAAATGCCATCGAAACTTTTCTTAAGACAGTCAGGTAATCCTCTTTATAGATACAGTGGGGAGAACAAGTATTTGATACACTGCCGATTTTGCAGGTTTGCCCACTTACAAAGCATGTAGATGTCTGTCATTTTTATCATAGGTACTCTTCAACTGTGAGAGACGGAATCTAAAACAAAAATCCAGAAAATCACATTGTATGATTTTTAAGTAATTAATTTGCATTTTATTGCATGACATAAGTATTTGATACATCAGAAAAGCAGAACTTAATATTTGGTACAGAAACCTTTGTTTGCAATTACAGAGATCATACATTTCCTGTAGTTCTTGACCAGGTTTGCACACACTGCAGCAGGGATTTTGGCCCACTCCTCCATACAGACCTTCTCCAGATCCTTCAGGTTTCGGGGCTGTCGCTGGGCAATACGGACTTTCAGCTCCCTCCAAAGACTTTCTATTGGGTTCAGGTCTGGAGACTGGCTAGGCCACTCCAGGACCTTGAGATGCTTCTTACGGAGCCACTCCTTAGTTGCCCTGGCTGTGTGTTTCGGGTCGTTGTCATGCTGGAAGACCCAGCCATGACCCATCTTCAATGCTCTTACTGAGGGAAGGAGGTTGTTGGCCAAGATCTCGCAATACATGGCCCCATCCATCCTCCCCTCAATACGGTGCAGTCGTCCTGTCCCCTTTGCAGAAAAGCATCCCCAAAGAATGATGTTTCCACCTCCATGCTTCACGGTTGGGATGGTGTTCTTGGGGTTGTACTCATCCTTCTTCCTCCAAACACGGCAAGTGGAGTTTAGACCAGAAAGCTCTATTTTTGTCTCATCAGACCACATGACCTTCTCCCATTCTTCCTCTGGATCACCCAGATGGTCATTGGCAAACTTCAGACGGGCCTGGACATCGGCTGGCTTGAGCAGGGGTACCTTGCGTGCACTGCAGGATTTTAATCCATGATGGCGTAGTGTGTTACTAATGGTTTTCTTTGAGACTGTGGTCCCAGCTCTCTTCAGGTCATTGACCAGGTCCTGCCGTGTAGTTCTGGGCTGATCCCTCACCTTCCTCATGATCATTGATGCCCCACGAGGTGAGATCTTGCATGGTGCCCCAGACCGAGGGAGATTGACCGTCATCTTGAACTTCTTCCATTTTCTAATAATTGCGCCAACAGTTGTTGCCTTCTCACCAAGCTGCTTGCCTATTGTCCTGTAGCCCATCCCAGCCTTGTGCAGGTCTACAATTTTATCCCTGATGTCCTTACACAGCTCTCTGGTCTTGGCCATTGTGGAGAGGTTGGAGTCTGTTTGATTGAGTGTGTGGACAGGTGTCTTTTATACAGGTAACGAGTTCAAACAGGTGCAGTTAATACAGGTAATGAGTGGAGAACAGGATGGCTTCTTAAAGAAAAACTAACAGGTCTGTGAGAGCCGGAATTCTTACTGGTTGGTAGGTTATCAAATACTTACGTCATGCAATAAAATGCAAATTAATTATTTAAAAATCATACAATGTGTTTTTCTGGATTTTTGTTTTAGATTCCGTCTCTCACAGTTGAAGTGTACCTATGATAAAAATTACAGACCTCTACATGCTTTGTAAGTGGGCAAACCTGCAAAATCGGCAGTGTATCAAATACTTGTTCTCCCCACTGTACATTCATATGAACCCCACCCCCAATTCAGTATTTATATTTTTCTTTCAATTTTTTGGGCATCACAGACCGTGAGCTTGCTGTGCCTGGCTGGTATAGTATTTTCTCTGCTGGCACGTCTCTGTTCTTTTCTTTGTGTCCATCTGCAGAACCGCAGAAGCACACGTCACAGCAGTCTGAGGACAGAAATTAGGGTGGTGCTTATGATCACAAATCTAGCCCCAACCACTAACCCTACCCTTCACTATAAGCTCTACCTTAACGAATGCCCAACCCCACCCAACCACTAAACCTACCCTTAATAAGCTCCACCCTAACACCGATCTGAGACTGCTGTCCTGGCGCTGCTGTCCTTAGACTGCTGTGACGTATGGCTCTGCGGTTCTGCAGTTAGTTATTATCCATCGTCAGTGTATTCCGTCTCTGGCCTGTGTTAACGTCCTGTTTACAGACTTCGTAATATTTCCACAGAAATTACATTTTGAGTAATGATTGCAATGCAGTTTGTGCACAAGTCTGGAAAACCGATGTGTGTGTTTGGAGCAAAAACCGTCCGGGTCTCCGCTGAATAACGCTACCTGTCAGATACCCATCAACACTATATTTGCGTTGTTTTAAGGGTAGGGGTAGGTATGGACGTTAATGATGCAGGTAGCAAAAAAAGATAGGTAGCATTTTTCGCTGTGGAATTTTGCTATACTGTTTTAATGAATTAATTGAAAAAAGAATGCTTGTTTGGCAATGCGTGTTACATTTTAGCCAAATTTTTAAAACATTTATTCTCTCATAACTTTAAACATTCTTTGTAAAATTCTGTTGAACAATGAGCATAATGCCTATTTATGACTATGTTATAGCCTACTGTATCATATTTAATACACAAATTTCTAGGGCCTATAAATTATCAATATGACCAAAACTTTGCTAAAATCCTGTTGTACACAATCTACTTCATGCCTTCTGTCTTCTGATTGATATTTCAGACATTTTTTCATGTTAATGTAAATGACAAATATGACACAACAGGCTTTTTGGGGAACATTTATTTGTCCATCTCTGTTATCATTGATTTGCAATGAATTGCATATATGAGCCATAAAAGCCTGATGTATAAATATGATACTCAACAAAAAACACACATGCATGTACTGTGTGTATGTGTATATATAAAACCCAAGTAAACCCAAATTGCTTCAGTCCAATAAATGTTGCTCTTACATTTACTTTATAAAAATCATTAAAGATTTATGAGCAAAGACTTTACTTATATAAAAAAAAAAAGGTATGAACTATCAATCAGAAGACAGAAGGCATTAAGTAGATTGTGTACAACAGGTTTTCCAGCAAAGTTTTGGTCCTACTGATAATTTATAGGCCCTAGTAATTTGTGTATTAAATATGATACAGTAGGCTATAATATATTCATAAATAGGCATTATGCTTATTGTTCAACAGAATTTTACAAAGAATGTTATGAGTTATGAGAGAATAAATGTTTAAAAAATTTGGCTAAAATGTTGTAACACGCATTGCCAAACAAGCTTTCTTTTTTCAATGAATTTATACCCCCAAAGGGGCGACGTATCCTGGGGGATACAAACATTTACAGACAGATTATAATAAATTAATTCATAAAACTTCAACATAAACGTAATAAGCTAATGCTTAACAACAACTTTTTAAACATGTAAGTCCCCTCCAAATATTGTAAATATGTGAAATATATCTACTTTTATCTGAAGGTGAGTAGATTTGCCACTACAGGTGGTCATGTTGTTTTTAAATGTTACCCGTGAGCTAAACAAAGAATGTATGAATAAAGTCACCAGATCTAAATATTCACAACAATCACCCTTTCAACATGAAACCAAGAAATGAGACCTACACTTTCCCTGCCTCTCCCCACAGCCTCTCAAATGTTTGTATCCCCCAGGATACGTTGCCCGTTTTAGTGTTAAAATCCCTTTTGAGCAAGACTACTCCTGCCAGTCTTGAGAAACAAATTGTGTGCACATTTTGCAGTGCTTGTCATGTCTTGCTCTGTGACAAACCTGTTTTATTAGTGCTGCTAAATGTGTACGGCTTTCTCAAAGTAAATACACTTCTACACAGACGATTGCTCTCTTTCTTTCTGTCTCTCTCCATTCTTCTATTCCTCATTCCTCTCAAAATGTGAATAACAGAATCATTGATTTGTTCTTTATCCTGAAGCCACTTGTTGTAAATCGAAATCTGAACATATAAAACATATTTGACCATTTACTCTTCGCCCTCAAATAAATTACACCCACAGGCGGATGATGAGTCATCCTGAAAGGTCCCACAATGCCTGCAATCTTGATTTCTTTTTTTTAGTAGTCTACCTGAGCACATAACGTAAAACGTTTGTAAAAACCACTCAACGTCACCTTAAGCTAAAATGTGCCTATCCACACTCGCCTAACATTGCACACAGTACTTGCCCATTGTAAAATGGAACTTTATTAAGAGTGTCTTTTATAAATATACTAAATATTGTAAGCGTTTTGTAAGGATAAAATGAATTCACCAAAATTTGGTTTTGCTAAAAGATGAGGCTGTTTGTCCTGTTATAATGTGAATTTAAAGTAGCTTTTACCTAAAATGACACCCCTTCCCCATTTTCATTCTGAGCACAGTGAAGTGCCCACATTCACAAGTGAACAATGCTGTGTTGTTATGGCAACTGTTAGTGTATGGCAGCAACCTAACCTTAGTGCACTGGATCAGTTTTAGGTGATTTTTAGTGTGCATGTCTTCTTGATGGGTCTTAATCTTTTCTTTCAAGGATATTTGCTGAAAGCTGGTGTTGATGTTATGAAAATGAGCATGGATGTGGGAAAGATTGTAAAAGCCACAAGTGTTTGTAAATGTTATCTTTAATAATCATATTAAAATGGTCCCCGTTACTTAATAGTAATGCTGTCATTTGAGTTCAGAAATCATAATTTTGTTTTTTTGGCTGAAATGTCACATTTCCTTTTCTTTTTTATCACATCCCAACAAAGAAAGGGAAGCTTTTTAGTGCTTGTGCAACAAAATGAAGATCAAAGTGTGTGCCACACACACACACGCAAAATGATGAGAAACATGTTGTTGCACAAGCATTGTTGACTCATAAACCGGCTAAATGAGTTGTGCTGTGTGTTTGCCAGGCTTTTTTTGTGCTAGGCACAAAATGCGTACAAAAACTGAATTTTTTTTTTTTTTATGTTCAACAGCTATGATGATTCCAATTACCTCCTTCTTTTATTGACACCCTCCCAACTTATTGGCTCAAAAAAGTGATTTACTCACAAATGTGAATCGCTGTACTTTCAATCATATTTCTACCATTTATCATTGTTTATAGAACAAAGGACCCTCAGAAAAGTGATTTGACCCTTATTATTGTAATTATATTTATGGTCGTGATGTAGCTATATTTTTTTTTTTCTCTGTTGTGATACATCAGAGTGAAACTGATTATCGTAAAATGTAAAGCCTGGTTCTGTCCGTCGGTTTTTGATTGGATGGAGGCTGATCTAAATGCGAGCTAGCAGGGGATTGTAAGAAGAGGGAGGGGTTTAAGCCGACAAAACGATTGGAGAAGTCCTGCATGCATTTACCATAGTCTGTTGTTTCACTGGAAGATTGACTTCTGGTGAATGAATTTGAGAAAAAAATTGTGAGGTCAAAAAATAGAAACGTATTCATGGATGAATCGATCACAATAAGATCAATAACATGACTTGCCATCTTTTAGATTATGACCAATACCAATTAGATTCTTTAATTGTCAGGCCCCAAACTCACATAAAATCCCTGAACTCAGGTTTACGAAGAGTTGTAGTGAGTTGTACAATGTCCATACATGGTAATTCTTTCAGTGACATGCTGGAATGCTACCATTTGACCTCTAGAGTGGCACTGAGCCAAAAGGATCGTTTTTTGCTGTGGACTCTGTCACCAATGAGCTGAAACACAGAAACCCCATTCTTCTGATTCTTGGGCCCCGTTCCCAGTCATTTCCACTTCATTGAAATATTTATAATGGTTGTCTCTCTTTTTTTTTTTTTTTTTTTTTTTTTGCTTTTTTTTTTTTTGCTTTTATGTCACAGTTCTACTCTCATCCTCCACATTTGGACCACCCTAAGTGTATGTTCGTGAATATTGGAAAGGAGCATTTACAGCTATGTGCTCCAGTGGGCAGCATCTGTGTTCAGGAAGCAGGCGTTCACCCACCAGTCGGGAGGGCAGTAGCTCAGGCTCCCAGTATGCTCTCTGTGCACTGGGGGTGGGCCTGGTGGCGCTTGGTGTTGTCATGATCGTGTGGAGCATAGTCCCTTCTGAAGTGACACCGTTGCACAATGCTACAAGCACGAACAACGGCGCCAGTGGGGATGTAGAAAAGACATCATCTGTTGCATATGTGTTGGTTGGAGCTGGTGCTGTCATGTTGCTCCTTTCCATATGTCTCGGGTTGAGGAACAGGAAGCGGATGAGAGACAGGGAAACTGCAGGTGCAGGCGGTGCTGATTATGTGGATCATGTCCATGGAGATCAGGATGAGTGAGTACTGCTCTATAATCATTAAACTCTTTCTGTTGGGTGTTAAAAGCTGATGAAAGAAAGAATTATGTCCAGGTTTTGTATAGGGATGCACTGATATTACAATTCTGGCCAATAAAGATATGTCAATAATTATTTTCATGGATGATAACTGATAAATGGCTGATATTAAAATTAAATTAATTTTAAAGTCTGTCATTGAGATTTGCTAAATATTACATTTAACAGCGTTATTAAATGATTATTGTTTTCTTTAAATGAGCATTAGATGACAGCAAAAGTCATTTAAAAATATAGAGGAAAAAAAGCATGAACAATTTAATATATAATATTGACCGATACACTATCGTTCATAAGTTTGGGGTCTGTAAAAAATCTATTTCAAATAAATGCTGTTGTTTTGAACTTGCTATTCATCGGAGAATCCTGAAAAAAATGTATCACTGTTTCCACCAAAATATTACGCAGCAAAACAGCAAAAAAATATATATAAAAATGATTAATAATAAATCTGTAATTATGTCTGTACTGATTTATTGTGTATCCCTAGTTCCCTTTGTTCAAATCCATCTAGGTAAAGCATATTGACTTATTGACTATATGTTATGTTTACCTGCATGCAACTCATGTCATGATATCTCTATGTAAATATTAGATCAACTGATGAACCAGCACCCAGCTTTGACGTCCCCACCTATGAGGAGGCGGTCACCAGCGGACGGTACCCTGTTCGACAGAGCAACTTGCGACAGAGTTACCAGCTTCCCTCGTATGAAGATCTGATTGGTGCCGTTGAAAATGAAGGCCAGCAACCGAGAGCAGGTAATGGCCAAGAGGCCCCTCAGCCAGCTCCTGGCCCCGGACCCCAGCCTGCGGCGCCCGCCCGCAGCAGCAGCAGGGCCAGCCGCATCCTCAGACCTCTCCGAGTGCGCAGGATCAAGTCAGAGAAGCTTCACGTGAAGGATATTCGTTTGAATATCCAAAACCCTGGACAGGGTAGGGTGGTGGCCATTGAACCACTGACCCCACCACCACAGTATGAGGACAAGCCCCCTCAACTACCCACAGAAGCAGTGTAATCATTCAATCACTGGATTTTTGTCAAGTGTTTGCACCTGTGGGTTGTTCGGAAAACGTTGACTCATCTGTGCAGAAGCAGAACGTTTCAGTGAGAGCTATAAATATATCTCAAAATCTGCCAGTTTATGAAATAAGATACGCTCGTGTGCACTGTCAATTCTTCTTGGACAAAACACTAAAGCCTACTTGAATGTGTTTTTTATTTGACAGAACTTTTAATATTCTAAGAAGGATATTACAGTAATTTATTGTTGTTTTAAAACTGTATGAAGAAGAATGCCACAGCATTTCTCTTGAGAGAGATTCACTGTTTACTTCCAAAGAACTACAATGTACATTGCAAAAAAAAAAAAAAACAACAAAACAAATTCTTGTTAGAGAATAACTTACAACTTAAGAATCCCATCAAACGGTTACCATGATTGAAATGCCAAACGCTAGTTACTGTTTTTTTTTGGAAAATGCTTTTTACATTGTTATCCTAACAATCCTAACAAGTGTTGTGCTACTGTGGCCAATTTTGCAGGAATGCAAAATTAATTTATACAATAGAAGATTTAATTCCAACTAATTTGCTTAACTAATTTATTCAGTACCACTCCGATTAATCCAATTAATAATATAATACATTTTTCAGTATGTTTTCATTAACGACGTGTTACTGTCTGTTCTGTTTGCAATGAACTTTGCCTCTTTTTATCTAAATATATTGCTTATACTGTATTTTAAGGGTGCACAATTAAGACTTTTTGAATTAGAATGGAACAGAATATTCTCACAACCATAACCTTGTTATTTTAGAACAAATTCTGCATTAATATGAAATTCTAATAAGTGATATAAAAAAGGAAGGTCTTGATAACAAACAAAAATGCACCTTGGCGGACTCAACACTGAATTACTGAAGTGCATATATGAATTTTAAAGATTGGATTATTATTCCAACTGCAGTTTGACTGGACAAACAATGCCGTCATCCTGCAGATTAACCATTTTCAATCATAAAAATGTTATTGGTGTTCTTTTGTATGTGAGCTATATTGCTTTTTTTACAGACTGCACCTTGTAGGAAACGCTTTTGTTTTTATTTACAGTTTAGTTTGTTATAATTCAGTTTAATTATTTGATGGGGTGTAGAATCTTGGAAAATGGATGCTACTATTTACTTGTGACAAAAGGAATAAGATTATGGGTAATTGATGTAATTATTGTTTTAAAGCAGAAAAGCTCTGTATTTTATTTATTTCTTGTGGGACTTAATAAAATGTTTTAAATCTATGTTTTTGTTTATCTTTATGGTTCCCTAAATTGAAACATAATGTGTGGTGATTTGTAGTGCCCCCTAGTGGCTGAGAATCGTACAAACCACCTTGAATTACTGTCAATGATGACAAATTTGATTGCACTTTTCCAGCCATAACTTTTAACAGCTGTTTGACACTGGATAATCATTTAGGCCTTTCAATATGATGCTTCTCATTTGACTTTGTGAGTGGATGATAATGAATTGTGGTTTAATTATTACTTTGAAACAACAACTTTCTTTATTTTTCCCAATTAAAAATGTAATTGTAGCGTCACTGCCAGCTCACACCGTTAATTTCCCATGTTTTTTTTTTTATTAAAAATTTTCCTTTACATTTATCATCAAAAGTATTTTCCCAACCTCCTCTCACCTATTTCTCTTTCATTTCAGACATCACCCTATGTGTGGAGTGAAACCGAGGGGTCTGTATTGTGACGGGTATTTTAAGCCAAATCAAACATTCATGATAGTGTTGAATTTCAAGCAACCCCACTTCAGACATGTATGCCAAAATTAACCATTAGACAGATGCTTGCGATTTTCTAAGTTCCATGAAAAACAAATTAGGCTGTTACAATGTCACCCAATTTAAACAAAGCTGTATGAGTTATGCCTTTACTAAACTGTGCGCTTACATTTTAGAACATTGATCATAATGGCATTTAAAAAAAAAAAAAAAAAATTACACTATTTATTGTTGAGTCATAACTTGCTTTTTGTCTAAAAATGTTCAGTACTACAGCACGATTGTGACGTGACATTGCTGATATACAACAGTAAACAAGTAATTGAATAACTTGCCATTCAAATGTTTGGGAGTCGGTGATTATTATTTTTTTTTTTTTCACAAGTCGCATTGGGTATATTTGTGGCAATAGCCAACAATACATTGTATGGGTCAAAATTATCGATTTTTCTTTTATGCCAAAAATCATTATGATATTAAGTAAAGATCATGTTCCATGAAGATATTTTGTAATTTTTTCCTACTGTAAATATATCAAAAATGTTTTATTATTAGTAATATGCGTTGCTAAGGACTTCATTTGGACAACTTTAAAGGCGATTTTCTCAATATTTAGACTTTTTTGCACCCTCAGATTCCAGATTTTCAAATAGTTGTATCTCTGCCAAATATTGTCCTATCCTAACAAACCATACATCAATGGAAAGTTTATTTATTCAGCTTTCAGATGATGTATAAATCTCAATTTCAAAAAATTGACCCTTATCTCTGGTTTTGTGGTCCAGGATCATGTATAATAAAAATAATAAAAGTAATTTATTCCTGTGATGGCAAAGCTGAATTTTCAGCATCATTACTCCAGTCTTCAGTGGCACATGATCCTTCAGAAATCATTCTAGGCTACGACTGACCAATGAGAAAAACAATCCAAATCACAGTATAAAAATGTTTAAAGCCACCGCTAATGAAAGTGTTCATTTTGTCTGAAACATTTAGCAGTTAGTAAGATTTTTTTTGTTGTTGTTGAAAGAAATTAATACTTTTATTAAGCAAGGACACAGTAAGGCATTTATAATGTTACCAAAAAAATCTATTTTTTAAATGTTTCTTTTGAATTTTCTATTAATCAAAGAATCCTAAAAAAAACGACGGTTTCTGCAAAAAATATTAAGCAGCACAAGTGCTCAATAATAATAAGAAATGTTTTTGAGCACCAAATCAGCATATTAGTCCCATATATAGCCTAATAATAATGACATTGTAATAATAGTTTCTAGTTAATAATAGTTTAGCCTAATATACTTTAAATCAATATTTCAAGTCTATGTTTATTTGTCTGTTTGGTAAATAAGCAGCTATATTCAGGCGGTCAAAGTAAATCATTCTGCATGTAAAAACACAGATCATTAGTTAAGGCCTACACTGTAAATTATTTTCATGATTTATCAAGACATTTTTTCTTTTGTCATATCAACAATTATGTGGTTCAGATAACATTAATATGTTGAGTTTCTGTTGATTAAACCAATCTCCTTCATTGTATTAACTCAATTTTTTAAATTTCAATTCACTTAATTTTAAGGCAACCAGGTTAGCCTACTTTAAGTTACTTAAAAATGTACAGTGTAGCCTACATTAGTTTCACAAAACTCAATTCATATATTTTCATATTCAAATGTAAATGAATCTCTGCTCCTGGTATTTATGTAATGTTTATGACCTTTAAAGTTTGTTAATAAAATTTACTATAACCCTTGTAAGTAAACTCCACCCCTCCTCCATCCGCTGCAATGGTTCTTCTACGTGTAGTTTGTGTTCCCGCTTTTGCAGCTGCTAGGGCTGCGGGGGGAGGGAGGACTTCTCATGGAACAGCCAGCCCGGGGAGTCAGTCACATTCTTGGCCGGGATTCAATGACTGAACCAGACACAAACAAACACTGAGGGAGAGAGAGAGAGAGAGAGAGAGAAAGAGGGAGTGAGAGAGAGAGAGAGACTCGCACACTCTCATAGTAAAGCGGAGGCAACTGCACCGACGAGCTTTACACTAGACACACATTTTGCGCGTGAGTTTGTGATATAGTCGGATTGAGAATTACATTTCGATCAAAACTTTAGACTTTGTGGAGGATTTTCTCGGAACTCTGGTCCTTTCTGGTACGATTTAAGATTTGAACATGAAACAGTTGAATGGATTACAAGGCGGTGTTTTACACTTTCCGAACTGACATGTACTATTGCGACTCTTTCCGTTCACATTCATTGAATCTGTTGTGATTAGACTGCCCAGGTTTAAACATGGAGGGTCCTTCTAGCTTTCAGCCGCATCCAGGACTTCAGCAAACTCTCAAGCAGTTTCACTTGAGTTCCATGAGCTCTCTCGGCGGTCCAGCAGCCTTCTCGGCTCGGTGGCAGCAGGACATGCTGTTCAAGAAGGACGGAAAGAGCACCGAGGTGATAGTGAACCTCCCGGCGCAGACACCGCCGGTCATGCCGGGGCCCCTATTCATCCCCTCCGACCGCTCCACAGAGAGGTGCGAGACTGTCCTGGAGCGGGAGACCATTTCGTGCTTCGTGGTGGGCGGCGAGAAGCGCCTCTGCCTGCCGCAGATCCTCAACAGCGTCCTGCGAGACTTTTCCCTCCAGCAGATCAACTCGGTGTGCGACGACCTCCACATCTACTGCTCCAGGTGCACGGCGGACCAGCTGGAGATCCTCAAAGTTATGGGCATCCTGCCCTTCTCGGCCCCCTCTTGCGGTCTCATCACCCAGACGGACGCAGAGCGCCTTTGCAATGCCCTCATCTACGGCGGCACTTTCCCTCCGCACGCCGACAAAGATTTGTCGTGCTCCATCGAGCTGGAGCGGACGGAGAAGAGCTTCAAAGTTTATCACGAATGCTTCGGGAAGTGCAAGGGCCTGTTCGTGCCAGAGCTCTACACGAGCCCCAACGCGGCGTGCATACAGTGCTTGGACTGCAGGCTCATGTTCCCGACCCATAAGTTCGTAGTACACAGTCATAAAAGGCTGGAGAACAGAACCTGTCACTGGGGCTTCGACTCGTCCAACTGGAGGGCTTATATTCTTTTGGATCAAGACTATAGTGACAAAGAGGAGAGCACCACACTGCAGCAGCTCCTCAGTGAGTTAAAGGGAAAATTTGACCTGGGGAACAAGCACAAGACATCTTACAAGGTGAGCTCAAAATGCGTAGCATCATTATAAAATCAAAGTCTGAATCTGTACTGTAGTGCTCCAAAATTATGGATATTTTACCCCCAAATATTTATGATTAATATGATCAATGGTATGTGATCATTAAAGCATTATGTGCGTTTTACTATCATACACTTGTATTGATCTTTCTTTTTGTCTCAAGCGCTATTTGATCATACAACACCTATTACACCTGGTTACACTTCACTGTTTATTGTGTCAAAGTATAGGTCAAACATATTTTCCTTCAATTTCACCACACAAAACAAACACACTGTGGATGGTGCGAAACCATACTTCACGTTTCATCCCATATTTATTGTAGTCTGTCTTTTTTTTTTTCTGTTACTATACATAGTTTTGTCTTTTGTGTTTGAATCATTTGGATTTTGGTTTGATGCACAAACTTCATCTTCCACCCTTTAAAGCCTAATTATGCTGCATTTAGCATCATTCTTTACCTACTTTTTGAGGTCATAATAGACCGAGAATCACTGCATGTTTTTAATATTATCCTGTCAACTTCTAATGCTATCTTTGAACGTATTGAAATGAAGGTGTGCAGCCGGCCAGTGTCCTGCCCCCAACCGACTCCCCCCCCGAGTGCATTTGTCTTGTTCTTCTGGATGCAATCGGGGGCATCTGCATATGATAAATGGAGCCTCAATTATGTATTTTATGGGAGTCAGAGATAGATGGGGAGGCTTGGGGAAGCCAGTAATGGGCTCCGAGGTGGAGGAGGAGGGTAAGAGTGCTGTGTAGGACATTGTTTTGTGTGTGTGTTTTGGGTGGGGGTGGAGGCTGTGGGGCAGGTTGGGTTGAGGTCACTCCAAAAAGCAGTTGGTGTAGGGTCAGCGCTGCCCTTGGGTCTCCCACTGTCTGATCAGGCTCCACTTCAGGGTCAGAGACACGGCGAGTGGACAAAAGCACGGGAGTCTCGGGTTGGCTGCTCTCTCCACGCAGCAGCTGTTGAGTGTGATCGTGCTAATGGGTCTACACACATATATGTATGTGTTACCATGGTGTCACTTCAGCAGGCTTGGGATGCATGGTGTGGGAAATGTGAGAGACATGGCACATTTCAGAAATGCAGTGTCATGTATATTTATCGATCACTTCTCTATGGGAAAAGTGTTGACTGATATTTGTCACATGGAAGCTGAAGGGCTAGTTTACAGTTTGCCGTGCCCTGCATCTGGTTAGGCTAAAGAAAGTCTGGCTTTTCGGTGCAACTATTGTTAGATGTAACCTTGTGTGCATCTCCTATATTAGTTTAAATTGCACAATAAGCATATTTTACCATAACGATATGGGCTGTCCTAACAGTAGTACAGTAGCTGAATGTATCCAGAAGGGTGGATATTGTCATAAGTGTCCCAGTTAGCAAGCTGTCTGGGTCCGTGGGGAGCCGTGCACCGGTGGACCTGTATATCGCTGGACTTGGTTGCTTGCGGAGAAAAAACAAAAACGAGAAACAACAGCTTGCCACTTTACACCTAACCTCAGCTCAATCGAGACATGTTTTATTTTTTTCCTTTATTTTTGAAATTAAACCTTTAACTCTTAAAATCTTTTTCCAGTCTTGCTGAGAATATTTGCTTCATGCTGTCTCTTGCAGTGATTGCTTTTTCCTTTTCTTTTTTTTTTAGAGAATTACTGTTTCCAAATATTACTTTGATGAGAGGCTGGTCGCCATGGTTATAAGGTTTCTCCTCAGTATTTTTATGTAATGTTCACAGCAGTACAGAGTACACAGAGTTTGCTTTTATTTTTTTATCTGAGGGAAATCAGAGTGGAATATCTCAGAGCTGAATTCATTTAAAACGGCATCCAGACTTTGTCTGGACTGGCTGACATAATGGGGTATATCACTGGGAGAGGGAGGTGAGTTCTCATTAAGAATCTGTCGCCCCTGTCCGCCAGGGCCTTGACGTGCCGTCAAAGGGCTGTGACATGTGACCTCTGTCCAAAGCTAGTCAACCAACAACCCCACGCCCTCTCCTTTCAGACAGTCCGGCCAATCGTGTGGCCCTTGGCTCTCCAACTGGACAGATGGTTGTTTGATAAAATACATTGCAAATAAATAGGTAGCAAAACATCACACCAAATTACCAATTGCGTTGGTGTTATTCCCCAATTTTTATGGATTTATATAAAACTTGTGACTTCATCAAATTTACCCAGTGTTATCCTCTTTATCCTCCTACATTTAAAAGTATTAACTTATAATAAATATATTATATCTTTTTATTATTTTTTTATATAATATTTTATTATTAGTGCTGGGCAATCGATTAATCGCATCCAAAATAAAAGTTTGTGTTTACATAATATATGTGTGTGTACTGTGTATAATTATTATGTATATATAAATACACACTACTTCATGTATATATTTAAGAAATATTTGCATGTATATACTGTATATATATTTATATAATTTATCTTATATATAAATATTTTATAAATATATACATGCATGTGTGTGTATTTATATATATACGTAATAATTATACACAGTACACACACATATTATGTAAACACGAACTTTTATTTTGGATGCAATTAATCGATTGCCCAGCACTATTTATTATATTATTATTTTGCTTATTTAAAGAGTTGTGATACTGTTTTTGCATTTATATCCAAGACTGAATTTGAGGTTTTTTTTTGTTTTTTGTTTTTTTTTCAGTTTGTCAAATGTTATGCCATTTAATTATTATTTTTTTAATTTAATTTATAAAAACCTTTAAAACATTTTATTATAACTTATTTAAATTAATTATTTATTATTATATTAATATATTTATTACTTATTCTAAGCTTTTTAATAGTTAGGGTTAGGAATTGTGAGACTGAATTGGCGTTTTGCTCCAGTTTTAACAGTCTTGAACAAATTGATACAGCCTGTAATGGTTGTGTTGTGTTGTTTTATTTGGAGTTTCAACTTTCCCTTAAACCACATATTTCAAGTGCATGTGCATTGTCCTGCCAGAAATGAAGTAAGACTCTAGTGAGAATAGTATTGTGTAATAAACTGGACGCAGAGGGGCCGCAAAGCTTTTAAATGGGGGGACATCAAACTCTCCTTTGTTCTGCTCTCTCACTTTATCAAATTACTGATGACTCCCAACCTGAGACCAAGCCAATCAACTGAGTGTCCGACCCAAGGTGGCCACGGCCATAATAAATGCGCACGCCTGGGGGATGGAGGTCGCCATGTGCGTGCGAGTTTGCATTTATGCCTGGATCAGCTGTGGGGAAAAGATTAAAATGAGCACATAGCCTACTCATTTCCATTCCCATCTGTCTGCTGACCTCGCCGTTGCGGCCCGCACTGCGTCCCACCAGCCGCGCTGCCCCTTGCTCAGCCTCCAGACTGCCAAAAATTTCATCCGCTTGCCCAAACCCAAGCCCCCACCCCCCCCTTCCACTCAACCCCCCCCTCCACCCAAACACTGTGAGTGCTACTTATTCATCCAGCGCAGTCAGGCCGCTCATCCGTAGTCTGTACCACATCACGGCGGGCGGCAAACAACCCCTGCTGCTCGGAATCAGATGCTCAAACAACACTGGCTGCCTGGGGTTTGACTTAGCTGAGTCAAAATCTACTTTCGGACGCCTATTCTCTGAACGGCTAAATTTTAAAAGGGTCGCTTGATGGCTTAACAGTCCCCAAGAGATGCTGTCTCATCCCCTCCCTGGAGGGATGGAGGTGAGGGGGTGGTCAGGGGCTCTCAGAGGTTGTGCCCTCTATTCTCTGCCGTGTGACCTCTTGTTTAAAGGGCATCAGCTGGAGCTCTCCACTGGCTGATGCTGGGGTGAAGACCTGCCGCCTCTTTTGTTCCCGACATCTTTGTTACTCAAGCCTTCACCTCTCATTGTGTCTCTGGCTTCGTTTTGGTGCCCGTTGCACAACTGATGCCTCAGTGATAATGAGTCTGTAGGCTTTTGTCTGTGTCTGCTGCCAACATGAAATGCATCCACTGCGGTGTAGTGTTACTTTGGTACCACAATAATATTGATCATTAATCGGGATGCAGTTAGCAGCAAATGTCACGAAATCAGGCATCTGTTTGTGAGCAAGTCTGTATGATGTCTGATGACGGCATTGGTTGAGGTTTAGAGTTGCGCAGGCTGGCACTGCCACCAGTCTGTGGGAACAGATGGCAGAAGGATGGTGGTGTTGTTTTATGATCAGTTTCTCAGATCAGGCCCCTTAGTCGATAGCAATCATCAGCTTCATGATTAATATGGCAACCCATCTGCTCTGGAGATGGAAAATCCTGGAGTACACAGCTGCCACCGTGCAAGAAACCCAGTGCCTTAATTGAGCCCCTTGCAAGTCCTCTAATCTGTAACTGCTCGGCAAAGTCCACTCGGACGAAGTTTCATTCCCGATGGAAATGGATTAAATGTAGCTTTAATGTAGTGTTCTATCTCTCACCCTTTCTCATTAGATGCACACCCTTGTACAGCTTTGTATTCCCTCCCTGATCCATCCTCATGGGCTGGAGGATGCGTTTTTATTTAATCTGCTTGGAATTTCAATTATTTCTTGGCCAGCCAGAACAAATTAGGAATATTAAAAAAGTCTATTCCTGATCTGAATGCAGTCAACTTACAGATACGCACCAGTTTTACTTCAGCCAAAAGAAATGGTGAGGAATCCAAACAACTCAATTGCTTATTCTCGCATTGTGTCTTGCCTACATTGATTATTTTAAATTACATTTTACTTGAATACGCCAAACTAAACCGCTGCTGGAAGAATGTGGCGTTCTGGGGCATACTTGAGTGCCTTTACTTCCTCACAGCTGCCGACTTCTGTTAGAGCTGCTCGGAGAAGGGTGAGGACTGTGCGGTAAAGATGTTTCCTCAGGGTCTGTCTGTGGGATGATGCGGCTTCGGGCTGCGTGCATGTGCCATATGACAAACTGGCATGTTGCTCTCGCCTACAAACCTCCCACTGACCGCCCCCAAATCTACCATGAGGATAAGCTCATGAATCTCAAATGAAGTTGATTTCTAAATGTTCAAATAGCATTGTTAAGTGCATGTGTACCACTGTTGCTTGATCACATCCTTCCCACATCATGGATTGACGCTGGCTAGCTACTCTGTCCACTGGTGATGAGGAAGAATCAATATTTTAGCCAAGCATAATAAAAATGTGTTTTATGTTTTTAAAGTTTTTAATTTTATACTATTAATAATAGCAAGTGGTGTCGGAGCTGTGGTCTGGTAAGTGAACATGACTTGTGCTGTGCTACGCGTATGTGGGTGAAGTGAGTTCAAATTCATCCGTTTCCCAAACTTGCTTCCCGCTCATCGTTTCCTGTCCAATCTCTGCTTTCCTCTAAGGCCTTAAAGGGATAGCTCACCCAAAAATTCTGTCATTAATTACTCACCCTCATGTTGTTCCAAACCCGATGAACACAAATGAAGATCTTTTTGATGAAATCTGAGCGCTTTCTGTCCCTCCATTGACAATCTACACAACTACCACTTGGATGCTTCAAAAAGTTCATAAAGAGATCAACATCTTTACAAGCTTTTTCTTCTGTAGAGCATAAAAGCTGATTTTTTTTTTGTGTGATATTTTGAATATCACATAATATCATCCATAATGACCAGAAAAGCTCCACAAAAGTAACTTTGAAACTAGCTCATGCATTATATTTCAAGTCTTCTGAAGTCATTCAAATCCTTTGTGTGAAGAACAGAAAGAAATGTGAGTCGCAGTTCACTAAAAATCCCGATATCCGCCCTTGACCCCCATGGTGTGTTCATGAGAGAAATAGTGGTCCAATCTGTTAACAAAATGTTCTTTTGAGTTTTTCGTAAAACATAGTTCTTTCATGAATTAGACTGACCTGGTTCTCAAACTTAAGTGTGGTCTGATTTTTAGTCTGATTTTAGTCTCCATGCTAATCTGTCATATGAATTCAGAAGATTTAGGAATATAGTGCATAAATCGAATGGACTATTTTCATGATGCTTTTATTGTGCTCATCTTTTCACCATTGCATATTATTCCGATTTTTCCTTTTCGTGTTCCCTGGAAGCGAGAAAGTCCTATGGGTTTGCAACATGAGGGTGAGTAAATAATGAATTTTCACTTTAGGTGAACGGTTCCTTTTAAATATAAAAAGTGTCAGTTTAATTAAATCATAAGCAAACTGGGTTTTCTAAACCACACATTGAAAGTTGATTCTTTCTAGGCTAAGGAAAAAAAGCTTGTTTTTTTAACGTGAGCTGCCTGGGCCTTTTACGAAAAGAGGGATTTTGTGTTTTTAAGCAGCCCGTGGCCTCTCGTTCACTCCTCAGAGGCACGCAGACGGCTCTCGCTCCACGCCCAAGCAGCATTATTCAGAAAACTTCTGTGATTGGAGAGTCAGTGTAGTTGCTAAGCAAAGCTGCTCTTCCTGTGCTAAATAAGAACTTGATGCTTCCTGGCTGGTGGGCTGAGGGGAGCGTGCCAGCTCTCTCATGCTCGCTCACTCACTGCTCACTCTGCCTGTCTTTCTCTTTCTCACACACACATACACTTTCTCTCTTTAACTCATACACAAACAAGTCTCTGCAACACTTGTATCCAGGGCTTCTCATGGTGATTGTGTTACTAAGGAATACAAGGCTCTGTCCTAGCCTTGCAAAAAAAGCAGGAGAAATGATGATGTCAGGATGACCTGATCCATAACCTCCATTTCCCTATGCCTCTCGGGTTCGGATAAGTGTGAGTCTGTCTCTCTCTCTCTATCTCTCTCTTGCTCTCTGGGTGGTGCAAGGATGGAGGTTTTCCTGCATTTACCCTCCCTGTGTTTTGAGGCTTTGGGTTATGAGGCACATTCAGATTTTTCCAGAAAGGCTGATTCACTCCTCCTGCCCTCAGACAGCTGGCAAGGCCTCCATTTTCCACTCGCTGCGATGGTCCACCACAACATGGTGTTTCAGAAATGCTTCTGGAACGCTCGGCAAGATGGCGTTCTCAAAAGCGAAAAGTTCTGTGGATGGAGAGGTTCCTCTGCTTTCATATATAATATCAGATTGCTTGTCTGTACTGTATCTTTCTAAGGCTAATGTTGTCAAATATCATGTTTAGTCAGTAAAAAAAAAACATCTAATTAAAAATGTCTTTTCCACGCTTCAGCAAATTGACTGCATAATATATGCAGTGGAACTGCAGTTACTTAAAGGGATAGTTCACCCAAAAATAATAGATTCTCATAATTTTCTCACCCTCATGTGGTCTTCATTTTCATGGAGTTACAATGATAGTTTCTGAAGCTTAACTTTCAGAGCACATTCAATGTATAATGGCCCTTTTACGTCAATACAATCCACACCAATGGGCAATAATGTTCTTTTTAATATCTTTAGTTATGACCGACGTCTGCCACTTTAAATGCTTGAGCTTTTCAAAGTTGGGTGGATTCTGATTGGCTGCCTGATTCTGTCAATGTTTTTATCGTGACTAGGAAAAATCATTCTGAAAGTGATTGCAATGATGCAATTTCTCTGTCATTAACGTTATAGCTGTGGTGTGGACTTCACTATTCTCATAGAATTAGATAGATTATTAAAATGTTATAGTTATCGTCCTTAATGTGAACGGGCCTTAGCTCCACCAGTGAACTGACCATGAAAACCAAATCAGTCAGATTGCAGTTGCAATGACATGAGGGTGAGTAAATGATTACAGAATTTTCATTTTTAGGTGAGCTATTTTGTATTTTTAACAAAAGCTTGCATGCTTACAACATGAAGGCATAGCTGCGAATATGGTTTTCTTCTTACTCTACACCTTCCTGTAAGCCGATAAATAAAAATGACAGTAAAAAGGATACAGAATACAGAAGGAAACTTGGTCTTTTGTGTTCTTCCAGTGGCACCAACAAGCAGACCTCTTGTAAGCCATCTCCCCCAGTGGCTTGAGTGTGTGCCAGATTTCTGCTTGGCACTGGAGATCAGGTATTAAATGCTAGCGAAGCACAATGAAATGTGGTGTGCTGTTAAACACGTACTAAATTTCTGCTATTGGAGCCTTTAGCAATGCGACGCCGAGGCCTGGAGCGAGAGCCCATATCAAACGCATTCAACACGGCTGCCTCCTCGCTCTGTACAGCACAGAGAGGTTTTGTGGGACTATTTATCCAGTACCAAAACTGCTGCCACTTTCTTTTTTTGCAGATGACACCCCCTCACTGGCTACTCTAATTCCAAGCATCTGTTCCATCGCTTCTCTCCCTTTCTCTATTCTCTCCATTTCTCTTAGGAAGGAGCTTTATTCAAACAGCCTGATGTGTTGTTACAGACATGTCACCCTCAATTACTCAGTTGTGCTCTGCCTTGGCTTCTTTCTCTCTCCTTTTTAATCCGTCCATTTTCACTGTCTGTCTCTCTCTCTCTCTCTCTCTCTGTGTGTGTGTGTGTGTGTGTGTGTGTGTCTACAGTGAGTGGGGCAGGCACAGGGGAGGGACAGTCAGCTCAGCATACTCTAGATCAGTGTTTCCCAACCACGATCCTGGAGGCCCCCCAACACTGCACATTTTGCATGTCTCCCTAATCAAACACACCTGATTCAAATTATCATCTTATTAGTGGAGACTCCAAGACCTGAAATGGGCGTGTCAGATAAAGGAGACATGCAAAATGTGCAGTGTTGGGGGGCCTCCTGGAACATGGTTGGGAAACACTGATCTAGATATTAAAAATGTAGAAATTTTAGTCCTGATGCCAATACTGTGTCTGTCTGTCGTTCTATCTATCTTTCCACTATCCAATTGAACCCTTAGCTTAATCTATCTATCTATATTGTTCTGTCTGTCCTCCTGTTTAAAGGTTTGGGGTCAGTAAGTTTTTTTTTACTTTTATTCAGCAAGAATTCATTGAATTGATAAAAAGTGTCATTAAAGACATTTAAAAGATTTCAAATAAATGCTGTTCTTTTGAACTTTATATACACCAAAGAATCCTGAAAAACAGTTTCCATAAATATTCCAAAAATATTAAGCAGCACAACTGTTTTCAACACTGATAATAAAAAATGTTTTAGCACATTAGAATGATTTCTGAAGGATCATGTGACACAGAAGACGGGAGTAATGGCTGCTGAAAGTTTGAATGGTTAAACAAATAAATAAATATATGCTATATTCAATTTTATTTTGTTTATTTACAATATGTCCTACTACTTTTTGGGTTCACTGTACTTCTATATATCTAAATCTCTGCAGTGAAGAGAGTTTTCTGGCTGGGGTGTCTTTCCTCCCTCTCTCTCTGGCTTGTAGGGCAATGTGATAGCGTGCCTGTACCCAGTGTCTGCTTTTATTTATAGTGCGCCTGGACCACCACAGACATGGGCAGCCTGAGCCCGGGCAGGCCAGAGCAGAGCAGCCTAAAATAGAGAGCTTCTGATCCCATAATGACCCAGCTATTATCAGGCCTATGTCTTAAAATGGGGACCAGCTATCGTGGTCAGGGAAGACGGAAAGCTAGCTGCTAGCTTACACGTCTCTTAGAAAAATCCAAGCTGCTTTGCGGCTTATCATTATAAACAGGGTAATCACTGCTCCTTCAGGCAACAACAGCTTAATTGGCCTCACCATATAGTGGTCTTGGTTTGCTCGTCTGCGGCTGTCTACTGGTCATCAGCTCACCTGATCGACAGCACGACAGGGGGCTTTGATTGTTCAGGACTTTTTTTTAGGAGGAGGCAGCACTGAGGAGTGCATGCAAACGCTGAGAAGGTTGAGTGTGAATGAAGTGAGGAATGTGAGATTGCGGTGTGACTGGACTGACGCACAGAGCTTTGATGTGCGGTAGACGTGAAGTCAGCTTGTAAAAGATTTGCTCAGTATGCATATGGGAGGTGATAGATTCATGACCAGTTGCCATGTGAGGTATCCAGGAGCCTATTTTTCTGTACACTTTTTATTTTTTAAGTTGAAATTGATGCTCGTAATCTATATAATATAGTAATTTGATTTGTATAATTTAATAAGATATAGCATGATCTAACATAGTAAAAGAAAATGTATATAAAACATTGGACGTTTTTAGCCATTTATTTTTTGCCCGTCTACGAACCCTCATTGGCAAAAACAAGTTTAGCTCTGTCTGGAGTCTTATGTAATTGCAAACCGCAGGACATACATATAAAAACCTAGATGGGCATGATAGGAAAGGAATGTCTGGGTCAAACCCTGCAAGTGTGAGTTACAACTGCAGTAAAATGGCCATCAAGGCATTTCTGCAAAACAGTCACTCTGACAAATCTGCGGCTACGCGTGCTGCTCAATTCGCACGTTTTAGCTGGTCCTAACTGTACGGACCACTGATAGAATTAGTCTTTCCAAAAGGATTAGTCACCCTATCATCAAGCCTTCTCCCTAATTTATCTCCTTTTGTTGTGGTGCAGGCTGCATTAAATGGGATCAGGGGCCTTGGCCAGAGACAGTGGGAGGAAGTGGCCCTTTGTGTGCCTGGCAGGTGCACAGGGGTGTGGAATGACACTGGCATTTGCTTGTAGGGGGGTTGGGTGGCGTCTGCGTGTTTGAGGCTGAACCTGTTGGTCTTCTACCAAGCTTCCATGGCGTTCCTCTTTTTCTGTGCTCATTCTTCCTGGCTGTCGCTTTCTCTTTCTTTCCTTAACCATCCCCTCCACTGGATAAGTGCTCCTGAGATATCCCAGAAACCCCAGCAACTCCACTTGAACCCTTAATCAAAGGACTCCTCTGGGGTTGGCAGTAAATTCTTCAGGCAAATGTTTTTTGCACTTTCTCTGTCTCTCTTCCTCGCACTCTCTCTTTCTTCTGCACTCCCTTTTGGCTGCCTCCTCTCCGTTTTCTCCGCTCACATCTGGTGAGCAGTCCTTGTCTGCTTTTACTGTGCTGAGGTCATTTTCATCCTATGAGGAAAGTGAAACCTTATGAGGGGAACTGCCAGGGACATGCACAGCTAGGAGGGGTTGTTACAGGCCACTTAATGGGGCTCAATTTTTTATGCTGTTTTACCAATGTCTGTTAACAAGGCCGTTCTTGGCTGTTCAGAAATGTAAGTTGTCTTCGTCCGAAAATCACACGTGCCACAGAAAAAAGAAGAAAGCATATGGAATGCTAATGAAATGTTTCATGAAAGAAACCCACCAGTGCAGATTATGAAGTAGGTTTTCCCCTCCCCACTGTCATTTAAAAAAAATCTAAATAAACGAAAAAAGATATTAAAACACTGTAAAAACATTTTTCAAAGCAAAGATTATAAATGTTATGTTTAATTCAATGTGTTACTTGCCGTTTCTTTGTAATTATTTGTGAAATTCACTAGCAATTTTTAAGTGAAAATTGTTTTACACCAAATGTCTGTTAATAAGACCATTCTTGGCTATTCAGAAATATAAGTTGGCTTCATCCAAAAAATCTTTGTCCGAAAATCACGTATGTGCCGCAGAAAAAAAAAAAGCTCTAGACACGTGGAATGCTAATGAAATGTTTCATGAAAGAAACCCACGAAGCTGGATTTCGAAGTTTTTTTTTTTTTTTTAAACCAGTTTTTCAAGGTCATTTATAATACTGTATTTTCATTGAAATTCCTGACAAGCCTTGGCTACGTTTTGCTTGCAGAAGGCCTCACTGCAAAAACCTGAGACAGCTGTGGCCACTGAAGTGTTCTGCATTCAGCAAGGAAACCAAGTGCTGCACATGCAGAAACTGGGAGACATTTCCTGGAATGCAAACAACCTCCCTGTCTGATTTTTACTGAAAACAGGCCAAAGAGGTGTCTTTTGGAAGGATCGCGTCTTTATTTAGATTCAGAGATTCAGACTGGTCTTTATGTATGATTTCCGCTCTTCTTAGCACCACTGAGAGTGTCTGTAATCTCCCTCTCTCTCTCTCTTCCTTCTTCCTCTCCTCCTTTTATCGCTCTCTCTCCGTCTCTTCCACCAGAGAATATGAAGAAAATGTGCTGAAGCTGCATTTGTCCCTGCTGGCTAACACAAAAAGCTAATTTAGGACTCCCCTCCCTTCTTTCAATTAAAGCTTCTCATGAATATGGAGTTTTCTGTTCGTGGGGTGAAGAGAAGTCAAATGAGAGCTAGCCTGTAAAAATATAAAAGTGACTTAAGCTCAAACAGTTGAAGAATGTAGAAAGAAGATTAGGGATCAGGCTGAGGGCACATGGTGTTGGTAATCATATTTATGCATATTAAAGCCCAAGGGGATTTTCAAGAATGCATGGATAATGAGTCTCTTTGGTTGCCTTTAGTCAGATGTTGCTGATTAAACTGGTCAAATGCTTGTATCAAACGCTGTTTGATCAGAAAGAATTTGGCCCTTCTGTTGTTGTGCTTAGAAATATTCATTTCTTATCCCATTTATTTTGTTTTTTGAACATCTGATTTGACTTGGAGATAGACAGAAGGTCACCTCAGGGTGTTTTGGCCAATACACATTACTTCAAAACAGACCCAACTGATGCCATTTGATGTCGTTGAGACGGTGTGAAAAGGAGTGGCCCGGTCCTCTCTGTTTTACAGCGGCCCTGTCAGCTTAATGAAGAGAGTATTAACCTCTATCACTTCAATTGCCCACAGTCCCAGCACCCCTAATGGCCCAGGAAGCCCCGGCCGGGGTTGTAGGGAGGTCAGGTTGAATTACAGGACATAAACAACAACACAAGCAATTTCAGCTGAGGAAAGAGGGTGGGGCTGATGGCAGTTGTTGTTTTTTTGGGGGGAGGATTGGGGGCAGCTAATCTCTTGAATTGATAACTAGCAGAGAAAACTATGGATTGATTGATTTTTTTTATTATTTTTTTTTTTATTGATGGTGATCTTGCACTTGTAAACTCCCATTGACCTGGATATGTACAGTGAAAAAAGATTTGAAGAAACTAGATTATGGATGGATAGCCTATTGGAAATGGATATAGATACTGAAAATGGAGATGGATGGATAGACATTCAGATATTCTATTGAATATATATTCAGAAAGACACTCAAAGATATCCAATTATTCAGATATTCAAATAGATATTGACAGATGTAGATGGATATTCAGATAGACAGCCAGAAAGGTATTCTGATAAATAGCTAGATAGAGAGTGAATGTCAGTTCACTGGGGTCAACTGGTTTTACTGGAGTTGGAGACAAGTCCAGAGACAAGGGGTCCAGGGGCACACAGACTCCCCCCACCATCTGGCAGCCATAAAAGTGTTGGAAGTTGGAGTTTTAGGGGGGTTTTTTTATGGCCTTGCAGGGTGAGACATGGCAAGACACTCTGGATGCCCCCGAGCTCCTCAGCTTCCTTCACAGCCCTCTATTCGGGTCAGAAGTTCATTGCCTTTCTCCCCTTTAAAATACCTTGGAGCTTTAGATGGTGGGAAGTGGGTTTTATGCAGGCATCTTTTGCATGTGTCTAAGCCTTCAAAGAGAATTTTTCAAGGCAGGACAGCAGACGTGATTCACACAGATGGCGAGAAGTTGGACCTTGGTGAGTCAAGGAAAGAGTTTTGTGTCGATATGCGTCATCATGTGCCTCATCAATTCACTCTGAAACTTCAAATAGCCCCACTGACACGGAACAGAATAATAATGAGACTAGTAATAAAAAAATCTTTTTCTTAGTCTCAGTTCATAATAACATTCAGATTCCTGTATATTGTGTTTCTGCAATCAATTTGAAAGGTCAGGAAACAAAACGATTTTGGAATTTGTTCACGCTGTCTTATATTCTACTGTCCTACAACCTTGTCTTGCGTGTTTTGCTCATTGGGCTTTTCAGGTCTTATCAAGTCTAGATTCCTTTAGAAATTATATCCTCCACAGAGGCTGAACCAACTTTAACACCTTCTGCGGCGCGAGTAACAATGCCCTCTCATAAATATCTCAGTTAACAGAGAGAGACTAAATCAAACTGAGAGGGCGTAAAAACAAATTTGATCTTGTATTTTTTTTTCATTAAGAAATTCAGTCGGAAACACAATGACCTTCTTCCAACTTATTGGCCTTGTTTTTGTTTCCTGTCTGAATTTCCATCTAGTGTATCTCTGCGTGGTTGAGTTTCCAGTCTCTTTATGGCCCCCACTCGTTTCAGCATCCTCTTTCGGAGGATGAAAAATGCTGACAGTGGAAGAGTAAAAACTGTGTTTGGCAGGCACGCCCTTGAAGGTTTCTGTGTCACTCAAGCCCATTGAATTTTTAATTATTTCCTGGCTGTGGTATTCTGCTCTACTTCACTAGGGCGCCTGGCTCCATGCTGTCTCACAGCTCAGATGGTAGACACTGTGTTAGACATTTGCGGTTAAATCTGCTCAAATCCTTGGATGCCTACTGCAGGCAGGTGAGACCTTGGTTCAGAGAGTCTTTTTTAAAAGGATAGTTAACACAACAGTTACAAAAATTGTCATTTACTTGTTCCTGTATGACAAAGTAATATATTTTGAAGACATTTTCAATTGCTGTTGTCCATACAGTGAAAGGCAATGGGGTCCAATACAACATTGGAACCCAGTGACTTTCATTGTATCATGAAAGAGACATTCTTAAAAAAATATATTTTGTGTTCCACAGAAAAAGAAGTCATACAGGTTTGGAATGATATGAGGTTGAGTAAATGATTTCTTTTTTGGGTGAACTTTACTGTAAGCTACTGTATCTTTTCGTGATACCTGAAGCATGTTAGTGCACATGCGAAACTAAATTGCCTGTATTTACAGCGCCAGCGGTCTGCTGGAGACAGACGGCACTTCCCACTTCACTACGAATCCCGCACGCAGCTTTTGTCTCTCAGACTGATGCATTTAGCATTCAGATCCATCATTATTCCCTGCCCGGCAGACAGCAGTAATGTAATCTCTGTTGATTTACAGGCAGAAGTATACATCCCAACTCCCAACAGCTGGATCTGCTCTGTACCAGCGCTGTCTGATCATGCCTATTGGATTTGCCCCTTATAATTATAATAATAATGACTTCAAATGCATTTGACGCCAGGACCTCTGATTGCACTTGACAAGAGCTTCTCCAGGCTGGTGAGTTGCACATCAAAGAAGCGTGGTGGAGGGTGGTGCAGTTTGAGCATTTGGCCCGAGATTTATTGAGAGGCTCTTAACATATTTCAGGCCGTCTCTCCCTCACTTTTCCGTGTCATGTCGAGGTCTCCCGAGTTCCAAGAGAGGAAAAGAGTAATAAGAAAGAGAGCGAGAGCGGGAAATTTTGAATAAACGGCTGGAAATAATGATCTCTGTTCTGAGTTAGTGGTTACATCAACAGCAGTGATTCAGGGAGGAAAAATGCGGTTTATGTCTCTTTAAGTCTCTAGGCTGTCTGCAAAATGCATTAGTCCTGTGGAGCAGACACAGGCCAGGGCAGAGGGAGGAGCCCAGGGCTGCGGAGGGGGGGAGGGCTGGAGGATGGAACAGCCACAGTCTGGGCCTCTAGCCTCCTGGCTAGACTGCTGAAAGTTATTATTGAGTTCCTGAGCAGAGCCTCCCCTCCCTGCCATACTAGTGTCTGTTCACCCTGTGCTCTCATTTTCTCAGACTCGCTGGGTGGGTATACGTGTGTTTACTGGCTGCCGGTTCACCATGGCCTTATACAGTAAAGCAGCACACAATTAACAGGAGTATTCCGAAATTAAGAATGAATTTAATGGTAACACTTTGCAATAAAGTTCAATTAGTTGAAGTTCATTTGGGATCATGCACTGACAATGTTATTGTTAATTATAAATATATTGTTTATGGTTAATTCATGTTTGTTTATACAACTTAATGTTAAAAATGTATGTGCATATTGCATTAATTAACGTTAACCTGGATTAATAAATGCTTTTTAAAAGTATTACATTAACTTATGTTAACAATTTAAACTAATTTAAGGTGATCCTTATAATAATTTTTGCAATTACATATTAAGAAAATATTATTAAAAATTATTTACTAGTTCAAATGTAACAATGCTGATTAATTGTGATTTTAACATTTTTAAACAGTTGTTTATTTTTATTTTATTTATTTATTTTATTTCACCTTTATTTAACCAGGAGAAAACCTCACTGAGATTAATAATCTCTTTTACAGGAGTGTCCTGGCCAAGATAAGGAGCTCGAATTTGCATATACATGAACATGTTTGTTCATGATTTTAAAAATGAAAGCTTAAGATTGTGTCAGTTATAACACTACAAAAAGCAGTAACACTCTAAAATAAGGTCTCATTACTTAACATTAGTTAATACATTAACTAACATTTAAAGAATAGTGAGCAAAACGTTTGTTACAGTATTTATTATTCTTTGTTAATAACTGTTAGTTCATGTTATCTCAGGTTCATTAAATAATATTAACAGATACAACTTTTGATTTTAATAATGTATTAGTAAATATTGTAATTAGTAAATAATCAACATTAACTAAGATGAATAAATGCTTTAGAAGAGTTTTTCATTATTATTTGATGTTAGCTAACATAGTTAACTAATGTTAAAAAATGGAACCTTATTGTAAAGTGTTACGCAAAAAGCTTATTTTTAATTTATTGCTTACAATACAGAAAAACCATTGCTACCATACAGTTATCTACCAATATTAGAGTTTTTTTTAAATTATTTATTTATTGTTATTGTTTGAAATCGGATATTCAATTGTGCATGCTCATTCCCGTATTTTTACATTTAGATTACTTTGCCATCATTAACGCTCACTTAAAGTAACACTAATAATTTAATAACACTGTTAAATGTAATATTTAGCAGATCTCAGAATGAATATCCGTTTTTCATACTGTACATTATAATTTTGAGAACTAAATTCAATTTCACAATTAATAATTAAAATGACTGATTTTAGTGTTTCTTAATTTAATGAATATAATTTCTATTGTATAGATTTGTAATGCTGGATATTAATCCATTATCGGACATAATTTTAATATCAGTGTACATGCATCATAAACGTTGTAGCATATGGTCTTATAAGGTATAGAATGCGGTACAAACGTATGCGAGGACACTGACAGACAAATGTCCCTCAGCCGTTAGTGGACAGGCCACATGGGTCAGTGTGGATTGGTGCTGGGAAAGCTGGGAGATTACATGCTAACCTCAGGCCATCCTTTGAGGCAGGGCTCAAAACAGGAGCACCGGGCCCTAATCCCTCTGACCAGAACAGACTGAACAAATTAACACACAGAACATTGTCCTCGAAACACAGGAGACATTTATATAACACACTGGCCTGTATCTTCGTTCTCTCTTGTGTGTTAGACCTGAGCTGGCGCTGACTCACTGGTAAGCTACTCTAACCGTCAGCCATTTTGGCACAAGTTCAGAAACACCAGATTATCTGTAAACCAGCAACATCTCTGTTAAAATGAAGCTACTTCACAACTTCACAGGATTTATGCGAGCGGAGCGCTAGCAAAAGTACATGTTTAATGGATGTCAGGTGTGGGGGTCCATATAGCAAGTATCCAGAAGATTGCCTGACCTAATGTTAGCCGCAGAAGCAGGGCTGGGAGAGGGTCTGGTCTACGAACACCCTGGAGTGGAGATGGCGAATTCAGTATTTTGTTGTGTTCTGTTGGTTGAGTCAGAGCTGAGCTAAAGATGTTATGCGGTTGCTATAGAGAAAAACATTGGCCCTTTCAGATTCAGAGGAGCGCTGTAAAATGAAAATGGTCCAGGAAAAAGAAGTTTCCAGGAATTTTCAGGGTTACAAAGCACATCAAGGGAGCAGAATAACGTAATGCCTGCTGACAAAAAACTCAATTTAGGTTGTTTTAGATTCTGGTCTCCAGTTTAGGATGCTGATGTCGCCACCAGGTAAACAATCTCTAAGCTTACATGCAATCAAAAACTGGTGTTTTCCGCATGGATACTTCCCATTCACTGTCTGAGAGGTTTGTAAAGTTAAAGGGATGGTTCACCCAAATATTAAAATTTTTCATTATTTACTCACATTAATGTCGTTCCAAACCATTATGACTTAACGTAAAAGATATTTTGAGAAATGTTATCAGTGGTCACCAAAATGGTTTTGTTACAAACATTCTTCGAATATCTTCTTTTGTGTTCCTCATAAGAAAGTCATACAGGTTTGGAATGACATGACGGTAAGTAAATATGACACAAATTTCATTTTTGGGTAAACTATCCCTCTAAACCTTTATGTTTTGCGTAAGACTTTACGCATATAATCTCTGTCTTTTGATATAGATAAAACCGACTATAACCAGACAAGTATCCCAGCCTTTATTTGAAGGATGCACTGTTTTTTTCCACCATTAGGTTTCCTGTCCTGAGAGTGTGTGCCCTTCTTTACTGCTTTATGGAAGAATGAGCCTCTCTGTTTCCCTATTAATCTCTTTATGTAATCACCTGCTTTATTAAGCTGTGCTAAATGCGTTCCATGTGGATGTAGGTACTACTTCATGGAAAAATGGAAAAGGGATTTTTCCAAAATGCTGGGTTTCCATGTAGAGATGTGACAGCTCTTCACACATTGCTGTAATAATAGCCAATTCTAACTATGTATGTCTTGTACTTTGGAAAAACGCTCAATTACGGAGTTTTGGGCACTCAGCGGTTAGCTTTTTTTCGCCCCTAAAATTTTTTTGTTTTTCCTTCTACCATGCAATCCTCTGTTTTTCCTCTCCTGTTGTTTCTAATGCTTCCTGTCATTCTACGACATCCATTAGCACTTCCACCTCCATTTTGCCGCACTTGTATTTGTTTTGACAAATGCTGGGGGAACATTGGGCTTTCAAAGTGACTGTAAAAAGCAGAACAAACTAAAATAATCCATTCCCAGCCTTGGCCGTATCAAACCTTAATTATAGGGCCCACTCCCCTCTCTGCCTCGCTCGCAAATGCACAGAAAGAGCGTTTCACAGAAACTGGCATGTTTTCCATTACTGTAGGTCTACTTGCGGTGATTAGCCATAGTCTCAAATGGACACGCTACGAAAGGTCAAGTGATGGTCTCCCTCCTGGATGGTTGCACACTATTGTGCTAGCTCTTGGAGTTGCACAGAAGATGTCTGTGCCATCTTTACAGCACCTCTGTGTTGTCGATCGCCAGCGTTTAGATGGCGTCAGGGGTTGAGAATGCCGAAAGGTAGTTTGAAGCAGTAAATTTTAGATGGATTTATAGCTTCACTTGAGCCAATTACCACCATGCTGCCCCTCCCCTAACCCAGAGCAGACACAGTGAAGGTGCTGTGACATCATTGAGACCCTAAGCACTGACCGTAACTTCACCCTGCCATTTCACAGCGGGAGCTTTTACAACTTCAGCAGCCGCTCCGTACCCTGAAACCTTCTGACCTCCCCTTGGCATTCACTCCCTTATCATCCTCCCAGATAAACCCACCACGCACCTTATTTGGTGCAGGAGTCACAGTTATTGCCGTCAGTCCTCCGTACACAACAAAGTATGAGCTTTCACGTGTTCTTCCAGCAGCATTCTGAAGTGCCTGGGTGTGTGAGGTTAGGTGTTGCTGTGGGAGGGAGTGATTGTGTATTCAGTGTCTGACATAGCGAAACAGCTCCCTGACAAAATGCACATCCTGTGTGTCCTGTCCTATTTAACTGTCATGACTGATTGATCGCTGACTAGAGCGTTACGTACAAGTGAGTGCAAGCATTGGTTGCATTCCATGTATGTGGTGAATATTTCTCAGAAATTAGGACTGGAAAAGTCTGAGAAATGTTTAGAGTCCTTGTCTTTTTTGTGGGACTTTTTGCTTTATTAGACAGAGACAGTAGATCATGACAGGAAATTGGAGAAATATGGGAACATGGAACAGAATGTGTTGCAGGCTGGACTCAAACTTGTGTTGCCCACATTAGTTCTAAGGCCTATTTGTTGTAGGATATTATGCTTTATTGAAGTTTGTAGAGAATGACTTGAAATCAGCTAAGAGATATAGTGTAAAACACATTTTTTTATGTCTCTTATGCTTAACAAAGCTGCATATATTTGATGAAAAATACAGTAAAAACTCTAATATTGTGAAATATTATTCAGATTTATATTTTATATACAGAATATATTTTAAAATGTAATTTTGCATGTAAACGTGTTGCATGTAAAAATGTAAACGTCCTGTGATGGCAAAGCTGGATTTTCAGCAAACATTACTCCAGTGTTCAGTCACATGATCCTTCAGAAATCATTCTAATATGCTGCTTTTGTGCTAAAGAAACATTTATCATTATCAATGTTGAAAACAGTTATTCTGCTTAATATTTTTTTCAGGATTCTTTGATGAATAGTTCAAAAGAACAGCATTTATTTAAAGTAGAAATTTTTTTGTAATGTCTTTTACTGTCACTTTTGATCAATTTAATGTGCCCTTGCTGAATAAAAGTATTAATTTTTTTTTTTTTTTTAAAAAACCTTACTGAACCCAAACTGTATTGTATGTTGCCTGCATTAGCACCAGTACATGCACCAGCTCTGACAGCATCCTCATCTTAATTTTCCCCCACTCTTAACGTTTTTGCTTCAGTTTCTGTGATTTCTTTGCATCAGACAGGAGGTTTAGCTAGCTGTTAGCGGAGACAGGAGGGGCTCTTCAGTGAGACACAGCTGCTAACAGAAGTCCACACTCTCACTGGAGGAACTAAAGCCCCATCTGCTCAGTCAATCACTCAGGCACGAGTGCCAAAGCCAGCCAGCCATTCCACCCTCTGCGCTCAGGGACGACTAGAAACTGCAGATAGAAAGGGCGGGAATATCACCCTTTCACTTAGTGTTGGTTTAGGCAGGCCTTCTTCAAGCTCTTCTGCCTGATATGTGATATTATGGCCCTCCTTATTTCGAGCCCCTTGTGTTGGTGTGGCAAAGAGGTGATTCAGTGAGACTTTAATCGCCTTTCTGCACTTAACCTCCTGCACATTAGCATTAGACCTAAAGCACACAGATTAGAATTTAGGCACGACCATCACTCATGTTCCTAGCGAACATGAGCATGTTGTCCCTCCCCTCTTTAGAAAATGTGTCTCAAGATGTTGTCTTAACTATATGAATGTGCCATTGGGACCAAGAGTCTGAGACCACAAGTGAAAATTTCTCTGTTTTGCTTTTTTTTCTGATTTAATAAGACTACCACTTATATTATCAGTATAACAATTTGGAAAATTAAATTTAATTAAATTTAAATTTAATTTCTTCCCATTTCACCAGTTTTTGATCCTTGTTCTCCTGCATGATTTGAGAATGATCAAAGAGAATTACATTTGTCCTCTTTTTTTTATGTTTTTGTATTTTTAAATATGTACCATTTCTTGTTTACTGTATTTTCCAGACTATAAGTCACTCTTTTATCATCTGAAACATGCTGCAACTTATATTACAAAGGGACTTAGTATAATGCAATTAACGTCAAGCATGCAAAATTTATGAAAAGTGCACGCATTTGGATTTGTGCCGAATGAGAGAGGTACGTGAGCCCAATTTTATTTGTATAGTACTTTTCAGATTTGCTTTAAATAAATTTGTCTTGGCTTGCTGTTTATAATAAATGTTGTTTATAATAAATGCCACTATAATTTGTTTGTTTTATACTATAATAATCTGAATACTGTTATGTTTAAAGAATTTGTTGTGGAGTGAGGGCAAGTAAATTACATTTATAGTGTTTATAACCATTTTATTTACTGGTATTTTACATTTATTTCTAAATTAAATAATAAAATGTGACTTATGCACCAATGCAACTTATCTGTTTGTTTTTTCTCTCAACAATGCGATTTTGACATTTTGCAACGTGTAATTTTATAGTATAGTAAAATATACAGTACATTTTTTAAATCCTAAATTTTCTTTTTATTTCCATAGTTAAATGTACAGGTTTTAAATGTGGTCTCATACTTTTGAACCCCACTTTAAGCCTATATGGATTTTGTCCCACATTCAATCACACAAACAAACTGAAAACGTACTGATAGACAGATTAGCAGCACTGAGTAATTATCTTTAGTGGTGAGTGTCTTGAGTTTCTACAGACGTTTATTTACAGACGCTTTTCTTTTTCCCGTCATCCCCTTAGGCTTCTTGGTTTGCATGTTCCTGCGTTATTAGTGTTCTAAATGTGAAGAGAAGCAGAAAGACATTGTGTTGAATGTGTGTGTGCGCCTTGTGGGGTGTTTTGTCTCCTCTCTGGCTCAGCATTACTCTCCACAGTATGCAGTTTAATCCATTTAAATACATAAATGCAAACCGTTGTATGAAGATATCAAGAGAAATTTGTGTAGAACTGTATGTATGGTTTTGTGGATGCAATTTATTTGCAGTCTGGATGTGGACTACTTATTGGAGGACTTAAGAGTCTGATGAGACTATACCCTTATGTGCCTGCTGGAATACACCATACTGAAGCAGCTGGATTCCTCCATCACTCTCAGAGCAGGATTACGCGTTACACCCCGCCTCTGCCTCAAAAGTCTGTTCCCTCTTCAGCTCAGACAGCAGCAAAACTCCAGTCCAAAGGCTATTAACACAATCCAATCAAGATTGGTTTTCCCTAAGGCTCTGTATCTTACTTCTGGAAAGGCTTCTGAAACAGAATGGACTTGAAGGGAAACGTGATGGCATGGTTTTTTTCCTGTCACTGAAAGCGGAAGAGCTGGGGACATTTTCAAATGGCAACGATCTGCCAGCTGACACCTGGTGACAACCAAGCTTAATATAAATTGCGAGACCCTCCAAAGCACTCTAACTTGCATGAGGACAGATGGCATTACCACCTTCTTTCTCTCACATACTTTTTCTTATATACACTTTTATCCTATGCAGTCTTCCAGAAGCCCCCTCTAATTAGAGCACCGGTCTCCAGCACGTCTCAATAAAGCTCCTACCCAAGTGCGCTTCACCAGTTTTGCCCTTGACTTTGGCAGAGTACGCCGAAGCACACAGATCTGGGGATTACATGCAGGATTTCCGTGGGGGGAAAGAAAAGCTGTAATAGGAAACTTGTTGTGCCTGGTTGCTGTGCACCACCACCGCTACAGTTCTTTCAGGCGGCATGGCGCGTTATTGTGAGGATGTTAGTTGTTCGAGCAAGTTCAATAGAGCAGACTATTTTTGTTTCACAGCAAATACAACTCCACTTATTTGGCTTCCAAGTAATGGCAACAGAGACTTAGACCATACACCATCTCCCTGAACAAGCCGGATTGTGTGACACCACGAATGCAAGTGGAGGTTGATATTTGCTTCATTAGTCATTCCGAAATCAGAAGCAAACATGGTCAGATGTTATCCAATCCGTTTTATGACAACATGCACCCATGGCTCTTGGATGGAGCAATGCATTCCAAACTGTTATACTCAATATTTGCTTGGGATGTTTGCACGTCTTGGACCATTTGCAAAAATGTCATTTTTTCAAAGCCCAGTAATTTCTCATTGTTTCCACACATTGAAAAAACTAGGGATGCATGATATATTGGTACCATATCAGCTACTGACCATATATATTTTTAAAATGTATCGGTATTGGTTAATGTTGGATATTTAATTGTGCATGCTCATTTCTAATTAATCCACATCCATCCAAATGTAATATTTAGCAAATCTCAAACAGAAATCCTTTTTTAATGTTGTGATGATTTAAAATTAATTGTATATCTTATTTTGGTTACACTTTATTTTAAGGTGTCTTTGTTACACTGTAATTATACATTTAAGTACCAAGTGATATTAAGTAACTACATGTACTATAGGGTTTGGTTTAGTTGCATATAATTATGCATAGTTTATAGTAACTACATGTAACTTATGAAACAATGACACTGTAAAATAAAGTGTTACCCTTATTTTTTAGAGGGCCAGATCTAGGCATGGATATGGGTGGGCTGAGCCCACTCAAACATCTGCCTTGCCCACCCAATCAGAATTTAGGTACAGATAGTGTTACATCTGTTTTTACAATTTGTGCATTGATTAAAAACAATCCAAGGCGGGCTGAGTGCTAAGAAGTTTGATGAAGGGCTGTATAGAATGCCTCAACCAATCAAACAAAATTACACTAGAAAATTGCAGTATTTTTCTTTTAGCTGAAAGTAATGACACGAGGCAGCTTCAGTCTATAGCAAAAAAGCAGTTAAAAATTCGCTAGAAAACCTCACTCGTTTATTGTATAGATGGAGCAAGAACATAATGTGAGTGTATAAAATGCATATAGTTCAGTTACCCACACAGGATATCCCACCCCTTTAGCTGGCAAAAACCAAGCCTGTTTTTTTACTATTATTTTTAATTTATTTAGACAAAGTAGTATATGATTTTAATTATTGCTTATCCGCCATAACAAGAATAATGAATTTGATTAACAAATTGAATCCTGGAAAGCCAGCATTTATGTTGGCTCAGATATGCACATTTCATCCATGTATGTTTGCCGTAAAGCTCTCGTTTACAACATGCCTTCAAAGAAATCCTGCACAATAGGCAGTTGAAAGGGCATAGGATTGAATGGCCACTTTAAGAGTAAGCCGTACTTGGCCTTCAAGTATACATTCCTGCTGCTTTGTGTTTCCTCTGTGGTCCTGCTCCTCGAACCCGCCCACTCACATTCAGGAACCAGACGCTCTGAGTTCCCACAGGGCCATCAGCCAAAGCAAACTACAGAGAGGAAATGTGGCCCTCACTCACTCTTTCAATCACTCACTCACTCATGCGCTCCGTCAGTAAATGGAGCCTGTGTTAGTGCTTTTTTTTTTTTCATTTTCTCAACAAGAATATACAGTATATTACATTTTATCTTACATGAATATTTTATCTGTATTCATACTGTAGTGTAATTCTTAGTGCTTTGCAATAGATTCATTTAGAATTCTTCAAAATTTTAGAAGAAATCCAGATGGCTTCCTTTAAGGTTTATATAAGACTGTTGGTTTGAGTCCAGATGTTGTACATGTCCTAATCTGCATCCATTATGTGTTTGTGTGGTTTTGCCCAGCTGTTTGATACCGTCTGCCCTGCATGTGTGTCACGAGGCCACGGCGCTTTTGATGTGGTGGTGAGTGAGGGCCATGTCACGGCTTCCCTGCATTTCAGATCAGCGGACGTTGCATCAGCGGCTCCCTTGTGGTGTCTGGGAGGGTGCACAGTCAAAGACTATTATGTCTGGGACGCCCTGGTCTTCCTGGAACTCCAGACCTCAGGGAAGGAACAAACACAGACAGACGTTCTTTGTTGGGTCTGCAGTGGTTGTTCAACGCTTGAGTCATGTTTTGACTTTACCCATCTGCATTTTTTGAAGAGGGAAAAAAAACAGTGCTTTCCTTTGCACAATGCAGGCAGGTCTCCAGACTTAGGAAGGAGTGAGGAACTGTCAATTATTGTTTGATTATGGTTATTTTCAGCACGTCACCCACCACAATTTACTAGCCAAAGTTTCCAAAATATTCAACATTATAATTGGACCTCACTATGCTCAACAATGACCAATGATATGTTTGTAAAATAATTGAATTAGAATACCTTTCATCACAGAAAAACTGATATAAATATGTGTCTTTAATTTAAGCACCAGTTCTTGGTTTATTTAGAATCAGATATAACTGATAAACGGTTCGGTGAGGAAGTCATCAGTTGGCTTTAAAGGGATAATTCAACCAAAAAAGAAATTTCTGTCATTATTTACTCACCCTCAAGTTGTTCCAAACCTGTATGAATTTCTTTCTTCTGCTAAACACAAAAGATATTTTGAAGAATGTCTGTAACCAAACAGTTGATGGACCCCATTGACTTCCATAGTATTTTTTTTTCCATGCTATGGAAGTCAGTGGGGTCCATCAACTGTTTGGTTACCAATATTCTTCATAATATCTTCCTTTGTGTTCAGCAGAAGAAAGAAATTCATACAGGTTTGGAACAACTTGTATATATAATTATATATAAATATACAAATGCTCTCAAAGCCGCTACACTCAGGCTAAAGAGTTCTTGATCCGCACTATTCCACTCTGCGCTCTTAGAAAAAAGTGTGTGCTTTGTGTGTTCCTTGCTTGTGTTTCTCGGCTCCAAGGCCCACTTTACAGACCGTAAAGTCGTCACTGAAGCTGAACGTGGAGGCAAGTGTGTATTAGCGTGAGTCAGATCCGCATTGAAAGAACGCTCCAAACAGCCACGGTCACATAACGTGCTCCCACGCCTTGTGATAACAGGCTTGGTATTATAGTTCGCTATAGATCAGTATGAAATTGGTGTAAATGCTATTTCAGCAACCTATGGCAGGTATGAGACAAAATCCAGCGCGGCATCTCCCCCTTGTGTGGCATTATAGTCAATGACTCTTTCTTAAAGCTGCAGTCCTTGACCTCATTTATCCAGTCATAATTCTCACCCAGGTGGTGAAATAAACACACACCACATTTCTTATTCATTGTGAACCATTTTTCTATCAGCAGCTCTTCTTGACTTTATCTTCAGCTGACTTTCACACTGACTCTGGTTGTCAGGATGCTCAGGTTACGGGGGTGTTTTAAATTCCTGAACTTGAGTCAGAAAGACACAGGTTTGGGCAGGTCGTTGGTACGGCAAAGGTAAACACATCCTGGATCTGACACGCTGAAACCTGAGGGCAAAGGGGAGGGATTACTTACGGTTATCCTTTCTTTTTTCAGGAAGCCTTTTTAGTTTTATGAATGCCTGTAGTGTTTGGTTTTTATTTGTACTGATGCTAAATTTACCCTGATTTCTCTCAGATATTTGCTGAGAGCTGTAAGTCGGTTTGACACCTACATGGTCAAAGCTCTACCTCAGCGCTGGAGTCTTGCCTTCACAGTGTGTTTTTTCATCTCATAGAGTTTTTTGTTGTTGTTTTTTCACAGGCGTACAGTCCCATTCCCTCCAAAAAGTCCAAACATGACTGCTCAAGATCCCCATCAGTGGACAAAGAGAAGCAAGCTGATTGGCTACAGTCTCTGGCTGCATCTGCTAATAAGGTAGATTCTTATTGGCTTATTGCTTCCTTTATGAAATACATTATCCGCTTAGTGAAAGATTCATATTTTGTGGTTTCAAAGCTATTATATCTTTAATTTCAAACAATTATTATTAATTTTATATATTTATTTTATTTAGTTATTGTTTTGTTTGGTCAATTTTCACACTTGTTTTCTCTTTCACACCCTGCCTGAGCATAATTGAACCAAACCATTGCAGCATAGACCTCCGGATTATACATTAAATGAAAAGTTACTCAAAGTTATCAGCATTGATTATTATGGCTATTTTATATTGGCATTATAGATATTGAAGTTAGGGATGCTAATACTAAACTTATTTACTATTTTGTCTAAATAATTGAATAACTAAACAATTAAGTCAATACTGATGAATTGTCTATATTGGTCAATAGCTGATAATATGATACTTCTTCCATCCCTAATTAAACAGTCTTATTTTTCTCTGTTTTGGATCTTAAGCAGCTCCAGTTCAAGCAGAGACCTTCAGCCTTCAGGCCCTGGTCTCCCAGAGTTCCCTCTGCTGAGCGAGAGACACCTAGCCACAAGTATGAGAGGTACGCCACAGCAACAACTGTTTTACCATTTCTGTGATTATACCATTATAGCGTTAATATATTAATGATTAGCCATAGGTAATTCATTCATCATCTCCATTGCATCAATACATTGCTTTGATTGCGACATTTAATTAACGTCTCCTTTTCCCGTGATATTCAGACCATTTGCTAAAGGACAAGACAGCCTGGCGGTTCCAAATGTAACTCTGCCCATTGCCACATTTAAAAATAATGAGCAGGCACCACACTGTTTCTCTCACCCCACTGAGACCCACAACACAAGCAAGACAGAAAGCTCCAGGCCAAGAAAGAGGTGGCCATCTGCAGAGAGACAATCACAGCCGGCGACCAAGGCCTCAATGCCCATTCCAGTAGTCAAACAGTGTCCTCAGGAGAACGAGGACTCGGACGCAGAAATCGAGGTTGACAACTGTGGTGAAGGTAGGATTATAGTTAAATACATCTGCATCCTGTGAAAACAATGGATACATCCACGTTTAGATAGTACACTAATATGATACATGTAAACTGATTAAAGCTCAGAAGAGAGTATTTTTGCAATATCTGGCAACACAGTTTAGATTGAGAATGAAATAAATATTGCACTTTTATTTCACTGCTGTATTATTCTGTCATTCCAGGTACTGTCTCCCGTTCCTTGATGTCCCCGCCATTTACAAATGGCATAGGGGCGATGAACCTCAGCGCTCCCAGTACTGCAGAGGTGCATGATGGGAGGGTGAGACTAGGGGCGAGCCCTTGCTCTGAGCTGGAGGTCCTCAAGCAGACGCTCTGCAGTGACCTGAGTTCTAAGGAGGCCAGAGAGAAATTCCTCCAGGAGATCATCCGCATGAGAGTGAAGCAAGAGGAGAAACTAGCCGCCGCTCTGCAAGCCAAACGCAGCCTTCAGCAGGTACTTACTGCGAGCTCCAAAAAAGTCTGAATATCTGCAATTCAGAATCAACAAATATATATTTTTTTAATTTCAAACCAAAGAATTACTTTAAATAAAGAACAAAATATTCAATTCAAATGTTTAAAAACTAAAAATATTCAAAATTCTGTTCAAAAGTGTTGTTGCTAACTAAAACTATTGAAAATAGTTTTTGATAATTTAAATAAAGCTGTAACAAAATAAAATATAAATATTAGATGAAAAACATAAACTTAAAAAACTTTATTAAAAAAAATATTGTTGAAATGTTGCCTTGGCCTTTACTGAAATAAATCAGCTTAAGTTGAAGTACAAAAAGCTAAAACTGAAAAAATAAATTAAAGCTAAATAGAAATTATATAAAATTATGAATAAATTAAATTATAAATACTATAATAATAGTATATAAATAATACTAAAATAACACTGTTCTTCACTATTTCTAGGTCGATAATAAAATAAGCAAACTTTTATAGCGAATTGCTTTGTAAAAAAGGTGTCGGATTTGTGTGCTATTCTTCAATAATATTGACTATCGTTCACAGGAGCTGGAGTTTGTCAGGGTGACTAAGAAGGGCAGGCTGAGGGAGGCCATTGAGGCGAAGCGGAATCTGAGGAAGGAGATTGAGCGCCTCCGTGTGGAGTGTGAGAAGAAGGTGCGAGACGCCAACGAGTCCTGCGGCAGGCTGAAGAGGGAGCTGGACAGGGAGAGACAGCTCCGTGTGTGCGATAAGGGCTGCGAGGCAGGACGTCTGAGGGCCAAGTATTCCTCACAGGTGAGATTCGGAACATCCTGCTGGTATATTTTAGCTCAAAAGATACATTTAAACTGTCCTGGGTGATATTGTGTTTTTAATGGCTGTTTTTGATGTTTAGAGAGCAGGGTGAGTTGAAATGCTAAACAAGCATCTTCACTAATGATCTCACACTTTAGGACACCACTGTGAATAATAAAGTACAATGACAGCAAATAGGATGTCTGAAGAATGACTTCCAACATCTCTTTTTCTCTCCATCAGATTGAAGATCTGCAGATGAAGCTCCAGCAAGCAGAAGTGGACCGTGAGCAGTTAAGAGAGGACCTGCTGAAGGAGTGGGACACCCGGCAGAACCTGGAGAGGGTCGTCAAAGAGCTCCAGGAACAGCTCAGCCACAAAGCAGAGACGGAAGGACACGCAAACACACAACCGACTGAGGGAGAGAAGAAAGAACTGAGAGCTGAAGATGTCTCTTAAATGACATTTAGAGTAATGTGTTTAATGTATGGCCGAGGATGAAGACTTTGATTAGAGGACACCTCTAAAGCCAACGTATTCATGAAAAAAGTACTGAAGCACAGGACAGTGGTCATGAAAAACAAGCATATTACAGTGTACGTTTACCAAAACCAATGGAAACTGTAACCATAAATCATGAACTCAAGTAACTGGAAAGAAGTTTGGTCGCTCCTCGAGGGGAGGACGTTCAGAGACGGTGGCATCACGTGTAACTGACTCACCTTCAGTTAGCTTTTTTAAAGCTAATCTAAGGAATTTATTTTGTTATAAGCTATTTAAATTTTTTGCAAAGATACTTGAAAAATATTTGGGAAACAAATGTGTTTTCTATTCACATTACGTTGACAGTAGCAGGTGAACAACCTGCTAGTGCCGCTGATACTCTGTAAACTAGAAAGTGTTACAAGCCAGAATTATACTTGCTACACAGGTGTTGTCATTACAAAGTTCTGCTCGCTTTTATTTCACCTTTTTTCGCTGTTGTATCGAAATAGTTTGCATGAGCAACAGTGCTATGGTGCAGCAAAGCTTTATTATAAACCTACATTCAAATGAGCTTTTTATCTTTGTATTTTTAATTACCATGTACTTAAAACCCTATAGTATTGGCAACGATCGATATGGGCTGAATCCTACCATCTGTCCTAAACTTCAATATCAAGTATTATACCAGTTACCAGTTTTCGCTATTTTTAACAGTCCAAACGAGGACATGAAATTGATCACTCCATGCTCCGTTTGATGGTGAAATGAATGTTTTTTGTTCAGAATCAGAATTAAGTGACAAACATCCATTTTTAGTCACTGGTTTTAGGGCTTGTTTAAGGTAAAGATAAATAAAAATGCTGTTAATGAAAATAACATTTCTACTTATATAGAAAACAAGGATATATATTTTTTTACTTTCTACCAAAAAAAAATTGCACTTTTAAGAAAAGATAGTTGTATTGTGTATTTGAAGCCCTCTGTTTTTTCAGATCTCAGACATCAAGTATTGAATAAAAAGTTTTCATACATTTGTTACAGATGTGAATACCACTTAAACATAAAAATCAATGTAAATATGATAGCTTGCTTTACACTTCACTCTAAATGCTTTTGCTCCAAACCAATAGACTGTATGTATGAAATAATGTAACGAAAATGAATTTCTCCTATCATATTTTCAACTAGAGGGCATTTACTGTATAAAATCCTTATGTAATATTAACAAAAAATCTTAGATCATTATATTTCTGAATAATTTCAGTCCCTTTGGAAATCACTTTATATAATTACCAAAGCAAAGTTTCACATTCTGAGATTTCTGGTGGATAAATCAGAAATGTGACTGATGAACTCTAAAGAATATTTGCTGAATTTCTAAAGATCTTTTATCTCCATTACCCCTGTCTTGAATAAACCCGCAGTAATACATATGCTAACCTCTCCATCGCTCTATTTATTCTGGGTACATTTTTACTTCCCCTTCTATATAACGAGATCCGTATGCTTGCCTATGTCGGTTTTTAACCTCTTGATGTTTTCATGCGGCACACTAGAGATATGCATTGTGTTCAGGGTCTTGTCATAGTTTTGGTTTTGATGTGGGTCATTTTCTTCACTTGTTTTAATGTTCCCCCACGTATAATAACATCATTAAACAGAATCAACCATTCGTCTTGTTTTCTGATATTTTTGCGGCGTTCAATAATAAGGATTATATGCATTTAAAGCAACAATGGAGCCCAGATTTAATAGAGGCATTTTAAAATTGTTTTTATTTTAATTTCTTGTTTATCTGTTTCTGTCAGAAAAGTATGAGAAGAGTTAACTCTGTTCATAAGAAATATCAAATGAGTTTTTAATATGTATTTTTATAAAAAACAGTTAAACCTGGTTCATAAGACATAATAAAAAAAATGATAATTAGTATTTTTATAAGAACAGTTAACACTGGTTGCAAATGATAAAATTGAAAAAAAAAAAAAAAAAAAAAACCTAAATCATAAAAAGATTTTAAACACATACACCAATCAGGCATAACATTATGACCACCTTCCTAATATTGTGTTGGTCCCCTTTTTGCTGCCAAAACAGCCCTGACCCGTCGAGGCATGGACTCCATTAGACCCCTGAAGGTGTGCTGTGGTATCTGGCACCAAGATGTTAGCAGCAGATCCTGTAAGTTGCGAGGTGGGGCCTCCATGGATCGGACTTGTTTGTTTAGCACATCCCACAGATGCTCGATTGGATTGAGATCTGGGGAATTTGGAGGCCAAGACAACACCTCAGTCTCGTTGTGCTCCTCAAACCATTCCTGAACCATTTTTGCTTTGTGGCAGGGCGCATTATCCTGCTGAAAGAGGTCACAGCCACCAGGGAATACCGTTTCCATGAAAGCGTGTACATGGTCTGCAACAATGCTTAGGTAGATCGTACGTGTCAAAGTAACATCCACATGGATGGCAGGACCCAAGGTTTCTCAGTAGAACATTGCCCAAAGCATCACACTGCCTCCGCTGGCTTGCCTTCTTCCCATAGTGCATCCTGGTGCCATGTGTTCCCCAGGTAAGTGACGCACACGCACCCGGCCATCCACGTGATGTAAAAAAAATGTGATTCCATCTTCCATTGCTCCGTGGTCCAGTTCTGATGCTCATGTGCCCACTGTTGGCTCTTTTGGCGGTGGACAGGGGTCAACATGGGCACCCTGACTGGTCTGCAGCTATGTAGCCCCATATGAAGATGCTCTGACCCAGTCATCTAGCCATCACAATTTGGCCCTTGTCAAACCCGCTCAAATCCTTAGGCTTGCCCATTTTTCCTGCTTCTAACACATCAACTTTGAGGACAAAACATTCACTTGCTGCCTCATATATCCCACCCACTAACAGGTGCCATGATGAAGAGATAATCAATGTTATTTCGTCATAATGTTATGCCTGATCGGTGTATATATATATATATATATAATTTGTAATTTTATAAGAACAGTTAACCCTAGTTCATAAAATAATATTAAAAAGAAATTATAAATTATTCTTATAAGAACAGCTAATCCTGGTTCATTTTTGATTAAACATGATTAAAAATATTTTTTAATTCATATTTTATAAGAAAAGCTTAGAAACGATAGTTTGATAGACAGTAATGGAACCAAGATTATTTTCATGCTTCCATTTTAATTCATATTATTCCAAATATTGATATATCATCCCCCTACCCTTTTCCTCAAGTTGACAAGCAAGGCATGAAAATCCCCTAGTACGAGTAATGCCTTGACCTCATCCAGGATTAGAGATTTACTGACCGCTGACACGTGTGGCTCTTCTTCCCGTCCCAGTTCCTCCTAAACTAGCCTCCACGCCCGTCCACCATGGCAGTCTAATTGCCCTCACACTGAAATTTCTGAAGAAAACACATTATCAATGGACCAGAGGGAGGGTGAATTGCTAAGAGGATCAGTCAAGAAGAGGTGTCAACTGGAATTAAGTCATCTGTCCACATGCACATTTCTACCCTTGAGAACTGTTGGCTCATCATTTCAGTAACACCTGTCTCGCTGGATACCGCTGGTGGAAGAGAACTGACCTTATGAGTTACAGAAGTGATACGGTGGGCGAGGAACATGACCAGAGGTCTAGGTTATGACTACACAAGAGTCCAGCAGTAATGAACACATCTCCAGGAATGGCACCATCATCTTCAGCCTTGTTTTCACCATCTCTAACCCGTCGGCCCCCGAGTCCTGGGAGGAGGCCGCCCTCACCTTTCCGATCGCCCTCTCCTTCTATAATGACTTCACCTAAACTATGGCAGAAAGCTGCGATATCACGTCTGGCTGAGGAGTTCTTCTGGATAGGGGGAAGTATTGTTGCATCGCCAAAATGGAGAATGGGCCAGATAGGTAAGAATTAAGACACTTAAAGGCATTTATTACAAATATGAAATTATCTGGGTGTAATTCAGTAACTTTTACAGCAGTTCTAAAATGTTATTGTTTTATACATCATTCAGTTTTATGTTTAAGAGTCATTTTGTATGTTATTTACATTTTAATGAAGTACTTTGAGTGCACAAACAATAAGACCTAAATTATTGGCCATCATGAGAAATGCACATCACAGCATATGGACACAAACAATCCCCAGAGATTAGACTGACTAGCTGCGTCACATGACCCCTCTGTCCTTGATCCACTCCTGCTCCTCCAAAGCAAATTTTTGAAAGCATACCCTGAGTTGACCGTTAAAAGTAACCTTTGGTGACCCCTGGTCCATTAGAATGTTGTTCTGGCATATACACAGAAAGTAGCAGTAAAAACTCATAATATAATATGATTCAACTGGTACATATAGGCCTATATTATTGTAGTACATAGTATACCACCTTAAAATAAAGATATATCTTTCCCATAACAATACAACCAAATTATTGCATGTTTATAAGATGTTGTCTCCAAGTTCGTCATGATTGTAGTAAGCTATTGTTTCCATGATGCATGCCAGCGCACAGTAAACAGCCTTATGAGCCTGTGCATGTGTGACGCAGCTATGTAATCTGATTGAGAAGGAACTTGATGCAACTGCTTGAACAATTAAACTCTGACATTAAAAGGATTTTCCTAAAGGTGCACTCAATAATAAAGTATTATCACTAAAGAAACAGACGCAAATCATAACAGTAGCCTGTTTACATGTCGATAACACATATGCAGCCAAATATTAATCATAAAAATTCTTCTTTTGCAGTGGAGAGATGTATGTGCAACATGCAGGCCGGCTCTCAAATGATTAAACTGAGAGGAAAATCCAAGGCTCTGGTGCGCCTTTTCTATCTAGATGAACACAAGTCCTGCATCCGCTGGAGGCCCTCCAGAAAACATGAGAAAGCCAAAAGTGAGTCAGACAGAAAACTGTGCTTGTGCTGCTGGGATATGACAGCATGTGCTTGTTATTTTAAACACCACCATTAAATTGCTTGACAAGTGCAGTGTGCAGTTCATACAGCCTATAGTACTTTTGAAAGAGGAAATATTGAAAGAATCAACTCTTGGCATGTTAGGAATGAAATACTACTGCTTACTCAATATTGCATAAATAAATATATAAAAAATGTCACGTTACAATCAAACAATGGCTGAATCCGAAATCACCCCCTAAACCAGGGGTGGGCAATTCATTTTCCCAAGGGGCCACATGAGAAACTGGGGCGGTTGTAGAGGGCCGGACCAATTGACTTCAGTAAATAAATACTTAGAAGTTCATGCCTTGTTAAAAACTCTACATTCTGCATATTTTTTTTTTATGTTAGCTAACATATTTAAGGGCTAACGGCAAAGCTTTCTTGAAAGCTGTCCTACATGATCGTGAACACATTTGAGTGAAGGTGCATACAGTTTCTGTAAAAAAAAAAAAAAAAAAAAGTAGTGCGGTTGTATTGCGTGCACCTAATTACACCTATTTGCGGTTGACTTTTAATTTACCAATTACAGGGCTCAACGCTAAGGATTTTTTCTATTGGCTCTGTGTTTTGATGTTTTAAACATAAAATGTTGAATATTGATATTTTAACTTATTTAAAATGAAAAGATACTTTAAATGTGAAATTAAAACCGCCAGTAGCTGGCAGCAAGTCACTGTTAATGAGTGAGTCAGTGAGATTCAACCGATTCATTCAAACAGCTGATTCATTCAAGAACGAAGCATTTGACTAAGTGGGTCATTGAGATCGCCATCTTTTACCGCCGCGTGTTGCTCAAAGACGCAAAACAGTGCTGTGATCTTTGATTGAAACTACTTTCGTTGGCGAAATAGAGAAAAAACAGGCAATATAGTGTCTAAAAAGTAAGTATCTTAATATTAACTTGTTGTATAAAATGAATATCATTTGTAATCATATTGATATTTGGATAAAAACGGCACTATTTGTGTGATATTGGTTAACGATATGAAATTATATAAAAAAACATACAGGCATTTTTGCCCCTTATCTTGAATTTTGGGGGTATTCTAAACGCATTGGACTATACATAAATATTCATGATATTCCCCTTGTTGTGGGCGTGGCAAACGAATGGAACTGAAAATATTAGTGCACGCTCCTCAAAGTGCAACTTGTTTCATGGATTATTTCGAAAAGAAGTTTCAATGTTAAGCATTAACTGCAACAGTTCACATTTACAAAACAATGCACAGTTTGTGTAATATGATAAATCGTCTGAGTTGTTTTGCCTGATTGATTACAGGCATTCAGATAAATAGGTAAGGACACAGAGCAAACAATGAGCGAATAACCTATGCTTGTCTAGGCTAATACAGTTTATTATTAATTATTTGTGCCCTAATAAAATGTTTAAAATCTAGCCTGGTGTGAGTCATCCTGAATTTCTTGTTTATTATATAGCCAGTGTTTCTGTTAACTACATAAACTACATACCTACTGAGGAAAATGTTTTATTAATCTTGTAGTCATTATAATAAACATTGCATTTGTACTTTTTTATATAATATATTATATAAGATTATATAATACAGTGCATAAAGCTTTAAAGCATTGTTCTGATGGATGGCCCAGTCTTCTTGGACATAGGCCAGAGGCCACTACACTGAACAAAATTATGAACGCAACACTTTTGTCTTTGCCCCCATTTTTCATGAGAGGTATGCTTTATTATATGTATGTGTGTGTGTGTGTGTGTGAGAGAGAGAGAGAGAGAGAACTATTTATTAATATAATATTTATTATTATTATTACTAGTTCTTTATCTTAGATTCTCTAAACTGTATTTGACTGTTAACTAAATACAATAGAGAAAAACATGTACTGTTTTGAGGGTCCATTTTAAAAGGATAGGTTGTTCAAAAATAACAATTCTGATGCCATCATCTCGTTTCAAAGTTGTATGACTCATTCTTTCGTGGGGCATATTTTGAAAAAATGTTTAAGTGTATTTTTGTACGTACAATAGAAGTCAATGGGCACCAATATTGGGTCTACTGGTTCCCAATGTTCTTCAGAATATCTTCACACAGTGAGTAAATGATGACAGAATTTCATTTTTGAATGGACTATACATTTAATCGATTAGTACTTGGAGACTAGTGATTCCCAAATAGGCTAATACAGTTTTCCATTCGTTTGCGCGTTGTCTCAAGGCCACGCCCACACCAAGGGAATATCATGAATATTCATGTATACTACACCCACTGGAACAGTTTTTCACAGGAACTGAATATTACACAACACCGGTCAAGGATAGCCAGAGGGTCGGATGTGGCCCGCGGGCCGTGCAATGCCCAGGTCTGCCCTAAACCCTCAATCACTAATCACTATTTTTGATAACGTCCACTATGGTTTCGGGCACCACTACAAATGGCTGTCCCCTCAAATAATGCCCTATTTGAGGGTATAGGGAGGCAATTTCGGATTCAGCCATGAGTCAAGAAACAGGTGTTAAAAATCACGTCTGGAATTACTTCTGGTCCATTGTTTATACTAGAAATGAAAGGTTGAGCACATAGCATTGTGGGAAACAGTATACCAGTAAGTAAGCTTTGTTTATCCAGGTATTCTGTGCTAGATATTGAAAATTATATAGAAAAGGCATGCACAGTATCCACCTTATTCCTACGCCCCATGATGCTTTGCTTAAATTATGGGTGTAACTTCCGTTAAGCTGTAAACAATCAGTGAAAGGCTCGCTCTATGAACGCAATAATAACCCTTCAAGCATTAAACATTAAATGCACATTTAAAAGTGTAAAAGCATCAACAAGCTACTTCCACCAGACCATGAATAACCCCAAAAGCGTGATTCTTTCCACAGCAATAACGGACGGGTTAAATATCACAATATATGTCTGTATATGTAACATGCCTTAATGAAAAATGTTCATTAACTTCATCATTGCGTGATACTATTTCAAAGTGATTTCCGTCATTTTGACAGATAATAAATTGTATTTATCTGTAAAAAAAAAACAAATCTAGATACGTGAGGATTTGAGGAGAAAAACGAGAGATTCTTCGTGCATTCCAGTTAATTATTAATTGGATATATCGTAAATTAAATCAGGAGAACAGACCACAAATGTGCAGTATATGTTGTCCTTTTTCTATCTTGTTACAGTGGAATACAAAGGGGAAAAAGAAAATAATCATGAGGAAAACAATGCAGCGACTGAATAGAGCTCTTGCCATAGTTATTTAACATCATATACTCATAACGTACTTTCAACACGTCAAAATACCAAGCGTTACGTTATTCTCATGATGTCTGAAAATAAAACATGAAGGAAAATTGACAGCTCATTCAGTCAAACTGACGGATACGCTTTATGTTGTGCAACCTTATGATTTGAAATGACTCGTTTCAGTCTTTTTTAAATGGAAGTTCCCCAAACCGGAAGTGCCGCCCATAATTCAAAACGCAGTAGGCTCGTAAGGAATAAGGTGGATACTGAATCAATAGTGAGAATAGTAAGGTAGAATGCTATCTGAACGCCCTTGAGTCTTAAAAAATATGTATTTTTGCTCCATTTTCCTGGAAGAGAATGAGTGTACAATTCAAATGTATGTTTGCTAGGACTGCAAGTTAGTTTTGTCAACATGTAGGAGTACATTGGCACATTACATGAGTACATTAGCATATCAGCGCTAAACAGTCACACGTGTTTACACATTTGAGTTAATTGGGTCTTTAATGAGTAAACACCTGGATTGGATAGTGTTTTATACAGTAATATTTTCGATATTACTATTATATTACAGTAATATTAATTAACTACATGTACTTACTATAGAGTTATGGTTAGGGTTTGATTTAGGGTTAATAACTTGTAATGCATCATTTACTGGGTAACACTTTGTTTTACAGTGTCCTTGTTAGACATGTTACATGTGTAACTAAAGTAATAACTAGGCTATAAATTATGCGTAATCAACTAACCCTAAACCAAACCTAATCCTAACTCTATAGTAAGTACATGTAGTTACTTAACATTACTCAGTACTTAAATGTATAATTAAAGTGTAACAAAGACACCTTAAAAGAAAAGTGTAACCTTTACTGTTACTACTATAGTGAGTACATGTAATAGCGTGTAGCTACGTTACCTTAAAAATGTTACAATTTTTTCCTCTAAAGATTGTTTTGTCAAAAAGTCTGAATCACTGAAGAAATGATCAAACGCTCAGACCACTGCACTGTTTTTCTTGTTCTTGGTTTATTCAGTCACCATAGACTCTATCCATGAGGTCTGTGAGGGGATGAGAACTGAGGTCTTCAGGCGATTTGCCAGCAATAACTTTGATCCAAACTGCTGCTTCAGTATTTACCATGGAGACCATGTGGAATCTCTTGACTTGGTTTCCACGAATGGAGAAGAGGCACGGACCTGGATCACTGGCCTTAAATACCTCCTGGCAGGCATCAGTGACGAAGACAGTCTGGCAAAAAGGCAACGGACACGAGATCAATATCCTTTTAATTGTGTCCTCTGAGGCGGAACGTCTATCTGTCTGAGTGATAGGCTGCGTCCACCTATAGCGCCCCCATGTGACCTGTTTCAGTTTGTGTGAATTGTGAGAGTGGATATTTCTTTACATCTTGTTGTAAATGGTTGAGACAGACCTTTTCGGAAGCAGACAAAAATGGAGATGGGAATCTGAGCATTGGAGAGGTTCTACAGCTGCTCCACAAGCTCAATGTGAACCTTCCAAAGCAGAAAGTCAGAGAAATGTTCCAGGTACATTATATATATCTATCTTCTCCAAATTCTTAACTTTTTAACAGTATTGTATAAATGTCAATTCAGTTACACAGTACACAGAGCTGCCACTGAGTAAGCAAACATCCAAGTCTCATTCTACTATGTGCTATTTCTACATAGTTTTAATCAAATATCATCATTTACTGATGTCCTGTGCCAGGTTATATTGGTTCAAAACACTTCCACAGTGCTATTAGCAAAGATGCCGATGAGTACGCTCAATGAGTATGTAACATATGGTTCACTTTGAACAGATGGTGTTGTCTGAATCTGGTTGAGGTCTTAACTCTAGTGCCTCTAATCCTTAATGCCGACATATATATTTCTACTGCAACCAATACCATAACACTACTTTCACTGAAAGTACAAAAAAAAGAGTTGACCGGGGAATCACTAACTCAAAAACTGAGAAAAAAAGTGAGATTGTTGTTGATTTTGAGGTATAAAAACTTCCAATATTTTTCTTTCTGTTGTCTAAAATGTTTCTACCTCTTTCTAATTGAAATGTGTATCTGGTTATAGATTTGAATTAGACTAAATGTAAAAAATAAATAAATAAATGTCTCCCCTTACCAAAAGCAATTACAGTTCATATTTATGCCTTTTAAACATTATCCAAAAAAATGCACATTATACTTTGCCTTGACAGGAGGCTGACACTGATGAAAACCAGGGATCATTGACGTTTGAGGAATTTTGTACCTTTTACAAGCTGATCTCGACACGCCGAGATCTTTACTTACTAATGATCACCTACAGTAACCACAAAGAGCAAATGGATGTGAACGACCTCCACCGCTTCTTGGAAAATGAGCAAAAGGCTGGTGTGATTCATTTTGCGTGTCGTCACGTAGTAATATGTTACTCTTTTGATAGACATGAACTGTCATATTTGTAATTGATGTATGTTTTTTTTCTAGATGGTAAATGTGACTAAAGACTACTGCAAGATGATCATTAACCAGTTTGAGCCGTGTTCTGATAACCAAACACATATGCTGCTGGGTATTGATGGTGAGAGACTCTTCCTGTGCATCTTTTTTTTTGGTTATTATAACATTGGACCTTTACTACATTTTTCTTGCTGTCAAAGGTTTCACCAACTACATGCGTAGTCCTGCAGGGGACATCTTCAACCCAGAACACTATCAAGTAAATCAGGACATGACACAGCCACTGACAAACTACTATATCGCATCTTCTCACAACACCTACCTGACTGGAGATCAGCTGCTGTCTCAGTCTCGGGTTGATATGTATGCGTATGTGCTTCAGGCGGGCTGCCGCTGTGTGGAAGGTAGAAATACTTAAAAGCTTGTCCTTGTCAACATAGTGCAGAACCAAAGTATTTTAGATAGTGTTGATCAAAGTAACATATTTTAACAAGGTTTTTACTATCATTAAACTCAGCATGAAAATCTTTTCTTCTCTATTATGACGTATATCTGAGTGAAATGGCTTCTCAAACAAGAAAAAATATATGCGGGACTTGATTTTGTCCATCGGGAATTGATTTGAACGTTGAAACGTTGTGGTTTTCTGTGATCTCATGTGAGTGACAGGTTGTCGCGCCAGTAAACAGTTGCTGCAAAAGGGAGGGGAAGTTATTTTGATTAAAGATTATGAGGGCACATGAATTATCCTTCAAATAACACAGTCTCTCTCTGTCTCTCTAGTTGACTGCTGGGATGGTCCTGATGGGGAACCTATTGTGCATCATGGTTACACACTTACCTCAAAAATCCTCTTTAAAGATGTTGTTGAGACAATCAAAAAATATGCATTTGCCAAAACTCAGTAAGTGATTTACACTGCCCGGCCAAAAGTTGTTGTTTAGATTTAAATAGGCAAATGCTTGATTGGTCCATGATTGGATCATCATTGCAGTGATTATTATGTTTCTAGCATGTTGTATGTTAGGCAACAATTATTCTAACCTAATTGATGGAGTGTGTAGCTTTTCATTTCTTAAACAACCAGGAAGACATATCTTGGCCATATTCCAGGATGAAAATGTCAAGATGTATCAGGCTCAAATTGTGAAAGAATGGTTGGGAAGGAACATGAAGAATCATCAAAAAGAATCATCACAAAAATGTGTGCAAATCTTGATAGAAATAAATGTTGTGATGGTATTTCCATCAAGAGGTGCATCAATTTTTGATGATCTTGTATTGCCAATGCAAGAGTCAAGCACTCTGTAAAGTCTCCTCCAGCACATCCCAAAGAATTTCAATGAATTTAAGGTCTGGACTCAGAGATGCCAATTCATGTGTGAAAATAATTCTTCATGCTCCCTCACAACCATTCTTTCACAATCTGAGCCTGATGAATCTTGACACTGTCATCCTGGAATATGGCCATGATGTGTCTTCCTACATGGTTGTTTAAGAAATGAAAATCTACACACTCCATCAATTAGGGTTGGAAGAACTGTTGCCAAACATATAACATGCTAGAAACATAATAATCACTGCAATAATGATCCAATCATAGACTCTTAAGCATTTGCCTATTTAAATCCAAACAGCGACCTTTTTTTGGCCAGGCAGTGTATTAAATAAATATTATAAATAATTTTTTAAAATTATATAAATGAATTTAATAAAATAATAATGAAGTAATTAATTAATAAAAAAGGAACAAAAAATATATATAAAATAGTATGCATCATCTCATATCATATATAAAAATAATTCTTCCACTGTCAGATACCCAGTGATCCTTTCTATAGAGAACCACTGCACTGTGCCTCAGCAGAAGAAAATGGCTCAACACCTCATGGAAGTGCTACAGGACAAGCTGGATCTGTCAAATATAAATGTGAATGAGTCCAGGCGTCTGCCATCTCCAGAGGTTTTGAAAGGGAAAATACTTGTCAAGGTAAAGTAATATTTTATACTTGTCTTGGAAAACATTGAGTAAAGTTGAAAGTAGAATACTTCTGTGACCAAGTCATGGGAAAAAAATGAACACGAGGTGCTTTCCAGGGAAAGAAGCTGCCAGCAAACATTGATGCTGATGCAGAGGAAGGGGATGTGTCTGATGAAGACAGCGGTGAAGAGGACGAGGAGGAAGAGGAGCAAATGAATGGAGACGTGAGATGTTTTTTTCCTTTTGTCTACATTAGAATAATTGGGTTATTCCCCTTCTGAAGTGTCTGACTAAAAACTGCTGTGTTCTGGGTTACAGACCACAGAAGAAGCACCGGAGACGGGTGATGAATCGAAGAAACACTCACAGAGGTCGTTCATGGGCAGCTTCAGGCGCAAGGTCTGCAAAACACATTCCACTTGTCACATCATATTTCCAGTAAAATATGGGAAAATATCACAAAAGCAGCATTATATGGTCTAGATGTTCCACAATCTGTGTTTTAGAAAAAAAAACGTGTGAAATTAAAAAAGAAGCCCATCCTGAGTGACTCTGATACTGAGCAGGAAATCCAAAGCAGTAATGATAAACAGGTCATCAACTATGGCAAGTGAGTATTTCAGGAGATACAGTTGTTGAATTCTGTGTACTGTAAAAACAGCAGCAATGAAAAAAAATGTGCAGTTTAATTTTTGCTAATATATATACACTCACCTAAAGGATTATTAGGATGGACATGGTCAGAAACAATGCTCAGGTAGGCCGTGGCATTTAAACGATGCCCAATTGGCACTAAGGGGCCTAAAGTGTGCCAAGAAAACATCCCCCACACCATTACACCACCACCACCAGACTGCACAGTGGTAACAAGGCATGATGGATCCATGTTCTCATTCTGTTTACGCCAAATTCTGACTCTACCATCTGAATGTCTCAACAGAAATCGAGACTCATCAGACCAGGCAACATTTTTCCAGTCTTCAACTGTCCAATTTTGGTGAGCTCGTGCAAATTGTAGCCTCTTTTTCCTATTTGTAGTGGAGATAAGTGGTACCCGGTGGGGTCTTCTGCTGTTGTAGCCCATCCGCCTCAAGGTTGTGCGTGTTGTGGCTTCACAAATGCTTTGCTGCATACCTCGGTTGTAACGAGTGGTTATTTCAGTCAAAGTTGCTCTTCTATCAGCTTGAATCAGTCGGCCCATTCTCCTCTGACCTCTAGCATCAACAAGGCATTTTCGCCCACAGGACTGCCGCATACTGGATGTTTTTCCCTTTTCACACCATTCTTTGTAAACTCTAGAAATGGTTGTGCGTGAAAATCCCAGTAACTGAGCAGATTGTGAAATACTCAGACCGGCCCGTCTGGCACCAACAACCATGCCACGCTCAAAATTGCTTAAATCACCTTTCTTTCCCATTCTGACATTCAGTTTGGAGTTCAGGAGATTGTCTTGACCAGGACCACACCCCTAAATGCATTGAAGCAACTGCCATGTGATTGGTTGATTAGATAATTGCATTAATGAGAAATTGAACAGGTGTTCCTAATAATCCTTTAGGTGAGTGTATATATAGTGGTGGTCAGAATTATTGGCACCCCTGGTAAATATGATCAAATATGGCTATAAAAAATAAATCTGCATTGTTTATCCTTTTGATCTTTTATTTAAAAAATTCACAAAAGCCTAACCTTTCATTGAAGTAAAAGAATTGAAAGTGGGGGGTAAATCACGTTATGAAATAAATGCTTTTCTCCAAAACACGTTGGCCACAATTATTGGCACCCCTAGAATTTTTAGAAAAATAATCTCTGAAGTATATTCCCATTAATATTTACATTTTTTTAGCATACTAGGGTGACTATGAGCATGAACTTGTCCAGCTATGATGTCTTGTTCCACAGGAGTATAAATATGAGGAAACACAAAAGCCAAATTACCTTAATCATTCATCACAATGAGTAAAACCAAAGAATATAGTTCTGATGTGCAGCAAAAAATTGTTGAGCTTCACAAAATAGAAAGTGGCTGTAGGAAAATAGCTAAAGCATTGAAAATCCCCATTTCCACCATCAGGGCAATAATTAAGAAGTTCCAATCGACTAAAGATGTTACGAATCTGCCTAGAAGAGGACGTGTGTCTATATCGTCCTAATGCACGACGAGGAGGAGAGTTTGAGTGGCCAAAGACTCTCCAAGGATCACAGATGGAGAATCGCAGAGATTAGTTGAATCTTGGGGACAGAAAGCCTAAAAAAAATCAAACAACCCCTACATCACCTCATGTTGTCTGGGAGGGATTCAAGAAAAATCCTTCTTGCTCATCCAGAAACAAACACAAGCATATTCAGTTGTCAGACACGACTGGAAATTCAAAAGGGACCTGGTTCTGTGGTCAGATGAAACTATAAAAAGAGCTTTTTGGCAGCAAATCCACCAGATGAGTACCCCATGCCCACGGTTAAAAATACCGCTGGATCTTTAATGTTGTGGGCCTATTTTTTTGCTGGAGGTCCTGGACATCTTGTTCAGATACATGGTATCATGGATTCTAGCAAATACCAACAGATAAAAAATCAAAACCTGACGGTCTCTGCTAGAAATCTTATAATGGGCCGTGGTTGGATCTTCCATCAGGACGATCCAAAACAAACATCAAAATCAACACACAAATGTGTCACTGAACACAAAATGAAGCTTTTGCCATGACCATCCCAGTTCTCTGACATGAACCCTATAGAAAATGAGTGGGGTGAACTGAAGAGAAGAAGCACCAACATGGATCTGGGAATCTGAAGGATCTGGAGAGATTCTGTATGGAGGAATGGTCTCTGATCTCTTGTCAGGTGTTCTCCAAACTCATCAGGCATTATAGAAGAAGACTCAGAGCTGTTATCTTGGCAAAAGGAGGTTGCAAAAAGTATTTAATAAAAGGGTGCCAATAATTGTGGCCAACGTGTTTTGGAGAAAAGCATTTATTTCATAATGTGATTTACCCCCCACTTTCAATTCTTTTACTTCAATGAAAGTTTAGATTTTTGTGAATTTTTTGAATAAAAGATCAATAGGATAAACAATGCAGATTTATTTCTTACAGCCATATTTGATCATATTTACCAGGGGTGCCAATAATTCTGACCACCACTGTATATATACATAATAATTATACACAGTACAGACAAATATATATATATGTAAACAAAAACTTTTATTTTGGATTAATCGCTATTAATCATTTGACAGCACAATTTGTTTTACATTATTGTACAGTAAAATTAATTATCCCATTAAATCTCATAATTTTTTCACTATATAGTGAGGTAACTTATAGTTAACCAATTTCCATAGTTTCATTGTTACATTGTTACAAATATTTTTACAGTGTGTATCTAAATCTGTCCAGTCTAATGATAGTCCACGTTTTATGGAAATATTTTTGCAGACGGAGGAAAACAATGAGACTTTCTCGCGCCCTCTCTGATCTCGTTAAATACACAAAGTCAGTGCGTGTTCATGATATAGAAACTCAAGGTAAGACATTTGAAACCTCTATGAGCACAAACTGTAAATGTGTTCCTGATGTTTATGTCTAAATAAACTGCATTTGTGTTGCAGCATACATGTGCAGCTGGCAAGTCTCCTCCTTAAACGAGAGCATAACTAACCAGATTCTGCAGCTGAAACCTGCCCAGTTAGTTCGCTTCAATCAACGGCAACTCTTACGAGTCTACCCCTCCAACTACCGTGTTGATTCGAGCAACTTCAATCCTCAGCCTTTTTGGAACGCAGGATGTCATTTAGGTTTGGATTACCTTTTTTCTTTATTTTATTATGAATTATTTCCTTTCTAATTATCATCAAAGCCTGTTGTTTTTCATTAATGATGAAACAGCAACGACTTTGATTTAAACAGCAGTGGATCACTGCTGGCAAATGGCTCTCTCTCTTTTCACAGTTGCGCCGTGCATTTGTTTGAAATGTTGTTTCATCTTTCCAGTCGCTCTCAACTATCAAACAGAAGGCCGTATGCTTCAGCTGAACAGGGCAAAATTTGCAGCAAATGGAAACTGCGGCTATGTGCTGAAGCCAAAATGCATGTGTAAAGGTAAGATGGTGTCTCTAGAGTACAGATAAAAAAGACACATTTGTTTGATGCATTATATTTATTATTTTCTTTGAAAGGCAATCTTCACCACACATAATGATTGTTCTCAGGTGCCTTTAATCCTACGCTGGAAGACCCTTTGCCAGGACACAGGAAATCTCAGCTAGTGCTCAAGATAATTAGTGGCCAGCAGCTACCGAAGCCAAAAGACTCCATGTTAGGGGACAGAGGAGAGGTGAGTTCACTCATACTGAAATGAAAGTACGTACAAATGTGTAACACGTGATCTGAGTTTGACTGTTTTGTTGTCCAGATCATAGATCCCTTTGTGGAAGTGGAGATAATTGGATTGCCTATTGATTGCAATAAACGGCAGACAAGAGTAGTGGACGACAACGGTAAGTACAAATCTGGATTGTGCAAACCGAACTTGGCAGTTCTGGTAATAAAATATAATGGCATCTATACGGTTAGTGGTTGATTCATATGTGTTTTTAGTGACTGATACTGATGGAAACAGGGCTCAGTGTGCAACATTTATTTTAAATTTGTGTCTGGTGGCGTTCACGGCACGCAGAACACGGTTTTGAGTTCCACTGCACTGTTTTGTAATATTTTTTTGATGTAAACAAATGCAAGGCAGACGTCTTTGTATTTTTAAAGCACTGTACCAAGTTATTTTCCATGTAATGTCAGTTTATCAAACAAATGACTCATAAGACCCGTTCAGTCAGTCAAAAATATTAATATTTTTCAGTTATCTCTGATTCGAAATAAACCATTAGTTGTAATTAAAGATTAGCATATTAACAGCTGAGTTTTGTTTTAAATATACTTTTCTCATGTTTTAATGCCATACTAACAGGTTTTAACCCCATGTGGGAGGAAACACTAGTGTTTACGCTACACATGCCTCATATTGCCTTAGTGCGCTTTATGGTTTGGGACCATGATCCAATTGGACGAGACTTCATTGGACAGAGAACCATAGCGTTTAAAAGCATGATGCCAGGTAAATTACATTCAATCAATGACATTATTGCACAGACAATGTACAATATACATTAACATTTTTGTCAGTAATTCAGTCAGTCAGCCTTATATTATTTTCTTGTCCCACAGGATATCGGCATGTCTATTTAGAAGGTATTCAAGAAGCATCTATCTTTGTGCATGTTGCCATTAATGACATCACAGGAAAGGTAACTTTTAATTACATTTCTCTTTTGCATAAATGTAGCTATTGTTAAAGTTATTTTGACTTTTATTAATTACCATTTTTCTGATATACTCATAACCAGGTCAAATCAAGCAACGCAGTAAAGCAGCTAATCCAGAAAAACCTTATGCACACCTCTGAAGACGGCACAAGGACATCATTCGGTGCAAACTTCCTGCGCAAAGGTGGAACCAAAACAAAAGTCGTGAAGGGCTCAGTCGACTGTTACACCAAAGAGGACTTTCTAAACAGACGTTACAGTGATGACGTGAGTTCGAAGGGCAGCAGGAGTACCTCACAATCTGCGTCGTTGCTCAGAGGAGCTCAAAGTGAACCCCTGAGAAGGGCCCATAAGGTCTGTTTTCAGGAGCCAGAAGGATCTCATGAGGCACGGCGCCGCCTGTCCTCTATCACATGCTCTGGTGGAGCAGGAGTGGCTATGGACTATACCAACTTAGCATTTGATTCAAAAAACAGTTCAGAAGTGGACATTCAGACTTCTGTGGTTAAATCACACCTTGAGGATAACAAGGAGTTAACTGTTTCAAAACGAAATGAATTACCTCCAACATCTAAACAGGAGTGCGAGTCTACAGGCTTAACGGTACCTAAGATGAAGGATCCTGCTTCTACACTGAATGAGCGACTCTTGTCAAAGCAGATCTCAGGTGCTAAATCTGTTGTTGAGGATTCAGTGCAAGAACCTGAGATGTGTGAACTTCAAGAGAGCCATCTAAAAATGAAGTCAGAACCTACACAAGAGTGTGAACCCTTGAATTTCCATCCAATACCCGATGGAGTACTAGATCCTTCTAGTGGAACATTAAACACTAGAAACCTGGTGCTCAAAAATACATTTTTAGATGGTAGGCTTTACCCCCAGTGGCAACCGATGTCAATACCCGCAACCCCTGCGCTGAGCAGACGTAGGAATGACCAAGGCACCCCAGCTTCCAAAGATTCTCCATTTAAAGGACGCAGATCACAAAGCGTCCCAAGACGGCGTCCGCCCTCTCCGCCAAACACAACCGGTCACGTTAGGAAAGAATTCCTCAACCAATACCCTCTCCCACAGTGCAGTTACTCTGCACCAAAAAACTCTGCTCCTAATAACCACAACCTCGCTGAAAGTGAATCAAGCAGCCTAAGTAGTTTGGACAGCCTTGACCTGAGTACTCTGCCATCCCGTTTCCCTGACAACCAGCAGCAGACAATGGGCACACTGCAGAGGGAAATGAATGCTCTGTTTGAGCAGAAAATGCGTGAGATTCGCTGCCATTCACCACTGTTTTTCAGAGGTAAGTCGTAAGGCACAGAAAAGTGGCAAAGGCTCTTTCGTAAATTATAAATTATGCTCTTTTCATTTTTAGGGCTGGGGGAAACAAAAATCTTTTTATTTTACCTCAGTAGAGATTTGACTGATTTTAATTTGTGGTGGGGGTTTAATTTTGTTTTTGTATTTATTTATTATTAGATTCCTCAACATTGTAGAACAACCATGCATGTGAAACCTAAAAAGAAACAGAACAGAAAACAAAATGCCACACCGCAGCTACTGTGACGGATATGGACAGATGCTACAGGAAGAAAAGTAAACACATAAGCAAATACATATTTGTATTTTATACAAATATAACCTTGTTTAAATCTTAATCATCAGCTCATGTCATCTGGGCTCATAATTATTGTTCAAAAAGGAGTCTGGAATGTTACATTCTGTCTTTTGCATCTGGAAGCTGCAATTTTGATTTAGATATAATGACTTTAAAGACTCTGTGTTTAAAACTAAACATATGTTTCTACTAATTTTTTCTTAAATAATGCAGTCATACTTTGGTGTAAGTCCAAGTTTATTAATATATTAATATACATGGTGCCAGAACGAATACCTCTTTTGTGACAGTAAGAGGTGTTTTTGTTTTTAAACATATTTTATGTATTTTTCCCATGTTTGAATTACAAAACAACTGTAATATGTTACTTGTCATTTTTACTTCTGTAAAATATTTTACTTTTTTAAAAGACATTTTTTCAGATGTCTCCAATCTTTGTCATTCATTAGCAAAATAGATTTTGCATTTAACATTTTAGACTCATAATGATGGTCTAAAAAATCTATATCGTTTTAAGTTGGAATGCATGATAATGATCTAAAATACAAACAGCTACATGAGATTTTTCTTTCAAATTAAATGAAGGTGCCTCACTCACTCAAACATCTTTACTGAACAAACAGATAGCTTGATTTTAATAAGTTTTAAAAAATGAAAATTATGTATTAAAAACTCTGCAATTCAGTACATGTAATCTAAATCAGTTAAAATGTATAAAATATATTTTCTAACACGGGAAATAGTAATAATACCTAAACACCAGATAATGTACAGACCTATGAACAGTCATTCTGCTATTACATCGCTGTTGTTGAAACTTCTATGCCTTGTTCTTGTCTGAAGTTTCTTGGTCTCCCTTTGTGTTGGTCATTCTCAAACGCTGGCTCAGCTCCTGAGTCAAAACTGTGCAGCAGGATTTCTGTATGTTTGAGAACAGGTTTTATAATGATCAAAATGTGCTACTGTACAGTTGAAATCTGTGCTGAAGTTTAACGACAATGAAAAATAAGACAACTGTAAATGAGCTTCCTGGTGTGGTAAATCATTCAGATGTTAGTGTGTGTGTGTGTGTGTGTGTGTGTGTTTATATTGGCATTACTTGCCTTCTGCTCCCCTGCAGTGCTGCGAGACTTTGAGGTGAGTTCAAACAAGGAGAGCAGCACTCCAATCCCAAGGCCTATGGCAAGAACCAGGAAGATGCCCTTCATGCTATGGGCCCTCAGAGACGAGGCTTTGGCGCTATCCGGGATGCAGCTGCTAGCCCACCACTTAGTGCGCAGGTACGCCAGCTCCCCAGCCTCGCTCAGCTGCAGGATGGCCACACTCAGGTTCTTCAGCATAGGAGATCCTGTTCCAAGAAAAATACTGAGGCATCAGAACCATTCACTCCTGATTAAACTGCAGCAAGAAACATCAAGATGTCTTTTGCCTCCCTTTAAACAAATCATTCACCTGAAAAAATGATCTTTTGTGTAAACTTTAATGTATGTTTTAAAGTGCCTCTATTATGCTTTTTTATAGATATTACCTTTCATGTAGTGTGTCATATAGCTGTTTATGAATGTAAAAGGTCTGCAAAGTTTTAGGGGCCATTTACACGACACAATTTTAACTAAAAACTTTTTATGTGTTTTGGCTGTTAATTTACACGACAACGGCATTTTGGGTGTCTGAAAACGCAAACTTTTGAAAAAAAAGTTTAAAAAAAGTGCACATTTTTGAAAACGATACCGTTATTCTCTCTGTGTAAACTACAAAAACACAAATTTGTTACGCATCAATCTATAGGCGTGTAGTTTTTTTTTTTTTACAAAGTGACCGCCAACTACTGGCCTCACATGCATAACACAGCGTTTTTAATCATTTTCGCGGATCTGTGTGAACAGAGATTGTTTTGACAATGTTGTCGTCTGTACGTGAAAAATGCAAAGTAAAATCATTTCGGTTTTTAGTACATCGTTGTCGAGTAAATGATCATTGTCAAAATGCACGATAAATGAAGTTATCGTCTCCCAAAAGAAAGAACCAATTCTGAACTGTCTGAAACCCTTACATAGGTTTGTAACAAATTTGTATAATGCCAGACTATAGTCTTCGTTCATTGCTACCTCAAACAACATCTACTTTGACCCTCAAACACTGTAGTTGTAGCTGAGGCCTGGAAGAGTTTGGTTCATGTTTTCGCCATGTCGAGAAGTTTTCTGTGCTTCTAAATTAAATCCACTTTGCATGGACTTAAGGTGGCTCGAATTGATACAGTAAAACCGACGCCATCATTACTGTTCGAATCACTGTGTATAGCCTACAAGTGCTGAGGAAGCCTCCGGAACTGATATAGCAATGGTATTGGGTGTTATAGTATGGATGTGGTAATGGGCGTTTCGTTTCCGACACGCGCTGTAAGTGGTAGACCAATCAGAAAGGAGGGGTTTAGAGAGACCAAATCCTTGATCAAATCGTTTCAGACACTGAGAAAATTAAATTGTTTTTTGACCTTGGATGCATGTAAACCTGTATTAGGAGACCTCCAAAACAAAATCAGGAACCTTTAAAATAATATAATAGGGGCTTTAAACTACATCCAATAAAAAGAACTGCACAAGCACAAATATGTGTGTCTCACCAAGAGGAGTTACAATGCTGTAACCTCTCATCCCGATGACCTCATGTGCACGGACCAGTTCACAATGCCGTGCCACGGCCAAGTCCAGGGACACCGATTCTCCAATGAAAGCATAATTTCCTTCCTTTGCTCTCTGGACACCCTCATCCATGGAGGACACAAAACTCTTCCTCCGCTCCATGTGCTCATAGATGCGGCGGTAAGATGGGTTATTCGAGTTCTGTGCAAAAAGCATGTTAACATGTAAAGAAATCCGTCTGTAACATCTGGCAGGAATGAATGTTACTAATCAGAAAAATGTACAGATATGATTCATGTGGTCAGACCTTGAAGAAGGCGAGAGTGGAGGAGCCGGCAAGAGTTCCATATTCTATTACTTCCTGATTAGCCAAGTCCTCAAAGCCTTTAATCATGAGCGGAGCAGAGTCAGACCCCTGAGAGGAACTAAGATTGGAAAAATAACAGGCCAAGAGCACGACGGCAAACAACCACCAGGTACAACTGATAACCCTTCCTGACACAGCTTTAGGGTGAGGGCCTGCACCTGCAGAAAGCAAAACAAATGAGAGGAAAAGACGTTATCCTTCCATTATCAGAGACTGAAAAGTAATTCAGATGGAAAAATAGCTGCAGGCAGCAATAAAAGGCCAAGTACACCAGTGAATATACCTTGTAATGCTGAGTATTCCTGTTATTGCATGTTAGATGCATATTCCTGTTTTTAAAGACATTTGCTTCAAAGGATAGAAATATTTTATTGCTTATTTCTTTTGACAAGTAGGAGGTGCAGGCGTAAATCTTTGCAGGGAACGGTGATGACATTTTACAAGTTTGTATATACACCAAAGCATCTCTAAAACAGAGCTTCACTTCCTGTAAGGTGCACTACTGAAATAAAAGTTAAACTGAAATGAGTTTAAGTTGAAGCACCAAAAATGCATTAAGGCCGCGGCTATTTGGACCAAATGTAAATGGCAACTAAATTCTATTTACACTAAGTGAAAATAGTGATATATTCTATTTACACTGTGACAATAGCAGCATTTTCTTATCGATGCTATTTACACTAATTGAAAATACTGATATGTTTATTTATACCATGTAAAAGTAGCAGTTCTTTGCAATATGTGTAAAATCAAGCGTAGCATCAGTTCTGGCAGGTCATGTTAGTCAAGCTCGCATCAGCTGACTGTCAGCTGATCACGTCTACCTATAGGAATACGACGTCTATCACAGCATACATACAGTATATAAGCTCCTACTTTATTTTGGCAGATACATACTATTTGCACCTCAGTATTGTTGTACATTAACAGGATGCAATAATAACATAGAGTGTAAATGATTATATTTATTAAAATTATTAAATGGATGCTGCCTTAATGGGACAATAAAAGCCCTCCCTACACCTACCCCTAACCCTACCCAATAAAAACTTGTATTATTATTAAACATTTCGTTAGGCACTTTATTTCCACTTTTAGAACATGTTCCTCATTTTTATTGAAAGTAAATGCCTTGGGATGGGAAAAGGGAGAACCCAGGTCGATCGCGTCAAAACCTAGTTTTATGAGCCTTAAACCGAAAGTGTACTTCGTTTTTTTTTACGCATACACGAGCATATGCGCACAGTCGAACAGCGCAAAGTATACTTCTTTTGAGTCGTACGCGTACACAGGCGTTCGACACGTGCAGTTTTGAGCAATCGCTCGGCACGAGTTACAACCCATGTAAATACTGCAAAAAAACTGTGCAAAAATCAAAAATCCCGCGGTGCGCGTTCAGTACGCGGGTATACTCTTCTGATGACGAAATTTGCGTCACGCGCACTGTACGCTGACCCTCGCGTACGCGTAAAACGTGAACTATACTTTGGCCTTTAAGCTCCACTGAAAGACAAGCATCTTTTTTAATCTTGTGTGGCCCAACCAGACATTGTTGGGCGGAGCGAGTGTAAATAGCACTTGCCAATAAGGGGCGCTATTTGCACTTGGTGTAAATAGACACTCCGATAAAGGCAACCTAAATAGTAATATTAAAAAATGACAAAAGCACAAAAAAATTACTAAAGTAAACTATAATTAAAATGAAAACTTAAAACAATAAAAAGAATATTATTAAAGATTATAATAGTATATACTAAATAATACTAAAATAACACTGATGGACATGACCTAAACATTACATTTCCCACCACATCTGACCACTCAAAATATAAATAAATCGTTATTGTCGAAAAATCTTCCATAAGGTTCTGCAGAACAACATGAAAAATCCAATAAGTTATAATTAGTTTGGTCTGAATGTGATCTGAGCTAATTTTGGTGAAAATTCCACAAATTTGGGGGAAAAAAGGAACCAGTTTAAAATGGCCATGGGCTGTAAAGGATATTGAAAAGATTATAAAATATAGTATTCTGTATTCTGCATTCGAAGGATCAGGACTATGGGCTTTTCAGTGCATAGCCCCTCAAATCTGCTATTACATTAATTTTGATGATTACCTTGCAGGCTTAGGGCTCCTGCAGCATACCATAAGCTGTGGAGAAGTGTGAAGTAATTTGGCTCTGTCTCAGGCTGACTCCATTCACATGGACTCAACCTTGATATAAAGAGACAAATGCAGAAATCAGCTTCAGTTCAGATAAAATCCTATTCAGAAACCATCCTTGTTCTGAAAAACAGTGCAGCAGTTTTACAGATTGTACTGTGTTAAATGTTTTGTGAAATGTTTAGTAAATGCTCCTGTTCTGTGCGTCTCCGGTGTTCTGCTAATTTCTCTGACCTTCCCACAATGCAGATGCAGACTGCAGTCACAAAGTATGCAATCAGGATGCCGAACCAGGTCTCCCCAGAGAAGGGGGAGAGAAAGTCAAAAAATCCGGCCTCCTCAGAAACGATATCTTTGCGGAGGAGGATACTGATTCCGGTCTGCATGTAAGGTTTTGTCATTCCCACAGCCTTCTCACGGGCAGCAGTGAGTGTGAGGGGAGCCACGGCCAGATCAGCTTCCTGAGAACAAAATATGTGAAAGGTTTGACACTACTTGGGAAGGATTATTGTCATTGAGATGATTTAATTGGCATGCTGATTTTAGATTTATATGCAGCAGTACAATATGTACTATTGTGTATTTTTCTGCAAACTTCATAACATACCCCTCTAACAACCTCCCCAATCATTCCGTTCCAGTTTCCACTTTCGTCCTGCCGGCCATACGATCCATCCTTCACCAAGTGAACTTTGTATTTGAATCCCAGTTTCTTAGCCAGCTCAGTAAGCAGATCCATACAGTAGCCTTCTAACTGTGAGCCCTTGCTCATTGTGTAGGGGTCTTGCTGAAAATGAAAAAATTAAAGTTGATAATATAATATTATTAATATAATTATTGTTAATGTAAATAATATTAAAATACAAAATAACATCACATTTTATTTTAATTTCTACCTTTATGGTGGTAACTATCAGCTCTTGCCTTGCTGAAATGAAAATAATACAATATTAATAATAGAAATAATTTATTATGAACACAAATAAATGTATATACTGCCATTTAAAGTTTTGTAAGATTTTTGGCTGCATGTATGTGATCAAAACACAGTAAAAACAGTAACACTGTGAAATATTATTAAATTTAAAATGACTATATATTTTAATATATTTTAAAATATAATTTATTGATGGCAAAGCTGAATTTTCAGCATCATTACTCCAGTCAGTGTCACATGATCCTTCAGTAAATCATTCTAATATGCTGATTCGGTGCTCAAAAAACATTTCTTATTTTTATCAATATTGAAAACAGTTGTGCTGCTTAATATTTTTGTAGAAACCATGATATATGATTAATAGAAAGCATTCTTGCTGAATAAAAGTATTAATTTCTTTGAAAACAAATCTTACTGACCCTCAAAATTTTGAACGGTAGCTAGATAAACTAAAATCTCATCACAGGCTTCTGTCCATAACATAAATAAGCATGTCAGCTAAAACAAAAAGCTAAATGAAATTTGAAGGGATTGAAGTTCATAAACAAAACAGCGTCCTACTGAGTCAACACATTTGAAAAGCTTAGATCTGTTCAAGAGTGTGTTTGTTCAAAAGTGACCTCAAGTTGACATAGAGAGACATGGCCAAGATTTCTGTGGCTCCTCTATTGATCTGCCAAATCAGTTCTCTGGCTGGGAGTCTTGATTTCCTGCTGCATTTGTGTCACAAATAGCTCCATCTTAAATTAGCCAGAGTCATCAGAGAAGCTTTTGTTTGGCAGCCATCTTTAGCAAAAAAGCCACATCCTCGCTCAGTCTGCGAATCTCAGGGAGATAATGATGAGTGAATGGCACGGCTGCGTTTGATGCCCTCTTAGGCAGCTTCCGGGTTTCCGGAACCCGCAAAGTTTGGCTGTGTTTTTTTCTCCTTTCTCAGAAGTCTCATTGCAGGGCTGAACTGTGACTAATTGGAGTTACTGTTTTTGTCACTCGATCGCGAAGGCCTGGTCAGGGCAGTCAAAGAGTATCTGAAGCTAAAATTAAGCGAAGCCCTCAGGGCTCCATCAACACCATAGAGTGATGTTGACACTCATCAGCTCCTCCTATTGAATTTATGACAGACACAGAGGGTCCTCGACATGCTGTCATAGCTTGGCATGTCTTAAACACTGTTCTGCTTGTTCAAGGCTTTGAATTGATTTATAACTGTTTTTGAGAAGGTTTCAGCTGGCTGGCTTCCTCTCTGTCAGAATGGGGTTTGAAGTGTGCCAAGCAGGATGTGGTCACTATCTTTGATGATGCGCCCAGCTGACTGTTCAGCCATTTATCATATGACAGGCCTGTGAAATTCAAGAACTTCACGCGGCGAGTTGGCACAGATTTCAACATAGCTGCTGTTTCTGAAATTACACGAGATGCCGTAAAAGTAACTAATGTCTCTATTGTGTTCCTTTGAGAAAGAGAGGTGATTCTAAGATGAAATACAAGAAATAGTTGTGCTGTGTGATGCCATTACATCATAACAATTTTCCATGAGACAAAAAAACTAAGTAACTGCTATATTTAACTTTTATATTACATATCCATATTAACAATCAAACTTTGGTACCTGCTATGCAGATCTCTGACCCCAGCAACAATACTATGCATAAAGAGACAATTCCCAACATGTTGCTGATTCTGACCTGCAAGCCAAACAGACAATCTGACTTATTTAAAACATAAACACAAATATTTCTATATTTAAATATGTTAAATCATATGCAATATTAAAAAAAAAACATATGCTGACCTATAGCCCTAGCCTACAAATCAACACATACATTTTAAATAACATGTATTATCCCTTAAGAAGACATATTTGTTTAACCACATATTATATTAGTTCTTGTTGCTTAATATTTTGTTGAGGTTATTGACAATAAAAGTCTATATAATACATGAGCAAAAACACTATTTTTACAAGGACCACCAATGCATTTTCAGAGTTTCCAGCATACTTCAAATCAAAAATGACAAATGCAGTGACTTTATAAGGCTCTATAAATCAAACAGCGCCCTCCTAATCTCATACTTACCATGATGTCTGCAGTAAAATTCCACTGTGCTGGGACTGCACTGACACTGACGCTGATCAAGACAGTGGTGTGGTTTACAATAATGAATTAGAGGGTTCCCACTAAAGCCTTGGGAAAAGCCAATGAGTTTCAGGGGGTGGAGAAAGTCACCCAAACACTTATAATGAAAAGTGGGTTGATAGAATATTCTAGAGTAAAATGAATTATAGATCTGATATTCTCCAAGAATATATTAGATACAAGCGCTATTGAAAATTCATGCAATTTTGATTTTGACATTTGTGTCAAATTTCAATGTCTTATGTCAGTCTGACCTAATAGCTATTTAATATAATAAATTATATAATAAATAGCATGCCCTCGAACACTAGTGTATCTGGGGGGGGGGGGGAATGATCAAGCACTTTGACTCACAGGAGGTACATGCATAAAATGGACAAAAGTCACATTTGCATAATATATTCAGGTGATAACAGAAATGATTATATAATCTTAAATTGTTTAAAACAAGATTATTTCATGAAAATAAATAAATAAATAAATAAATAAATATATATATATATATATATATATATATATATATATATATATATATAATATCTAGAGGAAAACGGAAAGGATGAAATAATATCAAGTTGTTTAAAACTTGAGATTATTTAATGAAAAAATAAACAAACAAAATAATAATAATAATAGGCTATTAATAAAGTGGACAAAAATCACATACAATACCATTAAAAGGCAGGTCTAGTCTTTATATGTTCGGAGGAAACAGAAGTAATCTCAATTTTTTAAAATTTGAGATTATTTCATTAAAAAAAATAAACAAACAAAATAATAATAGGCCTATTATTATTATTAAAGTGGAAAAAATAACATGTACAATACCATTAAAAGATTGTCTTTATATAGCCTATTCAGAGGTCAGTTAGGTTATATATTTTGAGGTCAGTAAGATTTGTTTTGAGAGAAATTAATACTTTTATTCAGTAAGGACACATTTCAGATTTCTATTTGAAACAAATGCTATTCTTTTGAAATTTCTATTCTAAACGGAAATGATTCAATTGTTTAAAACATAATAACAATGTAAGCTATTGTTATCATTATTATTAGCTAATATGTCGACTGTTATCAAGAAATTATGTTCTGTTCCACAATAAACCATACAATACTCGGGCGTTTTATGTAGCTGATGAACATGGAGTCTATGCGCGCAAACATATCAGGGAAGTATCTCGTGTTGTTTTTCTTACCGCTCGCAGCCTCTATTGGCTTTAGCGAGACTCCGTGGCCTCACGATGACCATTTCCACCAATGACAGAGCAGTGCGCATGATGCGCGCGCCAAGTGCAAAGCCCAACGCCGAGAATTCGCTTTTTTTTTCTAAAGGGGCGTATTTTTCTTGCCAATTTAATTACAAACCAACGTTCAATGCACACGATACACTCTGTAATAATGTCAGGCGCCTATTTGAAACACTCGGGCACCATGTCAAGGTGATAGTGTTGTGTAAACAGCCGGGATGTGTGTTTAGAAACGTTTTTGTGGGAAGTCTCATCAATGGAGGGTTGAGGAAGCCCGTCTTGCTACAGAAGAGGACGCTGTCGCCCCTGGATATGACCGGCTTTCCCTGTCGTTTCGAGCGATCGATAAAAGAGTAAGTTTGCTGATTTATTCTGTACTGCTTTCTATAAGCAGTAATGTTATAGGGGCAGGTTGCGCTGCGGTTGCTTGCTTGTACTCTCAAAATATGGCTCCAGCACTGGAAGGCGCTCATTTACTAGCGCTGCCTTGGCTGACTGTACACTGCGCTTTATTACATACAAGTGCTTTATACACACACGGCATTGCATGCAACGGAGCTATAGCGTCATATGCAATTATTTGTCGTTTGGTTATCAAAGTATAAATAAGGCATAGTGCACCGTCAGAGTTTGTTATCAGGAAAAACAATCGAGGTTGAGACTGTCCGTCAGCCCTGCTAAAATGGCTGACTTGTCTGTCTCGCTTCAGGATTGGTATTTAGCGCTCTGCAACCGAACTACGTCAACTGGGTCGAGGAAAAATTGAAGGTCTGCCCGGTGATTGGCTCGAATTATTCACGTGATATGAGCGCGACATCCTATTGGTTCGCCTGATATACATTTATTACCAACGTTGCAAATGGAGCGACATGCATACTGTAGATTTGTATCTGTTCATTTGGGAAACCCATTATTTAGTAGTTATAAGATGTTTATTGATCACAATGAAGCATTTATTTTTACTTTTTATATTACAGCAAACACACAATGAAGGTGTGGAGTCGCTGCTACATTTGACTGTTAATGTTTTTATTCAAATGTGATATTATTGCTAAAAACAGTTAAAACCACCTCAAGATGGTTTGTTGGTCTACGTTTTTATGATAAGGCAGGACAACAGGTAAATAGGGTAACGTAAAAGATTAACTAATAGATATCACCATATCTTCCCCATTGATTAATCACAAATGTTTTGTGTTGCAAGTTTTCTGAAATGTTGTTTAATTTGCAATACATTTGCATACATTTATAGAACAGAAATCAACATTTGATAAGACCAGGTTCAAAAAATATTATTTTTGGCATGTTAGAGTTTTTACAGAGGGGATTTTGGATGATCTTTATAGTCTTAACCTCCTTTTAGTCCATAAATCAGAAAATGTTGTCAGCAGCCAGAAAAAAAAAAATTCATGTTTTTAGGAATAAAGTGTCATACAAACCAGATGAATTATATATGAAGAAGCCCCTCTATTAAAAACCTTCATAATATTAATTGGAATAAAGATGGAAATTTTGGTGTAAGTGCCACTGGAGTGGAGATATCTGGCTCAGTGGATAAGACAAAACTCATTTTGAGAAAACAGCCTTGAAAGGTATTGTAATTGAAATCAACAGATGTAAATAGATAAGTGTAATAAAATAAACACTTAAATGTGTATTTTGGGATGTTTTCTTTCCACTAGTCTGAAAGAAGATCTGTTATGAAAGCGAAATATCCCAGCAATTTTTCAGCAATATCTGGTCAATATTTGTAATTTTTATATTTCTTTTCTCACAGGTACCTATGTCCATTCATATTTTAACATTTATATAGAGGATAACTTCAATGAGAAAGTTAAGGAAACGAGTTGGCCAATCCAGGGCTGGAGGCTTTGGCAGAGGAATGGTCAGAGGAGAGGATCAGGGTCAAGTCGGTCCATCCAGCCATGGCGACATGGACGCTCTACTCTGTCCACCTTCTCCATGCAGACTGAACTTCTCTATGACCAGAGACACGCTTACATACGCTCAAGCTCAGAAAATGGTGGAGATTGAGCTGGAGGGAAGGCTCCACCGGATCAACATCTGTGACCAGCTCTCCGTCGTAACCGAGGATGAAATGCTGGCTCAGGATCTGACGGAGTGCAACAGTAACAAAGAGAACAGTGAGCAAAGACAGGGAAACAAACAAACTGTGTCTAAAAGCAAGAGGAAAGATGGCAAACACACAGCCAAAAAGAGATCTGGCTCTCAGTATGGCTTGCAAAGCCAGGTCGCTCATTCACAAATCCCCCTGCCAAAGCCTACGTTTCGTAAAGTGGACACTTTCACAGCCTCAGATGCCCCTCCTCTTCCTGTGGCTTATTATCGCTACATAGAGAAGTCAGGGGAGGAGTTGGACAACGAGGCCGAGTATGACATGGACGAAGAGGACATGGCTTGGCTAGAGATGGTGAATCAGAAGCGTGTGTCTGATGGCCACGCTTCCGTCCCCCCTGATACTTTTGAGTTACTGATTGACCGGCTTGAGCGAGAGTCCATTTTGGAGTCCCGCAGCCAAGCGCTGTCCCAGAGCACCATTGACGAGGATGCCTATTGTTGCGTTTGCCTTGACGACGAGTGTCTCAACAGCAACGTCATCCTGTTCTGTGACATCTGCAACCTCGCAGTGCACCAGGAATGTTACGGGGTGCCTTACATCCCCGAGGGCCAGTGGCTGTGCAGGCGCTGTCTGCAGTCCCCGTCACGACCCGTCGATTGTGTCCTCTGCCCGAATCGGGGAGGTGCATTCAAACAAACTAGCGACGGAAGTTGGGCCCACGTCATCTGTGCCATATGGATCCCTGAAGTGTGCTTTGCCAACACTGTATTCCTTGAGCCCGTGGAGGGAGTGAAGAACATTCCTCCTGCGCGATGGAAGCTCACCTGTTACCTGTGCAAACAGAAAGGCAGGGGGGCGTCTATTCAGTGCCACAAAGCAAACTGCTACAGGGCGTTTCACGTCACTTGTGCCCAGAGAGCCGGTCTCTATATGAAAATCGACCCTGTGCGGGAGACCGGCGCGCACGGCACCACTTTTACTGTGAAGAAAACTGCTTATTGCGAAAACCACTCGCCCCCTGGCACAGGCAACGAGGGTGATGAAGACAATGGGTTGGTAGGGGGCAGGGGAAACAGAGGTCAGAGGTCCTACACATTAGGCCCTCCACTGCAGCAGAACCAGAATGGGCGGAAAAAAGGTTCAGCCGCACAACAGAAGAAAACGCAGAAGAATCCAGCCGGGACCTCGCGGAAGTCAGGAGTGCCCCTCCTGCTGGTGCCGCAGATACCCTCATTTAGGTAAATGTTCAAAGGTCTTTTGTCTGTTATGTCTGGTAATTTGATCTTATCATGCTGTAAGCATGTCAAAAGTATTTTGCCTCATCTTCAGAGTGGAAGTGAATTCCAGTGAATGTTAAAATCAGCATGAAATCAAAATAAACAATAGGTAATAACTACAGTATTTAGGGTCCGTGTATCATCCGATCATTCAATTATTCCATTCAAACTGGCCAGCGAAAAACAGGTAAATATTTTTTTTCTATTTTTCTGTATGAATCAAAAATGTTTTAACGCTGGTGATCCGAGAAATGGAAAGGCTTGTTTTTTCATTTTGTTTAACAAACAGAAAACTAGATTTCAACTCAATATCTCTTTTTTTTGTTTGTGGTTTATAAATTATTCCATTGCTTCAATATTTCATTAAAGCTTGTGGGTTGGGTGGCACCGAAATGCCCCTTTTATCTGATTGGTCAAATCGCCCGGTCTTCTGTAGGGCATTAATTCCTAAAAGAGTTGGTACAGCTCTACCAATGTTTTTACGGTCCGTGTCTTCAAAACGGAAAAATGAAAAAAAAAATATTTATCACATATTCGACCCTTCTCATTTTTTTTGTTTCAAGGTCTCTCACGACCGCCTTTAGGTCTGGCTCCATTCTGGTATTAAACACTTAGCATTTACAATCCTAATGGATAAAATCAAAATGGTTTATTGAATAGCCTGTTTAACTCAGAAATGTTTTGTGTTGAATTTAACAGTTGGCCTTGTATGATATTTTTTTAACAGGCTCAACAAGATTTGCACAGGGGTTTCTGTTGAAAGGAAAAATCAGTTTATGCAGAGACTCCACAATTACTGGCTTCTGAAGCGCCACTTTCGTAACGGAGTGCCACTCATCCGCCGGCTCCATTCCCATCTACAGGCTCAGAAGTCTGAGCAGGTTAGTGTGCTATAACACATTACGCTGTTGTTGACAGTGAAGAGTGTGATAACTTATACTCCAACTCTTAATAACCAAGCCCACACAGAATGTGCGACATCAGAAAACACTGCAGATTATCACAAATTTGCAGCACTCATCATTCACACTTTTCCCTGCCCTATGTTTGCTCGTTTGTTTATGAAATATTATGGCTAATTTGATCACGTCTTCATCTCTTGTTGTGTGTTAAAGACCAGAGATTGCTTGTATGTGCAGTGTATTTACAGATTTGTTTAAATTACTTTTCAGAGAGAGCCAGACGCAAAGTTGCAGGCTGTCAGGGAAGAGCTGAAGTATTGGCAGAAGCTTCGACAGGACCTGGAAAAAGCTCGACTTCTTATTGAGCTCATACGAAAGAGGGAGAGACTTAAAAGAGAACAGGTGACATAGATCCCCTCATGTCTATAATGTTCTTTTGTTACATTCTCAAGACCCTGTTCTCTGGAAACCATCACTTTTTAAAAACAGGCGTACGGTAATTACTAATTTACAGAATCGATTTAATTTTGCTCTCTTCTCTCGTCAGATGAAACTTCAGCAGGCTGCACTGGAGCTGCAGCTCACCCCCGCGCTGGTGTTTCTGCGTTCTACACTGGAACAGCTGCAGGAGAAAGACATAGATCATATTTTCACCACACCAGTCAATTTGAAGGAGGTAAGGAAACAGGCCCTTTATGGCTCGTTTCCACCAAGCGGTGCGGTATGGTTCAGTACAGTACAGTACAATTCGGATCCAGCTTGCGTTTCTAGCGCCAACCGTACCCTTATGATAGGCGTGGTGTCGCGATTGATGTCATTCTCGCTCGAAGAAGAAAGCGACACAGTAAACAACAATGGTCGACATACAGCAGATCTTGTTCTTGCTTCTCGGTATGTGGCTGTTGTCACAAGAAGAAGACACGCTGCAGGCTGCAAGGAAAAAAACAGCCGAAAAAGCACATGCAAGTGACGATTCTTTGCCAACCAATCAATGTTCTGCAGTGAGTCTAGCTCCACCCTTTAGTACCGGACTACTGTGCTAGGTACCCTAACGGAAGGGTGCCAAAAAAGTGGAACGGTACGGTTCCGGACAATGGAAACGGCAAAAATCGTGTACCGTACTGAACTGTACTGAACCGTACTGTTCGGTGGAAACGAGCCATTAAAGCCCCTTTTTGCTGTTTCCAAAAAATAACATGGTAACACTTTACAGTAAGGTCTCATTTGTTAACATTAATTAACAATCTATAAATATACTGTATATAAATTTATTTATGTTCACAGTGCATTAACTGATGTTAACAGATGCAGAACTTTTGATCTTAAAAATGTATTGGTAAATGTTGAGATTATTAGTAAACGCTGTAGAAGCATTGTTCATTTTAACTAATGGTAACAAATGAATCCTTATTGTGAAGTGTTACCAAAAACTTTAAATGCAAAATATTTGAGATATTGTAGAATTTTAATTTTTAATAAAAAATAAAATATTGCATGAACAATTAACATTTAGAATTTTTCATAAATATTGATTAGGGAAAAAAATATTATTATCATAAGGGATAACTGTACTGTGCTAACCATCCAAACCTTGGCGTAGTTCACACTCGTTTATCAAGGTGGACTATCTTACTAATTTTTAATGCCATTTTGATGTATACACGTGGGCAGTCATATTTTAATATGCTCATTGTGATGTCTATACCATGATGACCTAAATGACCTATTTTTGCAGCATAGTTTCCAAAGTCTGGGTGGACTTTCCACTGCGAATATTAGAGAATATTAGAATTTTTATTTTAAGAGTGCAAGGAAAACCCTTTTTTCCACATGTCCTCTTTAGGTTCCAGATTATCTGGAGTTTGTTTCTGAGCCGATGGACTTCTCTTCAATGCATGACAAACTTGAGGCCCATAAATACTCATCAGTGGCTGACTTGGAGAATGATTTCAATCTCATGATATCCAACTGTCTGAGGTACAACTCCAATGACACAGTGTTCCACAAAGCTGCCACGCAACTCCGAGAGGTGGGCGGAGCTATCCTGAGACACGCCCAACATCAGGCTCTCAGCATAGGCCTTGATCCCAGCACAGGCATGCACCTGCCAGACAAGCCCAGCTCCCACAATGCCACAGTCTCCTGGTGCGATGAAGGTGAGATGCTTTCCAATGCCAGCAGTCCTCAAAACAGTGTAGTCTTTCACACTAGAACCGCCAGGGGTCGCTGAATACCTAAAACCGCCAGCTGGTAAAATTTACCCATGCAGATGATTACTGTATTACTGTATTATGCTACTGTCTTCATAAAGTAATGTATAGAGTCATGAAATGATTATTTTTAGTCATCAACTATGTTTTTGTCCTGTTGTTTTATACTATTTTAAGCAGGCTACACTAATCACTTTTTGGTAAATATAGGCTAAATCAGCCTGCAATGACAACGAGAATTAGAAGGAAATAAATACATATTTGGGTGGTGTAATATTATAATAAAATGTCATTAATCACATATTAAGATAACCCATGTTATTTAAATTACTAAAATACCCTAAATAGACTTTATTGTACAATAATAATTCACCGCACTGCATAGGATGTATGACAGAGGATGACATACGATGTATGACATATGCAACGACAAATTCAAGCGCACAGTTTCACCTAATTAATTATTAATTTGTTTAGTTATATCATTTATAATTTGAATAAGAGAACAACACCAATAAACTTGGGGTAATCATGAAAATTATTTTATTCATTACATCATAGATCGGAAATATTCTTTTTCAGGAAACGGACAGATTTGAATAATAGCAACACCATAGCAAACAATACACGATAAAAAAATGCAAAACAAAAATGTATAATTAATCCAGAGTTTGAACATTTATAAATAGGCTAAAACATCTTCATTTGATCGTGCGTTGTGTGACTGTCTACAGTAAGCCTACACGTTGCTTAAACACAGCGTGAAAATAAAGGAATTATATAGGGGTAAATTTGACCCGCTGGCGCTTATAGGTATAAATGCCCCGTTTTTTAAATCTGGTTTTATCTAAACAATTTTTAAAAACAGGGGATTGTAAATAACACAATTTTAGTAAAAGTCAATGACTGGGAGCCTTGGATATTTTATTGAAAATCTGTCATGTACAATTGAAAAACAGCCATGTGTAAATTTTACCCCGTGGCAGTTCTAGTGTTAAATGACGTGATTAAGTTTTTTGATGTTTAGAAAATGTAAATGCTCTCATTATCAGCTCACCCTCATGTTATTTTAAAGTTTCAAAAAGGCAAAAAAACATAAAAGTAGCCCATGATTCTTCTGTTGCAATGCCTGATTTTAATCATAATTTTTTCCCATCAAATGATTTACAGTTGACTTACTTTTGGACCCTGAAAATCGTGTGCACATGTGTCCTGAGGACCAGCTGAAAACCCTGCTGGACAAACTGGATCTGGTGGCGTCTATGCGCACCAGCGGAGGTCGTACAAAACGCATGCGCCTGCTGCGCAGAGAAATTAACAGCCTCCGTCACAAGATTAGCCACCAGGACCGCAACTCACGACTGCTGAATGGGAAAATTAAAGAGGAGAAGAGCAAAGAGGGAAAGAAGGAGGAGAAGATGGATTACATAACCTCCAATACAGGTAACTTCAACTTCAGGTACTTCAACTTATAATTTCAGTTAGCTGCCAACATTTAACAGTTAATCATTCATTTCTTTCCACAGTTGAAGACCCCAAAAAATCAACATCGCAGAAAGTGCAAAAACCCACTTGTCCAGCCTCTTCACCTTTACCTGGAGATTCCCCACCAAACCCGCCTATGTTCTGCCTTGAGACGGGATGGACCACCACTCCAGCGCAGTCAAATAAACCTGGCAGCAGAAAACAGAGGGCGAAAGGAAAAGAAAGAGGCCTGAGAGAAAATCACGATCAGACTTTAAAGGAAGATGAGAACTTCCACACAAAAGAGGAAGATAGCAGCCCTCAGGAGGAGGACGCTGTGAACAGGGTTTCCTCCGCAGAGAGCCTGTCTGATTCACCCAAGATGGGTGTGGGTCGTCGGACATCAATCCTCTTCAAGAAAGCAAAAAACGGAGCCAGACTGACAAAGGACAAGCCTGTTTTATTGCAAAATGGAGTCAGCAAAGCCGAAAATGATGCATCGCCAGAGCAGACCACACCAGGCAAATTATTATCAGCACCACCAGCCCCAAAATCGCCCTCTCCGTCCCCTCACCAGCTGAGATCCAGAGGACTGAGTTCATGCTCGGACAATGAAGGTGAAAAGGCCCACTCTCCGCCAGAAGAGAATGGTACTGGAATATCTTCACAAAGATGATTACTCAAGTTTATTGACCAGTGATTTAAGTGCTGTCCATCGCAATGTGTTTAATATGCTAAAGCGCTTTAATGCTCCTTTATTTAGGCTTCACAAATGGACTCAAGAGACACAGCGGCAACTCATCAGATTCAGAAAGCTGCACTCCCACCTTCCCAACACACAGGTAATGCATGCTGTGAGCACTCTGAACTGAGTGCTGTAAATGCTGTCATAGGTTCCCTGTTTACTTTTGGCATCAGTGGGCCTGTTTACACCTGGTCACTTCATGTGTTTTTACTGAGTTCTTTTTACATTTGGCCACATAAATGTGTCTCCGCAAAACGAATATAAATCCGATCTTCAATTCCCGCGCTAAATGCAAATTTAGCGGAGTTCACGTCAACGAAAGCAACAGATATGAGCTTCATTTTATTTATCATCAGCTAATTTCAAGATCAAAGACTGCAACAGGAGAGAACGGCATCAGCACTGGTAAGATCATTTAGTCACTACTTATAATGAAGATTAGATGATTGTGTGTTGAGTTGAGCGTGTGTGACTTACTTTCAGTTTCATTTGTGTTAGTTTGCGCGGGCCTTCTGAAGAGATATTAAGCTACTCATCTGTGGCGATGTGTGTTGCAGTAGCGCTGTCATATCTGGCTACCGGGAGCCGGTATAACACGCTCTTACGTTTATTTTTTTTAACATTTTGGGACTAAAATTGACGTGGCTTCAACAACCAGATGTATTTACACTTGTCAAGTTTTGGCTGGAGTGCGTCTCAAACCACCTCCTGAAGTGGTTTGAGTGATCGGATTTAAATCCGTCTTGAAAGCGTTTCGGAGGGCATTTACACCTGGTCTTTTCACGATCGGATAGCTATCTGATCAGAGAAAACGCATGAAGTGACCAGGTGTAAACAGGCCCAGTGTGTCACTGCATGATGATAAAGGGCAAAAAAAAGTTTTTCATTTCAATAAGTTTTCAATAGTTTCAATAATATTGTTTCCCCAGACGTGGCAGTTTTTTTAGCAGTATGCTGATATTGTTGCTAATGTTAAATTGCATACTATTTATTAATTTATTTAATTTGTAATTTATACATTTAATTTAAGTTTATATATTTGAGTTTGTGCATGTTTTCTCACTGAATAAAACATTTATTCACCTCAAATGAATTATTTTGTTTTTTATTTTATATTTTTCATGAAATATCCCAAAAATGAACACAAGTACATGGATGGAAAACTGGTTAAATGACACCTGTATTTAACACTGACCACTTGAGACTGCATCACCTGACACAGATGTTAATACCAGGTGTTTAAGGTGCCTATTATGCAGAAGTAATTTAAAAAACATTTGTCTCCTAATGTTTTCTGCAGTTCCTCGCCTCCAAAAAGAAGTCGTGGTAAACCAGCTCTCAGCAAAGTCCCTGTTGGTGAGGAGGAGAATGAAGTTACTAATACAAGTGGGTACAACAAAGACCTTAAAGGAACTACATTGTTCTTTTTTTATTTGTTTTGCTCAACAAGATTTTGTCTTTACCTTTGTAGGCAGAGACAATTCTCAAAATGATGACGAGATGGAACCTCTTACCTTGGTTTGGGCAAAATGTCGTGGGTACCCCTCATACCCTGCAATGGTAAGGATCACATGGGGTTGCGCTTATGCTTGTGTGTCTTCATAAGACACTTGAATCTATGATTTAGTTATCCAGCCTAGGTAATGATGGTTTTCAACAGGTTGTTGATCCTAACATGCCCCGGGAAGGGATTCTTCACAACGGCATTCCCATCCCAGTGCCTCCTACAGACGTTTTGGATCTGGGTAAACGCAGACAGGAGGAGACAGAGGAGAAGCTCTTTCTTGTGCTGTTTTTCGATACAAAAAGAACCTGGTAAGGTGAAATACATTTCATGAAGTAATATATTTCAAACCTGCAAGCTTGTTTTAAGCCTGTTCATGTCATTTTTTTTTGCTTTTCATTTACAAATAGGCAGTGGCTGCCATTGGACAAGCTCCATCACATGGGCATTGATGACACTGTAGACAGACTGCGTCTGATGGAGGGCAAGAAACCCAATGTGCGGAAGTCAGTGCACATGGCGTACGACAGGGCGATGACACACCTGAGTCATGTGCAGGAAAACTCGACTTTTAACCCCTCAAATTTTATATAAAAGACTTCTAACAAATGTATGTCTAAAGTGACTGCAAGATACCAATGAAGGTACGTTCATAACATTCAGATGTTTATTGGTTTTTATACCAGTGGAAGGCAGATTCATAAGCTCAATTTTGCCTTCTGTCCTGTTTTAATGCCCTCCAAAACTCAAGGCACATCATAAATCAAAACCTGCTTTTATTCACTTTTTTAATGTTCTTGATTTCTAAGAATGTTTTAAAATCAGTTGTTCTAATTGCACTTATTTCTGTATGTTGAAAATGTTTTGCCACTTGTTCCATTTTCGGCAGTTTTATTGAATGTGAGGTGATGAGATCACTTATGTTGCCAATGCACCAGGGTGTTTGGGCAATATGACTCAGGAACTTTGTGCTAGAATGCATTTTGTAACAGTTTACTTGGATTAATTTCTGGACTGAGGAAATGCAGGTGCACAAAAAAGTCCTATTGCCCTTAGACTTGCTGGTTAATCATTCTAGCGTGATCATATATGCTTTGTGTCTTTATCAGGTCTGGTGTCTTTCTAAAACGTCTGGTGTTCGACTACCATAGCTGTTTTTACCTACTGTGAGATGCCACTTAATGCTATTCTTTGGCACTAACACCCAGCACCTATTTTGTGTCCTTTTTTAAGTTAATATGTGCCCATTTATTTTAAAGAAAGGATGTGTCTGTCAACAAGCTTGTAATTGTGGGTGGAGATCACTGTGTAAATATAAATGCATGTAGAAAATATGCACAGATGTGTTTTTAAAATCTGAAATGTAAATTGACAAACTTTGTACATGTCATTTTAATTTATTCAGAGTGGTTATGGAAAAGTTATTTAATAGTGATTGAGAAGGTTTAATTTAACAGCTCTGTAGAGCTTTATATTGTTCAGAAAGCATTACTGCTTTAATGCAATTGTTCCTTAGTGGTGCACAGTGAGAGAACATTATAGAATCAAATATAACGTAGTCTCTTAGATCATGTACGCAGAGTAAAAGAGAAATGTGTTTTTTAAAGCCTGTGAAAAGCTAATAGTACCAAACAAAAAATGTCTGAAACAGTATTTTCTCAAACGAGAAATAAAAACACTGTTGAGCTGATGAGTTTCTGTATCTTTCATCTGTTTACAAATTGAGCTTGAGCAATATGTCTTGATCCATTACCCACTCTAAATTTAGCAATCATGTCAGTAAATAAGATTTCAAAATACAAGATGTACTTTGAGCAACCTCAGATTTATTACAGCACCAATATATTATTCCTCTTGAATACAAATGTTTTTTTCCCCAGAAAAACAAACTTGAGAAAATTGCAAGTATATTGTTCTCCAAATATCACACATTGAGTATTTTTCCTATTATGTCCAGTGGTTTAAACCTACATATTATGGTGATCTTGATCTTATGATTTGATGACATCATAGTGCACATGCCAGAAGAATAACTGTCACAATTCATGACTGGCAAATCAAACAGGAAACAAAAAAAAAATCATATACAACAGTAAATTGTACTGAAAACAGAAATGAAAGAACATAAATCCCATAGAATTTTATGATCTTCTGATATGTTTCAGCTCATGTTATTTTCTTTCATTAAAATGGAGCAAGGTTTGGTCGGTTCGGTTTCAAATACAAAACCATGTAAGACTAAAAAGTCACAGCGAACTTCTAAAAGAATACATCACAAGTACAATGAAGGTGCAATGAGACAATGCACAGCTCAAGCAGCTAAATTAGAGACGTCAGAACAGACCATGATGAACAGCTTATCTCTTATTTGATTCAGACATCGGGACACAAATTTGATCATTTCAATTTATCGCATAAACATTTTCTAATCTATATGCAATTACATGACAAAAAAAACTACTGTAAAGTAAAACAATCCAGTTACAGCTTCAACAATCAACCATTGCCACCAGTTCAGAAGAAAAACGTTTTCTTTTTGATACGTAAAGCTGTTTCTGGTGATTATAATGTTCACAAAATATGATTTGTTTTACTTAAATGTATAAAATCAGATCCAGTCCAGGATGTCTGTCAAATGGTCCAAAAAAACAAACAAGCAGCAGCTTTACATAATTTATTAACCCACGGTGGATTACGATCATTTGGTTGAATCTTCTCCATTGTATTAATAAACTGAGTTGAGTTTGAATGCAGAGATGCACGTCGTGGCATTTGGGTCAGTCTGATCAGTGTGCGTCTGAAACCAAACCAATGCAGATGGTCAGTACACAAGAATCTTGTAAAAGACCAAGAAATCATAATCCAATTAAGTTTGACTCTTACCTCCTTTAGAGCTCTTACTGGGGTTGGGGGTTGTGGAGTATTTCGGAGGGTATCGGATAAACAGACGGTCTTCCTCCTTCTTGATCCAGCGCAGCAGTTTGGTGATGGCGTTGATGGCACAGGTTTTCGTGACAAGTGGGCTGAAGCACGTGTACAACTCAAATTTACTCGTGACCTGAAATGAGAAAATGAATTAACTTGCTTTGGGCAACTCGTAATTAACCTGAGAATATTTTCAAGGACGCCACCAAAGAATCAATCACAACGCGACTCTATTTGGAGCAAGGTCAGGATCCTAATTTGCATAATCTGCATTTGCAAATTTTGACTGCCGCTCAGAGGCCTGAAAGGTAACTCAATCTTTCAAGGTCTTGCCGGAGAGCGTGTGAATGCGCCAGGCGAGATGGAAAGCACAACATCAACATGTTTTGCTCTCAGAGGACTGAGAACAGATGCGTGTGACAGCAGTTAGTATTCACATACCCAGGCCAGCAGAGTCTCCCGTTCGGCCACGTGGTAGATGAGCTTGAGGGGGCGTGAGGTGCTGTGGATACGGCCGTGCATGTCTCTGTACAGGTCCAGGAGTCTCATCCGCTCCTCCTCACTGCCGTAAGGGGCCTCCATCTCTGGGCTGCACAGGAAAAAACATTGGTGTCTTTGTGCTTTAGATCTCATTTCTGTGATGTCATTCATGAAAATGTTCAGAAATTATATTAGTGGTCCTACATTGTAAAAGCACATCTCATGACAAACGGAGTGCTCTCAATAAAAGCCAATGCATTTGGCATCAAACAATAGGATAAATGAAGAAAGCGTGCTTTCGATTTCTGTCCTTTGTGAAATTCATTTGGGAAATATGTGAGAGGTTTACAGTGACAACTATTAAGCTCACTGATACTGTTAAAAGTTATTTGTAGAGATGCTGAAGAAAAAAAATATATGTTGTCAGATTTTTGATGAAAGACTTTTTCTGCTTTGCAAAGTGTTTGACTAAATCAGTTTTAAAAAGTTGCATCACAGCAGTGTTATTTATGTATTTTTCACTTATTCATATTTTGAATAGTCTTTACTTTTATATATTCAGTTAAATTTTTTTTAGCAATTTAGTTTTCATTTTTTTAGCTTTACATTTTTTTCTACTTAAATTAAAACTGAAATAAAAATAAATTAAAGATAAGTAATTTTAGTACTTTTTTTTATTAGTAACTTTATTTTATTTCAGGTAGTTGCCAAAGCAACATTTTTTATTTTCGTTTAATATTTATATTTTATTTTATTTGATCTTTATTTCAATTAATGTAAACAACTTTTAATAGTTTTAGCTAACAATAAGAATACTGCATCATTCACAGCACATCCAAAAAAAAAATCAAAGATGTTCAAATCAAGCACTTATTTGAGTTAATCTCATAAGAAAAAGTCCAGATCACATTTTATCCAAGTATCAAAAGGAGAAAAAAACAAATATTGCATGAAGAAAATTAAGACATTTTACAATGTGACATTACAATAATGCACTTTTACTGTTATTTATTTTTACATTTTGTATTTAGACAAAATAGTATAGAATTTTAACATCTGCATTTACTGGTTATCAGCCACAACATAAAAATAAGAATTTTTTGCATGACGTTAATGAGAATTAGAGGAGCAAATGTGGTAAACTCATGAAAATGCAGATCTTAAAGGGATAGTTCACCCAAAAAATGAATTTGGTCATTATTTACTCATCCTCAAGTTGTTTCAAACCTAGACCTGCAAGATTATGGATAAATTTAGAATCACGATTTTGTGTCTCAAATAGATTTGACTTCTATAGTATGGAGAAAAAAAAAAAGTCAATGGGGTCCATCAACTGTTTGGTTACAGACATTCTTCAAAATATCTTCTTTTGTGTTCAGCAGAAGAAAGAAATTCATACAGGTTTGGAACAACTTGAGGCTCAGTAAATGATGACAGAATTTTCTTTTTTGGGTGAACTATCCCTTTAATGGCACTAAAATAAGGCTTCATTTTCTTAAAGTAAAAATTGAAACTTTTTATTTTGGGATGAAATATGAGGTGGACATGTTTCCAAAAGGTTTCATGAGATTCTCAATCCTCAATGCAAACGACTCACCTGGTGAACTGCGTTAGCTGCCGATAGTTGTCTGGCACGTCAAAGGGCTTGTACATGAAATGCCTGAGGTCAGACACCCCCACCTGACTAACGCTGTACGAGTGAGCTTTCGATATGGAGTTCAGCGCATTCTGTGTTTGCATAGCCTCCTCGATCTTCCTCTTACACTCGGCCACCGAATAAAACGCCTCTTTATCGGTGGAGAGAAGAACCAGACAAACAGTACATTCAGGAGGGTCCAGATAGGAGATGTATGCATAAAAGTAACAGTCAGGGTTAAAACTGGGCAGGCAGATGGGCGTCCAGATCTCCCCGGCCTGGAAGGCGGACGAAGCCCCAATGAGGTTCAGCAGAAGGTGGAGGTCGGCAGGCTCCAGTCGGGCATCGTCAATGACCATCTTTTCTTGCACTATGGTGAGCAGCTGGTTCTTGGCTATGAGGATGGAGAAGACCAGGTTGGGCGTGATGGCCTTCTGGAGAATCTGACTGAGGGAGTCCCTGAGAGACGAGGCCAAGGGGAGACAGTGCACAGCAGAGAGTAAGAGGCTGGGGTCTGAGTCCACGAGGTTAAGGAGGCCGTCGAGAATCTTCTCAGAGCCGGCCAGCAGACGACGCAGGTCGTAGTTTTTCTTGTGCTCAAAGATGCGGGTGATGCTGGCCTGTGTGAGCATGCTGACGATCTGGTTGTAGACGTAGAGCAGCTCGTTCCGGAGCTGCTGCTCTGATTGACGGCTGCTGGAGACGGACACCAGCACCAGAGGACCCCGCTGCATGAACACAACCGTGTGCTCATCTATCAGGAGAGAAGAAACCAGTTGGAAGTTATTTAAGCGTCATCGTTATTTAGGGAGATGATTAATTGTTCTTTGGTCTAACAGACACCAGCGGCAGCTACGCACGATGTTTTCACAAATGTGAACAATATACACTACCACCCAAAAGTTTGGGGTCAGTAAGATGTATCACGTTTTTTACAAAAATATTAAGGAGCGCAACTGTTTTCAACATCGATAATGAAGAAGAATTGAGAAGAAATGTTTCTTGAGCACCAAATCAGCATATTAGTAATGATGCTGAAAATTCAGCTTTGCCATCACATAAATAAATTAATTTTAAAATATATTAAAATAGAAAAGTTATTTTATATTGTAATAATATTGCAAAATATTACTGTTTTTACTGTATTTTTGATCAAATAAATGCAGCCTTGGTGAGCATAAGAGTTCTTTCAAAAACGTTAATTTTTTAAATAAAAACAAAGAATAGAAAAAAGCTTTCCCCCTTTAAAACTACAGCTAAATAATTTGAGAAATGTTGGTAAAACTGAGTCAAATACATTGATTGTATTTCTGCAAAATAATAGTTGAAAAAAAAAAAAAAAAAAGATTAATTGTTCATAAAAATTCATTCAAATGATTTACACTAAAATATAGACTGGTCTTATATGACAAACTTTGCACATTTTTACTCACTAAAAGGCAGTTCATGGTACAAATCAAACTATATATATATATATATAAATCAAATCAGTAAAAAGAAATTTAACACTTAAAGATCCATGATTTCCTAGTCATTGTCATGTGATATTAGATGGAGGAGCTTGCTCATTATAGAGAGCACCTGATTGGACAAAGACTTTTACGAGTAAATAAGCTGATAAAGCATGCCCTTTTCCTTTCATAGGGTCTTTAAGCCAATCATTTAGACGTCACAAAGAACTTACCGGAGTAGACTGAACGAATGATGTTGTCTCCACTTTGCACAAAGGACACCAGAGCCATCATCACTCCCATAGTGGAGGACAGAGCCTCCTCGCTTCCATATCGGGAATAAATGGGCTTCCCAGCCTCGCTCAACACAAACACATGCTTCCTGTGCTGTCTCCAGCTATCCGCCGTCACATCCTCGTTCCTGTGCGAGGGGGGTCCCAGAGGTGTGCCGGTCTCACATAGAGGGGACGAGGCTCCTTTCATTCCCATTCCCTGCTCTTCTATCTTCCCCCGGGCTAACACGGTTACAACAAACTCACCCGATTCATCATGGCCATTGTCAACTAATGCAGAGTCCTCGGATGCTTTCCCAGAATCAGTCTCCGAACCACCGGCACACAGAGACCTGTCATCATGAATGTGGAGCTTCTGCATATCTGTTGAAGGCTCTTGTGGTTGGTTGCTCTCCTCTGATGTAGGGTCTGCTGACTCCAAGATCCCCTCTGGGTCTGAAGGCATCCTGTGATCTTCATTCACACAATTGTTTTCTGATGGGACATCACTGTCCGAATAAGCAATATCTGGAAAGTGGAGTAGAATCAAGTCTGCATCAGCATGTTACCCACCATAACACAAGTGTAAACTAGCAATAAAATGGCACCACCCAAAACATTACCTATCTGATCAAGACACTGTGGAAGAATGGATGGATCAAATATCTTCACCTCCTCCATATTCCCAGTTTGTTGACTGCTCGGATCCATGGCAACATACAAAACTGAATTTAAATTGAGAAAGTGATTTAATAACACTTTTCAAACGGCAAATATATCAGTAAAGCAATTTAACTAATGAAGGTTCGTACTTAGTGTACAACAGTGAAGTTTAATCTGATTACCGCTGTTATCCCATATCTGCACCGCTCGTGGAGTTTGAACACTGTCACGCACGTCTTCTGCCGCAGATAGTTTAATAACAATGAATGACTTAGTTAAATAACATTAACTGGGTAAAATCATAGAACTATTAACCAGATTACCAGACAGAAACGAGCTAGTCTACGTTATTTATGGGAAAAGCTAATGGTCTCCCCGATAAATTACTCCTCTCGTGAACTAATTCACTACTCGTCATAATCACATTCATGTCTGGTAAAATAAATTATTAACGATCATTAAAAACCAGGATCAGCTTTCATTTTCGCTCAGCGCAACTGACTCAGCCGCCGGTGCTCCAGGAAGCTTGACGTTAAAAACGCTGCAAAACAACTATCTACAACCACTTCCGGTTGACGCATTTCAAAATACAGGACTATAATAAAATACAATAAAAGTATATTTAAAAGTGTGAGACCACCAGTGAGAATAATCCACTATAATTTACTATGTATAGATTGTATTTACAATTCACACACATTTTATATTTATATATATATAAAATATATATACATTTTACAACCTTTTCTTTTAATAATTATCGTAGCAGGATATGTGTTGTTATGATGTTATATGTTGAATACTGAAATCTCAAGTTTCATTAAATACATTTGACAGTGTACAAACATCAAGGTATGAATTTGTTTATTGGTTATCTTTATATAACCAAAATCCTGCAGCTTGCTGTGCTGCATTGGTCAATATAGCAAAAATTAGAAAAAAAAAAAAAAAAACATTCAACATTCATATACTAATTAGTATAATTTATTGTGCTCAAATAATGAAAACACATTATAATAATAAACAGTTGAGATGATATTTTTAATATTAATTTTACAATGTTTATTTAAACATGCACCTAACTAGGTCCATTGATTTTTTTTTAAATGAAAGAAATGGGTTAGCAAAAAACAAAACAAAAACAAAAAACCAGGGAAAGATCAGAATACAGTGGTATTTATAAAGAGGGGAGAGGAAGAAACATTGCATGGTGTTGAAAATAAAGAAATGCAGCTGTTCCATGGTTTGTGCTGCAAGTTATGCTGTCCAATATATCAACTGCAGTCTGGAGAAGATTCTCTGTGCATTGCATTTTTCTTCAAGCTATCGAGGTATTCTTGTTGTGAAGCAGCCAGAACTGAAGCCAGAACGTCATCATCTTCCCAATCTGTTAAACCTTAAAAAAAAAAAATAAACCACCTAATTAACAAAAGAAGTGAATTATAAGTCAACAAACATTTCTTTTAAAGCATGTAATGCCGTACCAAAGGCAGTAGGTGACATGTCCTGCATTAGAGTCCTGTAGCCCAGGGTTGGGTAGCGAGATACCAGGGAAGAGTTGGCAGAAGACTGATGACTTGGACCTTGAGAAGAAATCAAGAAAGAACCAGTTTAATAAGCAAGAAGTGTGCATTAGTACAAGCAAAGAAAACACATATACAGACCTGGGGCACATGGTGATGGGGGTTTGGGAAGAACCAGCGAGGCTCCTGCTGGGGAGGGGGGTTTGACGGGGGGTTCAGGGTGAGCCGGGCCAGGATGCTCTGGAGAGGAGGCGGAGCTGCGCTGGCGAGGGGACCTGCATCCCCAGTCCTCAAAGCCACTGGATGTGGCGGCTGTGGCAGAGCTGCAGGTGGCACTAGCTTTACGAGGCTGAATGGAAACGCAGAGAGGGAAGGCTGTCAAATTAGTTTGAACTTGCTTTGATTTGGTCGGTGGGATGGTGTCATACCTGTCTCGCTTGCTTCTCTTGGTCCTGAAGCCACTGCAAGTAGGACTCACGGGCCACCTGTTCCTCGATGGCCTCATTGGTGGCCTCCCAATCTGATGCTCTCTTCTTGTCCTCCAGCATCTGCTGCTCAATCCAAGACTCCTCAGACGTCTTAATAGCGTTTTTCATGAGACACTGGTCAGCGTACTACATAGAGACACAGTATAACAGACATTAGCAGGGAAAAATCTTCCTATAAATAAATACTCATACTTATGTGTCTTATTTACAACACCTACCCCCGGTTTAAAGGAGGGGAGGCCCAGCCCCACCCCAACACTGGCCTTGTAGGGATTCACCACAGAGTTATAATGGATGTTCTTGTGGTAACTGACACGTATCGGCTCATCGTTGTTCTCTTGAATGCCGTGGAACGTATTAATTGGCTCTGCAAGACGGGAGTTGTCAAATAAAATGAAAAACGTATTTCCTCTTCTATCCTAAAATATACCACAGACAGCCTATTAGATGGCAGGAATTCAACAGACATTAACTAACCTACGCCATTCTGGTAAACCTCCACCGGCCGGTTGTACATTTCTGCCATGGCCTGCATCTCAATGTGGTTCCCATGGCAGTTGTTCTTCCTCTTTCTGTTAATGTATGTGGTGAAATCCTCTGTGACATAACTCGAAAAGTAATCCGCATTTTTCGTCTGCAATTGAAGCATAAACAATAAATCAAAACGAGTCAATAATTAAAAGAAAAGGTAAACTCACATTTCAAAGCTAATTATTTTTTAATTGCAAATTATTTATTCTTAAATATTTAACTGACTCACCAAGTAATCCATACACTGCTTCCGTACCACATCATGCATATCTTGGTCCCCATATACTTGATCAGCTTTAAAAAAAGAAAAAGAAAAAAAAATTATATATTTGTGTGTCATTAATGTTAACTAAAAATATTTAAATTGCTTTTGGTAATTAAAATAAAGATAAAAAAAAACAAATATTGCATGAAAAACTGGGCAACTAATTGAAATATATATATATATATATATTACCAACTGCTCTGAAAAGACATGCTCCATCTTCCTTCATTTTTTTTATTTCAAAGCCTTTCTTTTCCATTAAGGCTTTCTCGAACCATTCTTCTTGCTGTAGGTAAAAAAACAAACAAACAAAAAAACAACGTAAAAAGTTTACTATAAGACAATGAAGACATATGAAGCATTTATTCCAATTATCAAAACAGACAGTGTCCCCAAAAGTGTATGGACAATTTAAGATTAATAAGAATGGAATATTTTTTTTTTTTTTTAAATTTCATTCTCATTACAAGCTCTAAAGTCTAAAGTCATTTGTTTTCCACAGAAGAATAAATAAAAACCTAAGTCACCATAGACTTTTAGTTTTTGGGGGGTTAATGTGGGTTAGGTTGATTTCGTGTCACAAATTCAACTTTTTATCTCATAATTTCGAAAAAGTAAATTTAAAAAAAGTTGACGTCATAATTAAGACTTTGTATGTCATAATTATGATTTTTTTTTTTTCTCATGTGGCAGAAATGGGCTTCAAGAGTTAAGAAGATGAACCAAAACTGCAATAATTAAAAGACTCAAAACAACCAAAAGTCTAACAGGTTTGGACGGTGAGTAAAGGGCATTTTGGGTGAAAGGGTTAGTTCACCCAAAAATGAAAATTCTGTCATTAATTACTCACCCTCATATCGTTCCAAACCCGTAAGACCTTTGTTCATCTTCGGAACAAAACAAAAATAACTTTATTCAACAATTTCTTCTCTTCCTAGTCAGTCTCTGACGCTGTTCACGTGAGCACCAAGTCGCATGCGTGTGTTGCTGACGCAGGAGCCTGCCAATAATGAGCCGGCGTTCTGACGTAGAACCTGGAAGCGCTGCACTGCGTTTACTACGTGAACAGCATCAGAGACTGACACGGAACAGAAGAAATTGTTGAATAAAGTCGTTATTTTTGTTGTTTTTTTGCACACAAAAAGTATTCTCGTGGCTTCATAAAATTAAAGTTAAACCACTGTAGTCACATGGACTATTTTAACAATGTCTTTACTACCTTTCTGGCCCTTGAAAGTGACATTTACGTTGCAGTCTATGGGGAGGTCAGAAAGCTCTCGAATTTCATCAAAAATATCCTAATTTGTGTTCCGAAGATGAACTAAGGTCTTACGGGTTTGCAACGACATGAGGGTGAGTAATGAATGACAGAATTTTTGGGTGACCTAACCCTTGAACTATCCCTTTAAGGCACAGTTTCAAACATATGAATTTCATTGGGCTAAATTATGATATTGTTAGCTCTCAGCAGCCTTGATGGGTCATTCAAACTGACACAGAAAGCAGTCTAGTAAGAAAACTGTCAATTTCCAGAACCTGCTCGACCGTGGCGGGGTCCACAAGCTGAAGTCTGGCCGCATTCTCATACTCATCCTCACTGTTGTTGCCTCCAGCTCCCTCTTCGGGTTCCGAAACTGGACTACCGCCCCCTCCTCCTCCGCCTCCGCCTCCCACTCTACCTCCTCCACCTGTCAAACCGCTGGAGCAGACCGCCTGCCGTCTTCGCTTGCTGAGTCCGGGTCCCGAGCAGCAGCTTCCAACACCACCTGCGCCGCAGGGTAATTCGACACGACCTGCGACCACAACCGAGTTCGCGCTCCCTTCGCACTGCACGACCGGAGCTCCAGCGGCACCGGGCTGCGGTGAGGCCGGCTGCGGGCGAGAGCTCGCCTCGATCCTCCGCTCCTCTCTGGACGTATGCGGTGTGGCCTGGTATGTCCATGGCGGCGGAGAGGCCCTGGGTCGGGACCCCGATCGTCCTGCGAGGGGATGAGGGTGCGACTCAGAGCCGCCTCGTCTGTCCGGTTCATCCGTATGATCACCGCTACCGGCTGTAGAGGCCGGTTTCTTCTTTGGGAGAATTGTCATCGCTGGCCAGCTTGCGGTGATTTGTGTTGTTATGTGTTACAACACAGAGAATAAACGGCCTTTTACACTTGTATATGAGCAGTTTGTTCGATGCATGTATAGTTACATCCGTCCTAACATAGTACGAGGTGTCGGTGAAATAATACGGTCGTCACAGATCTTTCAGTTTCGAGGTTTTTCTTTCGTAACAACGACCGACCGAGAGTTTGACACAAACATCAACAAACCACAATGCGATTTCACGTCACTTCCGACGCCTGCTTTGCTTCTTGTTGACAAATGGGCTCATATTGCTTTGCACTGCCCCCTACCGCATATATTGACTTCCAGTGAAGAAAATGTTATTGAATACCACACATTAGAACAATTTTTTTTGTGACAGTGTAGTTTATATACACTGTATATATGTGTGTGTGTGTGTGTGTGTGTGTGTGTGTGTGTGTGTGTGTGTGTGTGTGTGTGTGTGTGTGTGTATATATATATAGCTAAACTAACAGTCACAAAAACTGGTTCTAATGTGTGGTATTCAATAACATGACTTTTCTGTCTCTATGATTTACGTACTCATATTTTCTATAAAATTAGTCACATATTTATAAGAAATGGCTTAAATCATATATTTAGGTCTTCTTTATCACTTAAACAGACATAATATACATTAAAAATTCTATTTTGTATTTTACACACCTTTTTATTGATATATGCATTCAGTTTTATCATGTCCACTTCCACAAGAACTATAAACCATGAAATGATAAAAACCTCAAAATATTTTTAAATTATGTCATAGACTAGGCTTAACTGCCTCTAATCATTTATATAAATCATGTGAAACTATAGTTATTTTTAAAAAATGTCTTCATTTACTGTGTTCCTGAAGTCTTCCTTCCACCCTCTTAGTATATACTTTCTCGACTTCCAAAAAAGACCACAATTCCATTGAGACCATTTTCAGGAAATGACATCATTTCTTTTCCTGCTGGAATTCAACTATACAAACTGAAGTAAGCTTCAACTCTTCAACTACCTTTTTTTTAGTTTTTGAAATGTTATCCTGCTTGTCACACTCTTAAAGTTCCACCCTGTTAGGTTATGTTATGGAAAATGTTTGTCCGGTCAAAAAAATACATAGTTAAACATATCTGACATAGTTATAAAAGTTCTGTTTATCAGTAGAAGGTTAGCTAGCTAAATGTTGATCACTCAAGGAGCTACGGCTAACTTAGCTCAAAATTTTTCACTCTGTTAGATTCCACCCTGTTAGGTCTGCATATTGCAAATTCTATATACATATACACTCACCTAAAGGATTATTAGGAACACCTGTTCAATTTCTCATTAATGCAATTATCTAATCAACCAATCACATGGCAGTTGCTTCAATGCATTTAGGGGTGTGGTCCTGGTCAAGACAATCTCCTGAACTCCAAACTGAATGTCAGAATGGGAAAGAAAGGTGATTTAAGCAATTTTGAGCGTGGCATGGTTGTTGGTGCCAGACGGGCCGGTCTGAGTATTTCACAATCTGCTCAGTTACTGGGATTTTCACGCACAACCATTTCTAGAGTTTACAAAGAATGGTGTGAAAAGGGAAAAACATCCAGTATGCGGCAGTCCTGTGGGCGAAAATGCCTTGTTGATGCTAGAGGTCAGAGGAGAATGGGCCGACTGATTCAAGCTGATAGAAGAGCAACTTTGACTGAAATCAACCACTCAACCACTCGTTACAACCGAGGTATGCAGCAAAGCATTTGTGAAGCCACAACACGCACAACCTTGAGGCGGATGGGCTACAACAGCAGAAGACCCCACCGGGTACCACTCATCTCCACTACAAATAGGAAAAAGAGGCTACAATTTGCACAAGCTCACCAAAATTGGACAGTTGAAGACTGGAAAAATGTTGCCTGGTCTGATGAGTCTCGATTTCTGTTGAGACATTCAGATGGTAGAGTCAGAATTTGGCGTAAACAGAATGAGAACATGGATCCATCATGCCTTGTTACCACTGTGCAGGCTGGTGGTGGTGGTGTAATGGTGTGGGGGATGTTTTCTTGGCACACTTTAGGCCCCTTAGTGCCAATTGGGCATCGTTTAAATGCCACGGCCTACCTGAGCATTGTTTCTGACCATGTCCATCCCTTTATGACCACCATGTACCCATCCTCTGATGGCTACTTCCAGCAGGATAATGCACCATGTCACAAAGCTCGAATCATTTCAAATTGGTTTCTTGAACATGACAATGAGTTCACTGTACTAAAATGGCCCCCACAGTCACCAGATCTCAACCCAATAGAGCATCTTTGGGATGTGGTGGAACGGGAGCTTCGTGCCCTGGATGTGCATCCCACAAATCTCCATCAACTGCAAGATGCTATCCTATCAATATGGGCCAACATTTCTAAAGAATGCTTTCAGCACCTTGTTGAATCAATGCCACGTAGAATTAAGGCAGTTCTGAAGGCAAAAGGGGGTCAAACACAGTATTAGTATGGTGTTCCTAATAATCCTTTAGGTGAGTGTATATGTCCCTAACAGGGTGGAATACCTTCACGGCCAGTGTCTGAACAATCTAATCGATAATTATTATTTTTTGAGTCCCTGAGCTTGACCAATATTTATTACTAATAGTTAAACATGTCACTGTTTTGGTAGAATGCTAAAAACGTGAAAAACATGTACCTTTTTTTTTTTTCAAAAATTATGAAGCCAAAATGTTACTGGATAACAGGAATGACCCATATATTCAACATATATTACAAAAAAGTAACAAATTTATATATTTAGCTATTTAAAAATGTTTTATCGGTAAACATAGGTTAGATTTGATATGATTTAAACAATCATAATCTGTAGCATAGGCTATAGAAAAATAACTAGAAAAACCACACAAATTGCATAAAAATGACAAGCAATTTCTACAAACCCGATTCCAAAAAAGTTGGGACACTGTACAAATTGTGAATAAAAACAGAATGCAATGATGTGGAAGTTTCAAATTTCAATATTTTATTCAGAGTACAACATAGATGACATATCAAATGTTTAAACTGAGAAAATGTATCATTTTAAGGGAAAAATAAGTTGATTTTAAATTTCATGGCATCAACACATCTCAAAAAAGTTGGGACAAGGCCATGTTTACCACTGTGTGGCATCCCCTCTTTTTATAACAGTCTGCAAACGTCTGGAGACTGAGGAGACAAGTTGCTCAAGTTTAGGAATAGGAATGTTGTCCCATTCTTGTCTAATACAGGCTTCTAGTTGCTCAACTGTCTTAGGTCTTCTTTGTCGCATCTTCCTCTTTATGATGCGCCAAATGTTTTCTATGGGTGAAAGATCTGGACTGCAGGCTGGCCATTTCAGTACCCGGATCCTTCTACTACGCAGCCATGATGTTGTAATTGATGCAGTATGTGGTCTGGCATTGTCATGTTGGAAAATGCAAGGTCTTCCCTGAAAGAGACGACGTCTGGATGGGAGCATATGTTGTTCTAGAACTTGGATATACCTTTCAGCATTGATGGTGCCTTTCCAGATGTGTAAGCTGCCCACGCCACACGCACTCATGCAACCCCATACCATCAGAGATGCAGGGTTCTGAACTGAGCGCTGATAACAACTTGGTTTGTCTTTGTCCTCTTTAGTCCGGATGACATGGCGTCCCAGTTTTCCAAAAAGAACTTCAAATTTTGATTCGTCTGACCACAGAACAGTTTTCCACTTTGCCAGAGTCCATTTAAAATGAGCCTTGGCCCAGAGAAAACGCCTGCGCTTCTGAATCATGTTTAGATATGGCTTCTTTTTTGACCTATAGAGTTTTAGCCGGCAACGGCGAATGGCACGGTGGATTGTGTTCACCGACAATGTTTTCTGGAAGTATTCCTGAGTCCATGTTGTGATTTCCATTACAGTAGCATTCCTGTATGTGATGCAGTGCCGTCTAAGGGCCCGAAGATCACGGGTATCCAGTATGGTTTTCCGGCCTTGACCCTTACGCACAGAGATTGTTCCAGAATCTTTGGATGATATTATGCACTGTAGATGATGATAACTTCAAACTCTTTGCAATTTTTCTCTGAGAAACTCTTTTCTGATATTGCTCCACTATTTTTTGCCGCAGCATTGGGGGAATTGGTGATCCTCTGCCCATCTTGACTTCTGAGAGACACTGCCACTCTGAGAGGCTCTTTTTATACCCAATCATGTTGCCAATTGACCTAATAAGTTGCAAATTGGTCCTCCAGCTGTTCCTTATATGTACATTTAACTTTTCCGGCCTCTTATTGCTACCTGTCCCAACTTTTTTCCAAAATGAGCCAATATTTGGCATGACATTTCAAAATGTCTCACTTTCAACATTTGATATGTTATCTATATTCTATTGTGAATAAAATATAAGTTTATGAGATTTGTAAATTATTGCATTCCTTTTTTATTCACAATTTGTACAGTGTCCCAACTTTTTTGGAATCGGGTTTGTATTAAATGTAGCCTATAGAAAGTATGCTATCTCTCTTTTTGTATGACCAATAATTGCGTAGAAACAAACCACCATTACTAATTCTAAAGTGACGCTTTCAAATAGGTAACAGAGGTTATTATTGAAATTATTGAAAGTTAAAGGATTAGTTCACTTCAAAATGAAAAGTTCATTTTGAACTGCCATTAAAATCCATTATGTGGAGAAAAATCCTGCAATGTTTTCCTCAAAAAACTTAATTTCTTTTCGACTGAAGAAAGAAAGACATGAACATCTTGGATGAGATGGGGGTGAGTAAATTATCAGGAAATTTTCATTTTGAAGTGAACTAATCCTTTATAGGTGATAATGTGGCCACGACCCAAAGTACTTACACCTTTGGGTGTGCATACATTTTCAATAATTCAATAAAAACAGTTAATCGACAATTATTCTTACTTCAGTATGGTTTTGTAACTCTATTACCCAGTTTAAATCTAAACAGGACTTCACCCTCACACATATTAAGTAAATGAGAAATTAACATGATTTTAGATGATGGAACAACAGGTGAAAAGCCCTGGGGTAAATGGACCATTGGATGTGTTTTTATGAGAACAAAAGACTCTCACAATCATACTGATTTCTATACAATAACATATGATTTCTTCAATATTAATTTTTCAGGATTTTATTAAATAATTTTTTTCATGCATTCAGTCAATACATTTTTATTCCAGTGTTTTTACTTTTATATCGTAAATGAAAACAAGACACCCACAAAATTCATCAAGACTAAGCCAATTTGGAACCTGAGTGTACAGTAACTGCATGGTCATCATCATTTAATATTAACTGCTTGACATAATACTGCAAATACCACTAATCAAACAATGTACTTAATGCATGGTCTTTTTCCCCATTTGCTATAATGCAAAATATATAAGTGACTACTCTGAATGCTAGTTGCATGTGACAATAAAAGGATCTGAATGTCAGTCTCTAAAGTCGACTTGTTACTATTTTCATTTAAATCAATCATTAAATACTGATCATTAGCATACATTTTTGTTGAAAATCATCTCTTCATGGGGAGCTCAAGGAAACATGATAAAACTAAACATCTCTAATCAAAACTTTGTTGTCATTACAGATTGTCATTGTTTTCTCTTGGTAATCTATCATTTTTAATAAATATGATTTAGAATACAGGATTGCCTATTATGAGGATTGCACACAAGACACTTAAAACATTTATTCTGAAACATAAGTTATGGCACATTTTCGAAAGCAAAAAGAGTGAAACCTCCATGTATCTGCGTTCTACTGGCTGGACTATTGAAACACATTTGATCCCAACATTGTCTCTGTAGCTCTGACAGTCTCGTTTGATCATTTATGATATGTAAGGAGATAAGGATGGAGATGATACTGAAACTGAATGTGACTTATTAATGTGCTCAAGTCTGATTCCATTTGGATACATCAGATACAAACACTTAGTCCTTCAAGAAATGCTGGTGGAAGAAATGTTCTATTGTTTTTCTCCAAAGGGACTCTGTTTGGACAGCCTTCTTCATCATGATTTCACAAATCTATAATTTCAACTTGGTGAAGTTGGTGATGCCATGGTGACAAGGTAAATATTAAAGGGGACAAATATGTTCCAGTCTGATGTGAGAGTTCCGCATCAAAAAGAATCCATTGATCCTCTAATTTCTGTACATATTGTACTATTAATTCATTATTTCAGTGTTTTTCTCACCCAGACTCTTCTCTTGTTGAATATATTACAAATCCGCACATCCTCTGGTGATTCTTGTCCATTTGAGGTTGCAGAATGAATGATTTAGCAAACAGCAGTTTGCCTAGACTATCTCCTCAGACTACTTCATTAGGATGTACACAGGCCCGACCTGAAGATAGATAGCATTTATATAATGCAATATGTCTGTAAATACAACAAAAAATGTTAGTTTAGTGTTTTGTTCTTCCCTCACATTTAAAATATTTAAAAATGAAAACTAAAATTTAAAAACTACTGTATATAACCAAAATCAAATTCAATGTCTTTCAGAAATCATTCTAAGATAATTTCTTCTTCTTATCAATGTTAAAAACAGGTTTAGCTGCTTAATTAAAAAAAAAAATCATGATACACTGCCATTCAAAAGTTTGGGGTAGGTACATTTTTTTCTTTTAAAGGGAAAAAAGAAAAAAAATTAATACTTTTATTTAGCAGAGGCACATTAAATTGATAAAAAAGACAGTAAAGACATTTATGAAATTAATAAATATTACAAAATGGATCTATTTATAATAAATGCTGTTCTTTTTAACTTTCTATTCATCAAAAAATCCTGAAAAAAAATTCAGTTTCCACAAAAATATTAAGCAGCACAACTGTGTTTAACATTAATAATAATAATAAATGTTTCTTTAGCACCATATCAGCATATTAGAATGATTTCTGAAGGATCATGTGACACTGAAGACTGGAGTAATGATGCTGAAAATTCAGCTTTGCATCACAGGAATAGATAACATTTTAAAATATATTACAACAGGAACCAGTTAATTTAAATTGTAATAATATTTCACAGTATTAATGTTTTTACTGTATTTTTGATCAAATAAATGTAGCCTTGGTGAGCATAAGAGACATTTTTCCAAACTTTTATATATAGGTAACATATACAGGTACAAAATGATGTTTTACCTTCTGGTCTTTATTGGGATCTATCAGGTTCAACTTTGGTCTCTCCATTCTGCTTGTCGTTGGATTTCTGCGAGAGATGAGTGGAAACAGTGGCTGCCTGGGCCACGGCTTTGAAGCTGCGCTTGCGCTTCTGAACGTTCTGCTCTGGGTGGAAGATGATGACATAGACTTTGGGGATGTACAGCATGCCCAGGGACACCGTGGCACTCAAGCTCATGGACACGGTCAGCGTGGTGGTCTGAATAAACATCTGGTTCAGGGCAGAAAAAAGATTAAGAGTAATATTTCAGCCTGGCTTCAGCTGCGAACTATCACAAGTGGTAGATCAGCTGTCAGGGCTTTAGCACTCCATATTACACTTATATACATACTCTCTGATGATTGTCATAATTAATTTCCTGGAAATCAGTGTAATCAGTGTAATGACCCAAAGGGCTGACATCAGCCACGTGCAAATGATTCAGTCAGTTTATATAGTATCCAGCCTAAGTGCTACATATAATTTGCATATCAATTATGTATTCAAGTAAGGTTGATGTGAGGTCAGCTATGTGACGCCGAATTTTCTGCATCTTTAATATGAGCCAAAAGAATAAACCCTGATCTCATGCATGTTTATCGCCTTGTGAGTCATTCATATATGACAACTGGCGAAGATGCACAACACAGCTGTGTTCATTTATAATATAAATACCATAATAGCCCTAAAGAGATCTTAAATTTAATGAGATTATGCAAACTGCACCCAAATAATGACAGCTGTTCTAAAAAGTCTAAAGCGCTGTCACACAACAAACTGTTAAAACTGTTTTCTATTAAAATGATAAAAAATAAACAAAATACACTTTACAATTTAAACTCAATATAATAAAATGTAAGATAACAGCACACAAAGATATATAAACCGATATATACTAAATATATATATAAACACTGCAGCCCGCTCTGTAGTATAGTCTTTTATTTTTCCATGCTCTTCTTTTTATTTACAAGAGATGAAAAGACTTGAAGACCACCTGAGGGCCAAAAGCTTTGCGGTTGACCGGCCACTAAAAGACCTCTCTATTAGTCAGAGTATACTTTCCATTTTTAAATCCCTGTGCTTTGTAAGCAAAACCATCCCCCACAGGATGAAGAGACGTGAAAAATTGAATGACTAAATGCATACAGTGTGGCTAGCATCTTAACAGCTTTTAGGCCAACACAAAACAGCATCCAATTAAATAGCAATTATGTTATTATTATTATAATTACAGTTTTTTAGCTTTCTAATATCTGATTATGGGTGAAGAAGCATTCACAAGTAAATGTTGCAGCATCATTAACTGAACCAGAACCATCTAATCCAGAGAAATGCACGTCTGGACACTTTGAGGGTGAAGATCATATTTCTGTATAACATGTTAATGTCAGGCATCAGCGAATCTTCTACACTAATATCATGGAAGCAAGATTTTATATGGATGATGATATCAAATATGCCAACAGATCCAAACACAGACTGTTGATAGTGAAACAATCATGAACTTATTGCAATGTGACATATGTATTTATGGTAATATAAAAAAAAAATAATAAGAAGAAGAATTAAATTAAAAGAAATGCAAAAGAATTTTGTAAGAAAATTAATAATACGACATCTCTTTAAATGTATCTTTAGATTTAGGGTTATTCACTTATATTTTATTTAATAACGTTTATTTATTTATTTGCTCATTTCGTTTTTGTTGCTGACTAAATGGGCTTATATACATAGTCGGGGAAAATACTGTATTAACTAATGGAAAAATCCAAATGAATGCTGTTGCAACAAAAACAAAAAGTACATATATTTTTTATATATATATATATATATAGAGCTATTGCCTGTTTTATTTAAATCAGATAACCTCTGTACAAAATATCTTATTGAGAGTTTACCTTTTCTGTGGATTGTGATGTTCCAAAAAATATGGGAACAAAGGCCAACCAGATGATACAGGTGGTGTACATGGTGAAGCCGATGGGTTTGGCCTCATTGAAGGTCTCAGGAACCCCTCTGCTCTTAATGGCATAGACTGTACATGTGACCATCAGCCCCATACTGTAGCTCAGACAGCCAATCAGAGACAGATCTGACATATCACATTTCAGGATCCCACGGGCATACTCCGGGTTGGGGGGACGTAGCTCATCAAAGTCGACATTTGTGTGAGGGGGCATCACTCCAAACCAAATGAAAACACCCAGGAGCTGTGAGCAGAAAAGAGCCAAGAATGAACGTTCACACAAAGTCTGTAAAGTTCCATGATATCATTAATACCATTAAATCAGTTCACTAAGAATCCAAGAGACCATATTTCTATATGTGTTCTCAAATAATAAACAACCATTAATGGAGGACACCAAAAAGAGAAGAGCTTTCCATGAAATTACAGCACCTCCGTGCTACACTCAAAATCTTGCTTCTTTAATTATTTAATGGACGAAAAGTCCAAAAATATCTTTTAGAGACAAAAAGCACAGTGACAACACTGTAAACACCTAACAAAGCAGTTACTCTGATCAAGAGTTGAGTTAGAACAGATTATCCAAACAACTGAAATTAACATTGACTAATGGTTTGATATTATTATGAACATATAGCATTTATTAAATATTTTTTATTATTTATTTAAATATGATTTATTTAATGTACTACTTTATACACTATATATATATATATACAGGGCTTGACATTAACTTTTTTGCTCACCAGCCACAGTGGCTAGTGGTTTTCCAAAGTTACTAGCTACTCAGCATTTTCACTGGCCAAAATATTGTTGTTCGGAAATTTGTTGTTGGCTATATGTAAATGAGCACTGTACACACCAACTCTACATGATCAAGTCTACATGAAATTTATAACATGACATGTCATCAAATAGGTCTATTTAGCTCTGATACGGTTGTGTGTAGCTCCTAGAGAAAACAGTTGCTTGTCTGAAAAATATAAGATTTTTTGGTGTAAATATAATTTATTATATTATATATATTTATTCTCAAGCAATATTCTCATCAGTGTTCTATCAGCTATGACATATTTAAATCTCGCATATTTTGTGTATAAGCCCATACAGTAGCCTAGTGAAATACATATCCATATTTTCATGTGATTTTATTTTATTAAATATCAAAAAGGTGTGCATCATACCTGACACCTAGATGAACACTTTACAGTTGGTTTAACACATTCTCTTCAAATGCTATTGAAGTTAGAATACCAATGTCATATGTAATTTTAGACACGGTCCCTAAATTCGCGAATATCGAACGTCAAGCCAACTTTATGCCAGTCACATCAGATGCGCTGTGGTTCTGCTGTGATCTTTGTTTGAAACTATTTTCGCTTCTGAACAAAACAGTCAATCACTGTATGATGAATGAATCTCCTACGTTCATCGCACATAGGCTACATCTCTGCTTTGTTGTTTATGATGAGAGTGCGGATTTCAGTGAGTGAGAGCGCGCTCTGAACAAAAGTCCGGTGTTTCAGCGATGACTAATCTGAACGCCTCTGATTATTAGACATTGCAATCATAAGAATCGCGTGTAATTGGTTATAACGCGCAACGCGATTATAACAGATGCCTTCAGAGAAGACTACAATCAAATTTAACCCGCCAAAGTGGCTAGTGGGAGTGACTGTGTTACACGCCACAGCTGAAATCCACCCGGTGGGTGTTAATGTTAATGTCAAGCCCTGTATATATAAATTTGAAAAATAACCTGCATTAAAGTTTATATATATATATATATATATATATATATATATATATATATATATATATATATATATATAAACTAATATATAAACTTGTAAAAATACAAAATTATATGAAATAAAATGAGTGCACCTTTAAAATGTATGTTGCTCAAGACAAGATCTGGTAGCTCGTTTGGATAAAAGTGTCTGCTAAATGAATGTAAACTGCATTACAGACTTACACGCACCTGTACTGAGATCAAAATAAATGTGATGATCAGCTGGGACGTGGGGCTGATAAATTTTGGTGGCGTGACTGATTTTTTTCCCTGCTCAAAGATCCTGTAGATTCGATTAGTTTTTGTGAGCATGGCAGAGTAACTGATGCACATGCCCAGCCCCAAAAGCAGCCTGCGGAACGCGCACACCACGGAACCTGGCTCGGCGATCATGAGGAAGGTGATGAAATAGATGAGGAAGATACCCGTCAGGAGAACATAGCTGAGCTCTCGGCCCGAAGCTCGGACTATGGGGGTGTCATTGAAGCGGATGAAGGTGATGATGACTCCTGATGTAGCAAGAATGCCCAGCACTGCCAGAAATACCGGGATAATGGCCCACGGAGAGCTCCACTCCAGCTTGATGATGGGAGTGGGTCGGCAGCCCGTGCGGTTAGGGGTGGGCCTCATGTCAAAGGGACACGTGTCACAGTTAAACTCGTCCAGTAGGTACTGATAGCCGTCGCATAGTTCGCAGTGCCAGCAGCACGGCACGCCCTTCACCATCCTCTTCCTCTCCCCAGACTCACAGGGGAAGCTGCAAACCGAGTCTGGAACCACTCTATCCCCTCCAGACCACTGCATCTCCTCAGCCTTATAAAAAGAGAGGAGAATATTTCAAGAATACGCATTCAGAAATGTCCCAAACTACCAAGAGGCTTAATATGCTTACACTGAGTCGTAAGTGGTTGGTCCACTGGCCGATGAATTTATATCCCGGGCTGGTGGTATTGGAAAGCTGGTACTGGAAGATATCGTATCGTCCTGGGGCGTCACCGTTTTCATTAAACATCACACCTGTTCCGGCACTGCCTTCAGAGTAAACACACAGGGTTGTGATATTCAACATCACTAGTTATTATTTCAAATGCAATCGTTTGAAACAACAGAGTTATTTAATAGAAGCGGCCCACTGCAACAGCATAAAATTGTATAAATGCGTGACAATGCACGCTTCTGCAAACCATTGTTCTTTTTCACCTTTTGATTTAAAGTAAAATTGTCAAGCATAACGTTGAAGGTGACTTTTCCACATCAAAGGTTGCTTACAAAAAATACACTGTTGTAACTAACAAAATTTTCAGTAAGGTCCCATTACTTAACATTAATTAATGCATTAACTAACATAAACTAACAATGAGCAATACATTTGTTACAGTATTTATTAGTTGTTGTTATACAACTGTTAAACACATAGAACATTAGTTTATGTTAGCTCAGATCCATTAAATAATATTAACATACAACTTTTGATTAATGTATTAGTAAGTATTTTGTAGTAGTATGTTGAAATTAACATTAAAGGGTTAGTTCACCCAAAAATGAAATTTCTGTCATTAATTACTCACCCTCATGCCTCAGACCTTCGATCTTCGGAACACAAATTAAGATATTTTTTATGAAAGTGTTAATTAAATAGCTGTCTATGGCGGGGTCAGAGAGCTCTCGGATTTCATCAAAAATATCTTAATTTGTGTTCCGAAGATGAACGAAGGTCTTACGGGTTTGGAACGACATGAGAGTGAGTAGTTAATGACAGAATTTTAATTTTTGGGTGAACTAACCCTTTAACTAAGATTAATAAATACTTTAGAAATTATTAGTTCATGTTAACTAATAACCTTACACATCTCTCAGATGTAATTCTATGAGGAAAAATTAGGTACAACACAAGGTAAACTCAATTTCATATTCCAGAGTTTACGAATCACAAATCACGAGGGGCAAGGTCTACACATGCCGTTTTGTTCCCCTTAGGCACTTAGGAAAAGATTTCAATACAAGAGTGTTAGGACATCCACTCTGCGTAAACTGAATAGCTGTGCTTTTCATAGAAATAGCTTAAGAGCGAGTGACGAAAAGAAAAGGGATTTTAACCGAAAGATAGTGCTGAAAAAGGAAATGTGCCTTGTGTTTGGAGAGAGGCTGCCCCAGGGAGAATCATAGACAAGGAGAGAGACGAGGGGAGGGGGGTTAAAACAAGTATGTGCGCTGCTGCATTGTGCATTAGTGGATCTCTTCAGGCTGGGATTGAGTGCTGACCTCTCTCGCCGCACTCTGACTAACCCATGGGACTCACAACCCTCCTCCTTGGAAACAGCAGCTTCTATTCTGGCCTTTCCCCTCTTTCAGAAACTACTCCTCACCTATTTTCACCTGTCAGTCTCACAGCAATGGCAATATCCTCGATTCGAGAAGTGTTTGGCAAAAGCACGTTTACTATGTGTAACCTTTCTGGCAGATTCAAACAAAGCATTCCACGAAAATAAAAACTTAAATTGCTGTGAAGTTCATTTGTCTTGTATGAATACAAACCCATTACTGGAATTCTGACTGTTTCAAGGTCTCGTTCGCAATGTTTGGAATGGCTCTCATGCTTCAGCTGTGTCCTTGAGAAGGCTTACCATTAAAATTGACAGCACGGATGTAGCTCAGCAGCATTCTTCCATCCACCGGGTCCATTTTGTCACAAACGCCCATTGAACCTGGACAAAGGTCTATGTGCATGCTATGAAGAGCGTGGGCCATGGCATACACAGCGTCAATCACAAACTGCACTTTCCCTTCCTGCTCGTATGCCGAATCCCGGCTGATTCGTTCTTCTCCTGAAAGACCGAAAGCAAATGACAGGAATTGAAAAGCTTTGCTGGAGGAATAATCCATTTAGATGTGCTTAGCACATCTTAAAAGCATAAGAATGTATGATAATTCAAGTACTACTGCATTTATGGGAGTAATTTGTTGGAAATGATTTCCTCGCCTGTGCATTTCCTCAGCCCGCTGTCGCCTCTGATTCCAGGCCGTGTCAGTTTGCATTTGAAGTCATCCTCCCAGAACTCAGCGAACCAGATGTTCCTCCTGTTGTTTTCCAGAGATCTTGTGGTGAAGTACTGGTCAAACCCTGAGAAACAGGTTAAAGGTATAGTTCAATCAGTTGTCATCATTGCAAAACTATATGCTGTTTTTTTTCTCTGGGACTTATATTGTAAGTAAAATTTTGTGTTTTTTTTTATTTTCTTATTGTCGTTTTCAGCTGTAGTTGAATGGTAAAAGCTGCGTAACAATTCTTTAAAAATGTTTGTGTTCCACAGAAAAAAAAAACAGCATACAGATTTGGAATGACATGGATGATTACAAAATTGTCATTTTTGGTTGAGCTATTCTTTTGCGATTGGAGAACTCCCAAGGTTTTTTTTTCTTCACTATTGTCACCAGATGGAGTTTTCCTTGCCACTGTCACCTTTGGCTTGCTCAGTCAGGGTTTAAAAGACAAATAATATTCAGTAATATTATCTGCACTGACACTTTCGGATATGAACATAATTTGAACCGAACTGAGCTGGATAATGACACTAACTTCATAACATTGACACCGTTATTGAACTGAACTGAATCAACACTGAACTTTCTGAAGCTGAGTAATAACATTATAGCCTTCTGTAGAGCTGCTTATAACTGAATCAAACTTCATAACTGATGAACTTTACAACATTTACACAGTTATTGAACAGAATTGAATCAACATAAATTGAGCTGAGTAATGGCACTATAATCCTCTATAAAGCTGCTTTACAGCTTAAATCGAATGTTTCATAATGGATGAATTTTACAACATTAGCACTGTTATTTTCCAGTTTTATTAATGTAAAGCTACTTTAAAAAACAATCTGTATTGTACAAAGCGCTGTTAATATACTGTATGCAGCTCGATTTGACTTAAAGGAGTAGTTCACTTTAAAATGAAAATTACCCCATTATTTACTCACCCTCAAGCCATCCTAGGTGTATATGACTTTCTTCTTTCTGATGAACACAATCGGAGTTATAGTAATAAATATACTGACGCTTCCACGCTTTATAATGCCAATGATGGGGTCCATTGAGTTTGAAGCTCAAAAAAGCACATCCATCCATAATAAACGTACTCCACACGGCTCCAGGGGGTTAATAAAGGCCTTCTGAAGTGAATCAATGGGGTTTTGTAAGAAAAATATACATATTTAAAACTTTATAAAGTCAAATATCTAGCTTCCGCCAGATAGCCTTCCGTATTCAACTACGCCTCTCGCAGTTCAAAATGCCTACGCTACGTTCTAGTGATACATCGCACCAGTTACGCTTTTTTGTAAGTTGAATACGGAAGGTGGTCTGGTGGAAGCTAGATATTTTACTTTATAAAGTTTTAAATATGGATATTTTTCTTACAAACCGCATCGATTCACTTCAGAAGGCCTTTATTAACCCCCCGGAGGCGTGTGAAGTGCGTTTATTATGGATGGATGTTCTTTTTTGAGCTGCAAACTCAATGGACCCCGTCACTGCCATTATAAAGCTTGGAAGCGTCGGGTTATTTATTATTATAACTCCGATTGTGTTCATCAGAAAGAAGAAAGTCATATACACCTAGGATGGCTTGAGGGTGAGTAAATCATGGGGTAAATCATTTTAAATTGAACTGCTCCTTTAAGTATGAAATTGTTAGCAAACACCACATGGGCATAGATGCAGAATCTTTTTGAATAACTTTTTGAAAAATTAAAAATTAAAATTTTTAGATGGATTTTTTTCTTAATTATGAAACCTTCGTTGATCTTACACTGCTACCAGTTCATACCCTCAATGGACGCCCGCTTGGGGAGGATGGTAACTGCACCCTCAGCCACGTCCTCCTGGTTCAGGATGGGTGAGATTTTTGCTCCCCAGCTATCAGATCCCACAAACAAAAAGTGACCTGTGAGATTGGCTCTCTTTGCTGCTTCCAGGACACACCTACAATAAATGAATACAAAAATCTCAGAAAAGGCAGGTTCATTAAAGATAGGGAAAATTAGATCCATTATAGTTCTGATTTGCTGATTTCAGAACTATATATATTATCAGGTTCATTTAGGCTTAGATTGCAAAATGCAAATTAAACTAGATGAAAATTCACTCTGTAAAATATTAATTTGCCATAATTCCTTCTAAGACTCCTGATGTTCCCGTTGTAGGGTGATTGATCTGTTCTCAAACCATTTTCAAACCTTTTCCAGGGCTATATCTCCTGCTTTAGAGTCATTCAGAATTACTACTGAAAGACAACTCACTTGATGTCATCTTCATTAGCGAAGATAATAACCCCTCTGGCATTGGATGTCTCCATTAGCCTTTTGATGATCTTGTCAAACTCTCCTGGTCTTGGCTCCCTAGGAATTTTAATGGCCTGTGCAATGCAAAGACCTCCTGTATAAAACAAATTAAAATGACGGATAGTTTTGAAGGACTCTGATACATTTATAAGAGAATGATGGTTGCAGGGTCTTTCAATTGAATATAACATCCTGGTCAATCTGTACCCAGCAAGCAATTTTGCGTTTAAAAGATGTCTAATAGCCGTCCAAACACAGCCCTGAGGTCTAGGCTAAATCAAGGCAAAATTTGGGCTGTCAGTGAAAATTTAATAGACGTCTAACCATAGCCCAAGAATAGACTAGTCATCTAAAACATGAACATGTCAAAGAAATGAAACCAAACACATTTTAATCACTGTTGACTTTGCTTACATGATGGAATATCATACATCTCACAAGTTATTTTGGCAAAAACGACATGTAACCAAATTCAAGGTTATTTTGGCTAGAAGTGGGTTACTCATAGCCGGACTATATCGGTCTATAGGTAACTGAGACGGTGAAATGACAGCTATTGCTTGCTGGGTAGCATGTCTGTCATTACGTCTAGGTGACTAATAACTTGTTTACCAACAGAACATCACATGAAACCTTCATCCCCTGATCATTATCCTCTTTCCTCATCAAATACAACACCAGGCGTGTTAAATCCTTGGATAAAATGTGATAAATTCCACATCAGTTATGGAAAATCAGGGTATGGTAAATCAGGATAAATTAAGCTACAACCAAATCACACACACACATATATATTGTAGATTTAATTACAATCTTTTAAAGCACTTAAGTCATTTTTCATTACTTTTCTGTACCTGCTTCCCTGGATATCTGGATGAAAGCATCTACACCACTCTCTCCATAGTTCCCCTCTGATGCTAGAGTAGAAACGTAGTTCCATCCCATGGCTTTGACAATGTCCACCATCGCCTGGGCCTGAAAGGAATCTGGTGGCACGACTCGGGAGAAAAAGTCGTAGCGATTGTTGTCACTAAGCTCAGGCGCTGTTGAAGCATAACTGATCTGAGGTATCTACAAAATGGAAGATACAGAACACATCAGTGAGCAACAGCAGGACTCTCTTTGTGTCCTTTACACAGTCAAGCTGCTGCAAAAATGTGAATATCTGGACTTTGTAAAGTGATAAAATTTATTTCTGAGATCTTAATTTCTCTACACAACAGGGGGATGGGGGTTTCCTCAAGCGATTCATTCAAAACACTGGCTCCATCCAAATACACATACTTCCCTATTATAAAGTAGGTGAAAAACAGTATGTGTAGTACCGGTATATCGGAATTCATAGTATTCAAAAAGGAGTAGGCAAAAAGTACCCGGATGACTCTACTATCCCATGAGGGCATGGGAGAGGATTTGTGAATGGCAGTGAAGCGACACAACTCACATTGCAAGGTCACATGACAATGAAAACATGACAAATGTAGTATGTCCAGATTACATACATACTATACAGAACATACTTACATACTTATTCATACTATACATAGAACATACATACACAACAGTCACAAAGCAGGTACTTATCAAAAGAATTGCCTACTCAGAGAGTATGCGGTTTTGGATGAAGCCATTTGTGAGTCACTGAATCATTCATTCAACCGATTTGTTCAAAACACAGATTCATGCGAGGATGAAATGAGTCATTAGTGCGTCCCAATTTGTGTACTTATGCACTATTCTATGCCGTTTAGTAGTGTGAGTCGTGTGTTCATACTGAAAATTCCCAAAAAGAAAAAAATGCACTTCAAATACACAGATTATGAACACCACCCAGAGACACTAAACTATTAAATCAGCTGCAGCTTTAGTTTTAACTATTTTCGTTGGTGGAGCGAAAATAGACAAAGTAACTGGCAATACTGGGTCTAAGGTTGCTCTCTTGTTTAATTAAACTGTTGTATAAAATAAATATCACACTCGTAGGTGATATAATCATGTCTGAAGATAATCATACTCTTGATAATCATACACATTTGCTCTTGTAATATTGCTTAGGCATGTCCTAAAACACAGCAAACATAAATCTCCTGCAGCAAAACAGCCCTAGCTTTAGTGCTGCAGCACATAAAAATCCTGGGGAAATACAGATGGCACGAGCTACCACTGTAAAAGCATTTGTTTGTATTAAAAAAATTTAAAAAAAAGGATGAGAAGATTAATTTACTGTTGTGCTAGTTTCTTAATGATGCAGTTGATGTCACTGGGCTAGGCTTTGCGCCGACTAATGTCTGCCGAGCCCGTGTGGCTTAATGAAAGGTTCTTTAAAGAAGCAGGCTAGCGGACAGCAAGGAAAAGGTGGATACAGACCGGAGAAGGAGAGAAGAGGGAGAGGACCATTTGACAGATTATCTGGAAGGATTAGAGGGTTTTAGTCAAATTATGTTAAGCACAGAGGGAGAGAGACAGATCAAGAGACAAGGTTGCCATTTCTCAGCCATAAGCCATACAATATATTTAATTCTGCTAGCTTACTTGCTATGACAGATTTAACCGCTCCTCCCCCATCATACAACATAAATATTACAGCCTTTGCACTGCTGTTGATCTACCCATGACCGTTCAGGCACTTGTTACATCTTGCATGAGAAACAACAATATTCAAAGTTTGCAATGCATTCCCCATCCAATGCCATTTCAAACCATTAATCCAAATAGGAAAACGTGGTTATAGGAGGACGTTGCTGAAAGACTTAGTCTTAGATACTAATTTGTTGCTATGCATCATAAGCATTTCAGCCTTCGAGCCTTTCCACACGAGTCATGTCAACATTAACAGCAGTCACATGCAAACATTTCCTAGAAGTGTTTCATTAGTTTTAGACATATGTTCCCTAGGCATCTACACTTAAAATATGAACGTGCATTATTTTTTTCATGATCTGACACTTAAAAATGACTTTCACTGATGTGGTGTACAAATATAACCAAAAATATTCAGGTTGATTCATCCAGATTAAATGATTAAAAAGTTAATTAAGATGTAAATTACAAGAAAAAAAAAAATTCTAGGTTACCTGATAATTATAGTTTTTTTTAGGATGCTCTATGATTGATTAAAAATGTATAATATAATGAACTTGGTAAATTAAGAATGACTTTTTATTTAATGAAATCCTAAATTTTTCTTTTAAAAGTAATATCTTTACAAGATAAAATCCAATTAAGGACAGTCTTGTACAGCACTTAATCCAATTATACAAAAATCTGCTGTAGGCCGAATGTTATCCACCTATCATAAGGATTTGATATAGAATGGCTCTTGTGTTGTCTTTAAAACAATCTTTTCTGGACTTGTGAATATCATGATTTAGAGAAAGTGAGGGTCAAGCAGATCTAGAGACTTAACTGTTACCCATAAATACTGGCTATCTGTCCCTGTCGATCTATGTGTTAAAGGGCCCACACTCATTCAGCAAAAGCCACAGAACAGAAGCTGCCTGTAGCTGATAACAAGGCAACTGCACTTCTCTAGGCTCATGCTTGATTTTCCATCAGGAGTCTGAGCTGGAGAAAGGGCTTTAATGGAGAGCGGATCCTCCGTAATGCTGTAGTTAATATCTGTCTTTCTCAGTTCCCACTTACCAGAACTCGGAGAGGAACATGGACATGAACTAGTTTGTAAAGATAAACATAGAAAATTATTCAAGATTACATTTGATGACACACGGTCCATACCATTTTCGATTTAAACTCTTTATTATTCAAAAATATTAATGAAAGTCCCTAATTTGTTTATTGACTAAAAAATTTAGAAAAATATAAATGTTTATTATTATGTACTGTTGTATTGTTTTATATAAATAAAAATAATATTTTTTTAATTTAGTGAAAAACAGTGTGGAAAACATGCCTTGATAATTTTGTATTAAATTATGAATTCATTTTATTTATCTATTTTAAGATTTTAATTGTGATTTACTTAAATCTAATTAGCTTAGTTTGGTTGAAATTAAAGTTTCAATGATAGAAAAAAACACTTTTAAGACACCAGGGTAAAATACATATCACCATACACACACACACACATATATATATATATATATATATATATGATCAATAAGTTATAACTTTTTTAAAATAAGTTATACAAGATTCAACTCATTTTTTTAAAGTCAGTTTAATGTAAGTTGAAATGACTTAAATATCCAAGTTGATTGTACTTAAAAATTTAAGGCAGCAACTTTTTTTTTTTTTTACAGTATACCCAGTTGATTAATCACAGTTTTGTATTACAAGTTATTTGAAATGCTATGTTAAAATACATTTGCATATATTTCCAGAACAGAAATCTAAACACTGGATAAAGCCAGATTCAAAATTCTTATTTCACATATTTTACATATTAAAAGTTTTTACAGAGGAGCTTTTGAAATCTCTTTATATGTCCATAAATTAGAAAATACCGTCAACAGCCAGGGAAAAAAACACCATATTTTGCTTTTAGAGTCTTGCCTTAATAACAAATTTCAGAGCAAATACAGCGGGGAGAACAAGTATTTGATACACTGCCGATTTGCAGGTTTGTCCACTTACAAAGCATGTAGAAGTCTGTAATTTTTATCATAGGTACTCTTCAACTGTGAGAGACAGAATCTAAAACAAAAATCCAGAAAATCACATTGTATGATTTTTAAGTAATTAATTTGCATTTGATTGCATGACATAAGTATTTGATACATCAGAAAAGCAGAACTTAATATTTGGTACAGAAACCTTTGTTTGCAATTACAGAGATCATACGTTTCCTGTAGTTCTTGACCAGGTTTGCACACACTGCAGCAGGGATTTTGGCCCATTCCTCCATACAGACCTTCTCCAGATCCTTCAGGTTTCGGGGCTGCCGCTGGGCAATACGGACTTTCAGCTCCCTCCAAAGATTTTCTATTGGGTTCAGGTCTGGAGACTGGCTAGGCCACTCCAGGACCTTGAGATGCTTCTTACGGAGCCACTCCTTAGTTGCCCTGGCTGTGTGTTTCGGGTCGTTGTCATCCTGGAAGACCCAGCCACGACCCATCTTCAATGCTCTTACTGAGGGAAGGAGGTTGTTGGCCAAGATCTCATGATACATGGCCCCATCCATCCTCCTCTCAATACGGTGCAGTCGTCCTGTCCCCTTTGCAGAAAAGCATCCCCAAAGAATGATGTTTCCACCTCCATGCTTCACGGTTGGGATGGTGTTCTTGGGGTTGTACTCATCCTTCTTCTTCCTCCAAACACGGCGAGTGGAGTTTAGACCAAAAAGCTCTATTTTTGTCTCATCAGACCACATGACCTTCTCCCATTCCTCCTCTGGATCATCCAGATGGTCATTGGCAAACTTCAGACGGGCCTGGACATGCGCTGGCTTGAGCAGGGGGACCTTGCTTGCGCTGCAGGATTTTAATCCATGACGGCGTAGTGTGTTACTAATGGTTTTCTTTGAGACTGTGGTCCCAGCTCTCTTCAGGTCATTGACCAGTTCTGGGCTGTAGTTCTGGGCTGATCCCTCACCTTCCTCATGATCATTGATGCCCCACGAGGTGAGATCTTGCATGGTGCCCCAGACCGAGGGAGACTGACCGTCATCTTGAACTTCTTCCATTTTCTAATAATTGCGCCAACAGTTGTTGCCTTCTCACCAAGCTGCTTGCCTATTGTCCTGTAGCCCATCCCAGCCTTGTGCAGGTCTACAATTTTATCCCTGATGTCCTTACACAGCTCTCTGGTCTTGGCCATTGTGGAGAGGTTGGAGTCTGTTTGATTGAGTGTGTGGACAGGTGTCTTGTATACAGGTAACGAGTTCAAACAGGTGCAGTTAATACAGGTAATGAGTGGAGAACAGGAGGGCTTCTTAAAGAAAAACTAACAGGTCTGTGAGAGCCGGAATTCTTACTGGTTGGTAGGTGATCAAATACTTATGTCATGCAATAAAATGCAAATTAATTATTTAAAAATCATACAATGTGATTTTCTGGATTTTGTTTTAGATTCTGTCTCTCACAGTTGAAGTGTACCTATGATAAAAATTACAGACCTCTACATGCTTTGTAAGTGGGCAAACCTGCAAAATCGGCAGTGTATAAAATACTTGTTCTCCCCACTGTATATAAATATTGAGATATACAGAAGTCCAGGCAACACTTTTTACTCCAGTAAATATTTCTCAGGGTTCATTGGTTCACTTGTGTGACAACTATCCCCAGTCTCCACTTTATCCAATATCATCAAAAGGCAAAAAAAATTTAGATATGATTGTTTCAGCCATATCGGCCAGCGCTATTCCAGAGTGTATCACTAAAAGTAATGAATAACCACAGCAAAATACGATTAGGACGCACAAATTCCAGGTATAATGTCCTGAGAGAAACCTGATGGAGATTTGACTAAGTCACTTTATTTTGTGAATTGTTTATCTTCCCTAAAACTGTGGTGACTGAAAATGATTGCAAATAACTCCTGGGCAAGGTTATCAGCTCACGTACTAAAGCACACGCAGCTTGGAGCGGAGACCACAGAGAACACAAATGATTAAAACCGATAAATAAAAAAAATGATAAAACGTGGCAGAGGGTGGAATGAAATTGAATGTAGCTCAGGTGTAGGATTTGCAAGCTGAATGACAATCTGGAAATGAGAAAGGATTTGAAATTAAATGACATGCACGCAGCACATTTCAGTGTCGTGATTCTCAATGTTTTAAGGACACGGGTCAATGATGAGTGCAATTCAGAAACACTTCTCACTTTAAGGAAAATCTGATACACTTTCTCTCAGAACAAAATAAAGAAAGAATCTATGTTGTTTAAGAAGCTCTTGCTGAGAGGCCAGTGAGCTGAAACACAATCCAAACCTTTTAACAGAATTAGTTATACTTCCTGTAGCACTGGCCCTATCTGCAGCAATGCAGAATCCAGTCTTGCAGCAACACCATGAAAGAGCTCCTCACAAAACGGAAGGAAATCCAGTGACTCCCACACATATACAACATTAAATAGAGCCATACAACGTACAAAAAATACCATCACCTAGTTACGAATCTGTCTTACGGCACTACAGGCACTGGTAACTTTTGAGATGCTGGGCTATTTTGCTTCCATAACATGTCTTCTTTCAGACTAGTGGAAGGAAAACATCCATAATGTACATTTATATGTTCTTTCCCACTTTGTCTATTTGCATCTTTAGATTTCAATTACAATACATATCTTTAAAGGCCGTTTTCTCAAAATTGAGAAATCTCACTTCAGTAGAACTCACACCAAACTTTCCAGTTTTATTCATATCTACAGTATATTCTGAAGGATTTTACAGAACGATCTGCACATATAACATTTGTCTGATTCATTTTATTCCTAAAAATATGGTGAAATATTTTTTTCTGGCTGTTTTTTGACAGTATTTTCTGATTTATGGACTTATGGATGCCAAAAGCATCTGCTAAATGATTAAATGTAAAACAATTGTATTAATATACTGTCATTAATAAACTGGGGAAAGTATGGTGATATCTATTTGTTTTTACTCTATTCACCTGTAATGTCTTGCCTTTGAAGCAATTGCTGAGCCTGAAAATGAAGGAATCAACATTAAAATGTAGTTAATTAAAATGATCCCTCACCGCAAACAGTCGAAGAACGTTGGCCACCATTATGGACACTGAGCTGGCCGAAGCCCCGATGACCCCTACCACACGCTCTGGTTTTGGAATGATGGGAGGCTCTCCATTGGAACATCGAACATCTGAGTTGTCTTTCTGGATGAGGGCCTGGACAAATGTGAGGGACTGTTCCAGTGCATATGTATCCCTGGAGCACGTGTCCAGTATCCTGGCCCCCAGGGTGATGTTAGGCAGCAGGTCTGGGTCGCTGTTGATCTGGTCCAGCGCATACAACATGGCCTCCATACGATGGATCCCTTTCTCCTTCTTAATTTCCCCACATGGAACACCAGCGGGGCCCCTGGAATGCACCGGAAAAAGCCCTCCCAGAGTGATGTCACCCTCGATCTTTATGGAATGAGTTCCTGAGGAGGAGGCCCAGGATTCTGGAGTAAATCCAATCATCACTATCCACATGACGTGAACCAGGGAGCCCACGTGTTGTCTGGGCGCCCTGATGATCATGCGATGATGGCATAGTGATGATGCGTGTTGCTGTGATGTCATAGTTGCTACCATGCAAGGGGCTGGTTCTTCTGCTACAGCACAATGCTTTCTTCTCTACCTGTGTCTCCTGCGGAGAAATGAGACAAAAAAAATTTACACTAAGACAGGCTCTGGATAAAACTTTTTTTTTCTTTCTTTCTTGTTTATTTAGATGCTTATATATATATATATATATATATATATATATATATACACCGATCAGGCATAACATTATGACCACCTTCCGACCTTGTTGGTCCCCCTTTTGCTGCCAAAACAGCCCTGACCTGTCGAGGCATGGAGTCCACTAGACCCCTGAAGGTGTCCTGTGGTATCTGGCACCAAGATGTTAGCAGAAGATCCTTTAAGTCCTGTAAGTTGCGAGGTGGGGCCTCCATGGATAGGACTTGTCAGCACATCCCGATTGGATTGATATCTGGGGAATTTGGAGGCCAAGTCAACACCTCAAACTCGTTGTTGTGCTTCTCAAACCATCCCTGAACCATTTTTGATCCACATCCATGTGATATAAAAGAAAACGTGATTCATCAGACAGGCCGCCTTCTTCCATTGCTCCGTGGTCCAGTTCTGATGCTCATGTGCCCACTGTTGGCGCTTTCGGCGGTGGACAGGGGTCAGCATGGGCACCCTGACTGGTCTGTGGCTATGCAGCCCCATATGCAACAAACTGCGATGTACTGTGTATTCTGACACCTTTCTATCAGAACCAGCATTAACTTCTTGAGCAATTTGAGCTACAGTAGCTTGTCTGTTTGTTTGGACCACACGGGCCAGCCTTCGCTCCCTACGTGCATCAATGAGCCATGACCCCTTCACCGGTTCACCACTGTTTCTTCCTTGGACCACTTTTGATAAATACTGACCACTGCAGACCGGGAACACCCCACAAGAGCTGCAGTTTTGGAGATGCTCTGACCCAGTCGTCTAGCCATCACAATTTGGCCCTTGTCAAACTCGCTCAAATCTTTACGCTTGCCCATTTTTCCTGCTTCTAACACATCAACTTTGAGGACAAAATGTTCACTTGCTGCCTAATATATCCCACCCACTAACAGGTGTTCATAATGGTATGCTTGATCGGTGTGTATATATATATATATATATATATATATATATATATATACAGTGGGGAGAACAAGTATTTGATACACTGCCGATTTTGCAGGTTTTCCTACTTACAAAGCATGTAGAGGTCTGTAATTTTTATCATAGGTACTCTTCAACTGTGAGAGACGGAATCTAAAACAAAAATCCAGAAAAATCACATTGTATGATTTTTAAATAATTAATTTGCATTTTATTGCATGACATAAGTATTTGATCACCTACCAACCAGTAAGAATTCCGGCTCTCACAGACCTGTTAGTTTTTCTTTAAGAAGCCCTCCTGTTCTCCACTCATTACCTGTATTAACTGCACCTGTTTGAACTCGTTACCTGTATAAAAGACACCTGTCCACACACTCAATCAAACAGACTCCAACCTCTCCACAATGGCCAAGACCAGAGAGCTGTGTAAGGACATCAGGGATAAAATTGTAGACCTGCACAAGGCTGGGATGGGCTACAGGACAATAGGCAAGCAGCTTGGTGAGAAGGCAACAACTGTTGGCGCAATTATTAGAAAATGGAAGAAGTTCAAGATGATGGTCAATCTCCCTCGGTCTGGGGCTCCATGCAAGATCTCACCTCGTGGGGCATTAATGATCATGAGGAAGGTGAGGGATCAGCCCAGAACTACACGGCAGGACCTGTTCAATGACCTGAAGAGAGCTGGGACCACAGTCTCAAAGAAAACCATTAGTAACACACTACGCCGTCATGGATTAAAATCCTGCAGCACACGCAAGGTCCCCCTGCTCAAGCCAGCGCATGTCCAGGCCCGTCTGAAGTTTGCCAATGACCATCTGGATGATCCAGAGGAAGAATGGGAGAAGGTCATGTGGTCTGATGAGACAAAAATAGAGCTTTTTGGTCTAAACTCCACTCGCCGTGTTTGGAGGAAGAAGAAGGATGAGTACAACCCCAAGAACACCATCCCAACCGTGAAGCATGGAGGTGGAAACATCATTCTTTGGGGATGCTTTTCTGCAAAGGGGACAGGACGACTGCACCGTATTGAGGGGAGGATGGATGGGGCCATGTATCGCGAGATCTTGGCCAACAACCTCCTTCCCTCAGTAAGAGCATTGAAGATGGGTCATGGCTGGTTCTTCCAGCATGACAATGACCCGAAACACACAGCCAGGGCAACTAAGGAGTGGCTCCATAAGAAGTGTCTCAAGGTCCTGGAGTGGCCTAGCCAGTCTCCAGACCTGAACCCAATAGAAAATCTTTGGAGGGAGCTGAAAGTCCGTATTGCCCAGCGACAGCCCCGAAACCTGAAGGATCTGGAGAAGATCTGTATGGAGGAGTGGGCCAAAATCCCTGCTGCAGTGTGTGCAAACCTGGTCAAGAACTACAGGAAACATATGATCTCTGTAATTGCAAACAAAGGTTTCTGTACCAAATATTAAGTTCTGCTTTTCTGATATATCAAATACTTATGTCATGCAATAAAATGCAAATGAATTACTTAAAAATCATACAATGTGATTTTCTGGATTTTTGATTTTAGATTCCGTCACTCACAGTTGAAGTGTACCTATGATAAAAACTACAGACTTCTACATGCTTTGTAAGTGGGCAAACCTGCAAAATCGGCAATGTATCAAATACTTGTTCTCCCCACTATATATATATATATATATATATATATATATATATATATATATTATTGTGATTATATGTTCATATGTATGTGGGCATTTATTATGCTTATTTTTTGTTAAAACAAATAATACCCCCCCCCCCCCCCCCCCCCACACACACACACACACACTTAATTCTGTAACAATTTGATGCTTGTACTGTGCCTTGAGATGCTTAAGTGCTTTTCTTTAAATATAAAAACAATCCCAATCAAAATATGCCTTTCGACAGCACTGCTTTGCAGATAGATTGTGAGATAATGCATTAAAGGTGGTAAATGTTTGACCTCTTGACCCACACTCATTGATGTTATCAAGAGGCAAAAAAATTAAATCCTGCTGAGAACTTTTCTATTAAATATAATAGAATAAATTAACTTTAATATTAATGCAAAATATACACACACAGCATTGTGTTTGGTAGCATCTTTTAAGTTTGTTTCCTATATGTTAATGTTTTTTTTCAGTTAAAAAAGTTAAAACTAATATTTCCATATTTAATTCCATTCCATTTTTTCCCCATTCCATTTGTTTCACCAGAAATATTCAACAAAGAATGAAAAGTGTACCAATCAACTTGGTTGAATATACCATGGCACAATGATATTGTAAGGTACTTTTTAAAAAAATACCATGGTATTGTCATCATAGTAGTGACCAAAAACATGTTATTACTATGGTAGTTTTTTGTAAGCGCACGACAGCTGCATATTCTTTTGCATCCTTTACATTTTTTTTTTTTAACATTTACACATAAAAGCCTATTGGCACAAATTCAAAGAAGTGCAAAACGTAGTTTTACATAGCGAAATCCAGTGTATAGCCTATTAATAATTTTACTTTAAAAAAAAAATGTATTCTTCAGTTACATTTCAACCCAAAGTGTCTGTCCTCTAGAAAATGGACTCAACTTTTTCGTCTTCGCACTCAACACAGACCGCTGAGAATAGAGGGCATGTATAGGCAAGCATATTAATATTCTATGCAAATTAACTGATACATATTCAGCAACAGGTGAGCGGAAAAAGTGCTATATTTGGAGTGAAAGCTCAAGTTCCCGCGGGGAGACACACGCACACCCATTTGATGGGAACAGCAGCACTATTGCCTCTTTCAGAGGCGAGACCCGAACAGACATCTTTACAACATCGGAACATTTTAAGCGAATTTACATTCATTGTTTTGCCATAATAATTATTAATTTATTCGCTTCTTAAAAATGTCTCACCGATTGCTGCTGCTGCCAGTGTGCGCCCATCTGGAGCTGAAGTTGGATGGATTTGAAGTACGACAGTAGATGTCCCCAACATCCCAGTCTTCAGCTCTCATCATGTCCACAGTCTTCTCACACAACCACAATCTAAAGATTCATTTGATTAAGGTAAGATTTGAATGTAGAAAGTATTGAGAGCTTTAAGAAACTATAAAACGCTGGAAAAGGAAGAAAAGCCCAAACATTCCATAACTGTGATTCTACAAATCACTGTCAAATCCTTTAAAAGCCCCCTCACTCTGTCCGTCTCTTTCGCTCCCTCACTCGCTTTCTGTCTCCCTCTCTCTCACACTGTTACTCACTCACTCTCCCTCTCTCTCTCTCTCTCTCTCTCTCTAATGGGCACAGACTGGGATTACCACATCATGCATGCATTTGAGAGGGATGGACCGGTATATATTTTTAATGTGAACACTGCTGGATATAGTTATCTGCGTTCAGACCGTCTGCTTTTATGAAACAATCTGGTGTGAGACCCTCCTGGTCCATAGGCGGAGTTTCACTTTTGTGCTTGGGGGGGCACCTTGGGGTATAATTTATATTATTATAAATAATAATAATAATAATAATAATAATAATAATAATAATAATAAAGGGATTGAATAATTAAAGGATTAAAAGGCATTTAAGGGAATAAATAAATGGTAAAATAAGTTCTCTAATTGTAGTAGGCTAATGAAGTAATCAATTTAAACTATTTGCAAATAATATTTTATTTTAAAATGTGCACAAATTCACTTTTACTCGTATGTCTAATATGTAGAAAATGCAAACGTTTTTTGCCTCGTGACATTCATTTATGAATTACATGAATCATGATCGCATTTTTTCAATTCAAAACGGCGAAATTTCATAAAAGTTGAGTAGTTTGCATCACTAGATAGTCTATTACTGTGGGTAGCTGAACATTTCTATCATAAAACAGTTGTCTAAGACTTGCCTCTACTTAACATCTTTCCACGAACTCTTGTTGCGTTGTGACAGTGACAGTATGACAGTCACAGTAAGACCCGCCTTCTTTGATCTGATTGGTCATTTCGATCATTTTGACATTGACGAGCGCTGTTAGACCACTGAGGCAGAGCAGCCCAAAAAATGAATCAACCTAAAAATGTAACTTTAAAAGAAAAAAAAAACAAAAAAACAACTTTACTCATTCTACACTAAAAGGATAAGATAAGACAAATAAAATGAGAAAATATGAATTATATTATTTTTTAAATATTTTTATTCATAGCTCAGACAAAATCATCGGCTCTGCTCTGGATTGAATGAATTATTCAAATAAAAATTATTTGAATTTATTTATTCAAATAAATTATTCGAATTATTATCTCCCTGTCCACAGATCATTTAAGGTGTCTAGCTATATTATTTTTATTTATTTATTAGAGTGCTTGTGTGCTACTATCTGTAGGCCTATTATGGTATGTTTTGTCTATTATAAATCATTACATATTTTTAATGGGCTGTAGTGGTTAGTTTTCAATGCTATTAAAGATTTATAACTGTTAAATCAAGTTGTGGGATATGACACTATAAAATGTGAGTGAGGATCACATCACATCACATCTTTCTGCATTTTTAAAACTCATTCTGTATGATTTATACGCTTGTTACCTCATGGGGACCTCAATTTAGGCCCCCACGGTGACACAAGTCCCAAGAGTCAGTGTATATTCAGGTTGAAGTCCCCACCGGATAGAAAAACATGAACACACATACACACACACACACACACACACACACACACACACACACACACACACACACACACACACACAAAAGCAATGGTGATGTATTGAAAATGTATTTTTATTATAACTTAGTTAACATTAAGACAGAAAATGAAAAAAAAAAAAAAAATACAGTAACATAGATTACTGATTAAAAAGCTAATTAAAAATATTACCTTAATTTAATTTTTAAAAATTTCAGACAAATAAATTAGCAACATTAAAGCATACAAGAGCATGCACTAATATAAATAAAACTGCAATCCATATAGGCCATTATCAATACTGCAAAAATAGCTAAAATGAACACACTCTAGTGGCTCACAGTGGCATTGTTTCAATTCTTACAGAATAACTGTAAAATAACCTATAATAATAACTAATAAGTAATAATAATAACTGTAAAAGTCACATTTTCTGTAAAAATACAAATATGTGATATAAAAGTCATTGGTATAAAACCACTTGATTTTTTTAAAGATAAAATTTCTGGTTTCATTGTAAGAGGCGGTCTAGACAGTCACATATTCATCTAGCCATTTTAAATGTGATCCTACCCTCTAGTGGTACAGAGTGGTAAAAACTCTCGTTTGAACAAATAAAATGCAGAACCATGTGTTTTGATTCACAGACTAAGTACAATAAGTCTTAGGGACTTGTGATAATAAATCATTCAAAATGCACCTTATGTTAGGTCTGAGAAACTCTTAGCATAAAAAAAATCAAGCAAAAAAAAGTTAAGCATATGAACCATCTCTGTATATCTTTAGCCCAAAAACACAGACTTCTCCAAGCCGTCCTCTGCCTTGGTGTACTCTAAATGTGATTCAAAATAGCAGCTTTTATAGGAAAGGCTATTGCGCACATACTGAAGATAGTCTGGGACTCCCGGACAGATCACATTATCAGCAAGCAGAACGGTGCCTTTCCTTAGTAGAAAACACTCCTATAAATAAAGAAGACAGGAAAAAAGAGAAGCGCAGAAAATGTTGGATATATGCTTCCAGTAAAATCGAGAAGAAAATACTGACATGACATTGAATTCATGAAGTTTTGGACATTTTTGCATTGTAGAGCCACCATAATCTCTAACTGAGATTGAATGAAATTACAGTGGTCAGAATCAAACACACCTCCATTAATTTTGTGTCAGGGAGGTAACGGTCCTTCCAGTGGTCCAGAAAAACGAAATCAAATGTTTCAATTCCAAAGTGCTCTTTCATGCGTGGGATCCAATCTTCAGATGCACCTTCTACAAGCTGGACCTGATGAAGTAAAACATGAATTCAATGCATAATAAACAGGAAATGACTCCTTTTGTTTGAAATATATAGGCTACAAACATAATGTTTGCAGAGAGTAGAGAGTAAATAAGGACTACTGTATGTAAACAATGTAAATTAAGTGTTTGTGGAGGAACATGGCCCTTACTCTGTCTTCAAGACCCGCCCAGGCGATTACTTGTCGAGCGATTGCAGCATAATCTGCATTGAACTCCAGTGTTATCAGACGAGCTCCAGGAGGAAGCAGACGAGCGATGCGCACTGTAGAGTATCCACAGTATGTGCCCAACTCTAGGACCTTCTCTGGGTTCAACTCACTCACCACTGAGTCCAGGATAGATCCTGAGTGTACACACACACACACACACACACGTTTGTTTCACTATATTACTGAGGACATTGCATAGACTTCCACTGATTTTGTATCAGGTTAATGATATTTTCTATCGCCTAACCCAACCCCTACCCCTAAACACAACCCTCACAGAGACATGTGCAAAACACTAGATTTAAATAAAAACATTTTGGCTGATTTATAAGCTTTTAAACTAGTGGTAAGGACCAGTAGAATGTCCTCACTAGTCGGATGTTGTCATAATATTTCACTATATAAGTGAGGACATTTGGCCCTCACAAGTATAGCCAAACCTGTACACACACACACACACACACAAAAAGATAGTTACTGGTTGTATAATGTATATATAATAATATAATGTATAGTTGGCTTAGCAATAGTTCCACAAATGAGTGAATTTGAGTTGACACTATTGGATACAATACATGCAGATTTAAATAGAAATACATTTGCAGTTCTTCATCTTTAACTTATTTTGGACATGGAACAGTAGAGTAATGTTAACATTTGGCAGATTCTTAAAAGTTTATTCAAAGCAACTTATATTTAAATATATTTACTATCGCTCAAAAGTTAATGATCTGTACGATTTTGTTTTTAATGTTTTTAAAGGAAATCTCTTATGCTCACCAAGGCTTTTATTTGATTAAAAACAGTAAAAATAGTAATATTGTGAAATATTATTACAATTTAAATAACAGTTTTCGATTTTTAATATATTTTGAAATGTAATTTATTCCTGTGATGGCAAAGCTAAATTTTCAGCATCATTACTCCAGTCTTCAGTGTCACATGATTCTTCAGAAATCATTCTAATATGCTGAATTTGTGCTCTAGAAACATTTTTTTATTATTATCAATGTTGAAAACAGTTGTGCTGTTAATATTGTTTTGGAAACCATGATACATTTTTCAGAATGTTTTGATTAATAGAGCATTCAAAAGAACAGCAATAATTTAAAATAGAAAACCATTAACAATGTAAAAGTCTATACTGTCACTTTTGCTGAATAAAAGCATTCATTTATTTAAAAAAAAAAAATGACTGAACCCAAACAATTATATTGTAGTGTAAACTTTTTAGTAAAGTAACAAAAATTACATAATTAATAAAACCCATTTTCCTATTTTGAAGCAAATAATTTCTTTCAGATTTTCCCCTGAAAAATGTTGTGCAATGAAAAAAATCCTGGAAATACAAAAGCAGTGCTCTGACCTTTCTCATCTCCAATGTTCATAGCCCATTCACTGTGTCGGCAGAAATGATCAATGGCCGAGATCACACTCTGAGGGTCACCTCGAGTTGCATGCTTCCGTACTGCTTTCAGCAGACGCTGGTCACAACAAAGACATAAAGAGGTCTGGTGATGACTTTGTTTACTTTATGGGCCTCAAAAGTTTAACATCTTTGACCTCCCTCAGTCTTGGGATCACATGTCCCATTATGCATCCTAGTTGTAGGTTCAGGACAGGACAGAGGTACATTCTGTAATTTTGTATTGTGATAGAAAACTCTTAAACCAGAACATGATTGAGTCACCTGTGGTCGAGTAGATCTGGTCAGAGTATCAAGAGCACGCTCAACGATGACATCATGCCAGAGTAACGCGAGACTGCCGTTGAACTGCACAACAGCGGGGATGAGCCAGGCATACAAGACGTATAAAAGCACTGTGACCCCGACAAACCAGCACAGCAACACCAGCAACATACTAGAGCCAAACACAGAGATTCATAAACCTTTAGAATACATTTATTGAATTTAGCTGATAATCACGTACAGTACATATCTAGTTAATTAGCTCAGAAAAATAACAACATAAATTCAATCAAATGTCGATTCAAAGTGTTTGCATTGGATTAAATGTTTTAGAAATTATAGAAATGTATTATTAATTATTTTAGTTAATTTTGCTCCCTTTACTATGTAAAAATATTTCAGACACAAAGTGAAAATCAATATACACCATTGTTTAAAGGTTAGGCATAATTAAGACATTTTTTAATGAAGTTTTCTGAAGTTTTTACAGTAAAATTGTGAAATAGTATTGCAATTTAACATAACTGTTTTCTATTTTAATGTATTTTTAAAATGTAATTTATTCCTGTGATGCAGAGCTGAATTTTCAGCATCATTACTCCAGTCTTCAGTGTCACATGATCCTTCAGAAATCATTCTAATATGCTCAAGATTTTTTAAAAATAATATCAATTTTAAAATCTATTTCACTGCTTAATATTTTTGTGGAAACCGTGATACATATTTTAAGGATTATTAGCGTCTGTTTGATTGGACCACACAGGCCAGCCTTCGCTCCCCACGTGCATCAATGAGCCTTGGCCGCCCATGACCCTGTCGCCGGTTCACCACTGTTTCTTCCTTTGATCACTTCTGATAGATACTGACCACTGCAGACCAGGAACACCTCACAAGAGCTGCAGTTTTGGAGATGCTCTGACCCAGTCATCTAGCCATCACAATTTGGCCCTTGTCAAACTCGCTCAAATCCCTATTGCTTGCCCATTTTTCCTGCTTGAAACACATCAACTTTGAGGACAAAATGTTCACTTGTTGCCTAATATACCCACCCACTAACAGGTGCCGTAATGAAGAGATAATCAGTGTTATTCACTTCACCTGTCATAATGTTACGCCTGATCGGTGTATATGCATTAGATAACACAGCAAGCAATATTTTGGATTATTCTAGTATAAACCATGGGCATTTTTTTTGTGCAAGTTTTTATGAGTCATGCTTCAATGAGGTCCTATAATCAACCTTTCAGTAAAATCCAGATAAATTAATGAAAGCCTGATATTACTGTGCATCCCTTTAAACGGTCTGTGTACATTCAGTGTTAAAATAATACAATTCTATCACCTTTCAAACAGCACACACACACAAATGTATGCAATATAATTATACTCTAATAGAGCCCAGGTCTGCACTCCTGCAGGTCATGCGATGAATGTATATGGAAATTAATGTTCTCATTAAATACTGTGCTTTCATCTCTCTGGCCATTCCTCTATTGTCTTGGTCTAATGAGATGGGTGGTTACTATGCAGCAAATAAACCCTGACCTGAAAATCTCTCTCATGTGATCATTTGGTTGCTATTGCTACAACATGTTGCTGTAGCTCAATCTGTCCATGAAGCAGATATTGGGATTGGGACAAAACTACAAGACTGAAAAAAAATGTATCTGTTTGGGTGCATTTTTTCATTTTCTCACAAAATGTGTGTTTTCCTGGGTCAACACCTCTAGATACAACAATAACGTGTCAAATATTTATTATACACTACCATTCAAAAGTTTGCATTATATTAATTAAAAGTGATTTTTATTTCAAACTAATGCTGTTCTTTTGAACATTCTGTTTATCAAAGAATCATGTAAAAAATGTTTCACAGTTTCCACAAAAATATTAAGCAGCGTAACTGTTTTCAACATTAATAATAATTTTTGGTCTTGGCGGAATAGATCTGCGACGCTGCTTCTACTGCTGTTATTGCTGCTGTTGCTTCTACCGCTGTTATTGTTGCCGCTGTTGATTTTTGCTGAAACAGACAGACGACAACAGTCTTAAGACCATTTACTAGGTCGGGGCACAGAGCAGTCAGTTGGTGGATTTACCAGAGATGGGGAGTTACTCCTGGAGGGAATACATCCGTCTGGAGTCCGCTTACCCGTATATGAGGGTTTCAACTGAGCGTGTCAAACCTGAGCCAGTCACAGTCCCAGAGCCTGAGCCCGAGCCCACTTCCACCACAGAGCCAGAGGCAGCCACTTAAAACGTTCCTGTGGAAATTCTTGTGGAGTTGGACTGCCCGGAGTGTGCGCCCACTGACCAGTCCATCCCGGAGCCAGGAGCAGATAGAACTATGGTCTGTGGATCCAGGTCCTACCCTAGTCCCTACCCTCAAACAAACTCCTTTTCCACCGGTCCCGTCCAGTTGTTTGGATGCTCTGGTTCCGTCCAGAGACCTTCCTGCTCTGATGTTCCTGCCCGACTCCCTGCTCCCCTCCCCTTCGCTGGTTCCGGCCAGTTCCCTGGATCCGTCACCCTTTGCTGGTATCATCCAGCTCCTCGGCTCCACCTCCACCGCTAGCTCCGTACAAATCTCTGGCTCTGCCTCTGGCCTCCCTATCCCCAGCTCGGCATGATGATGCGGATACCCCCGCTTCACCCCGGTCCTCGAGGTCCATGACTCCTCCTCTGTCTGTCAGCCCGTCGTCTCTGTCCAGGCTCTGCGCTACCTCGACTCCACCGTGGTCTGTCAGCCCTAGGACTCCTCTGGGCTCCCTCGTCCCTCCGGCTTAGCCTCAGTAAGGCATCGCTCTGCCTCAACAATGGACTTCTGGGTCTCTGGCTGCACCTCGACCCTCCACCCCTTCGGCTCCACCGGACTCCTCCTTGCCTCAGGCTTCCCCGTCGCCCTCACTCATTCCATCGTCGCCCGGTCTGCTGAGCCCCCGATTCTGCCTCGGTCCTACAAGCCAGCAACTCCACCTTGGGCTTCCGGGCCATGGATGGCCTCTCTGCTCCGCCTGGGTATCCACACATTCCGGCTCTGCCTCCTTCGGTTGGTCCCCATGGCTGCACCCTGGCTCCTCCCTCCATCAGCCTCGCCATGGTGTTCCCCTCTGCCAGGTCCTTCAGTTCCCTGTTAATCGTCATTTCCCTTATCCACCTACAGAGCCCCCTCCCTCCACTGTTGGACACACAGTTACGGCGCGAGGACGTACCTTCCAGGAGGGAAGATTACTGTAACGTAACGGTTATGTTTGGTTCTATAGACTCTTATTTTCGGTTTCCCTTAGTTCTTGTTTCCCTGCTCTGTTCAGTTTTGGTTTTCTTGGTTTCTGATTATGTCCCTGTGTCTTTCTATGGTTACTTATAATTATCACCTGTATCTCATATAGTTCCTTGTTATCTCTTGCATATATACTCCCTGTTCAGTTCAGTCCTCTGTTGGTTATCATCTTTATTTAATGTGTTGTTTATTATTAAAGACTATTTAAAGGTTTCCTTTTTCGTGAATGTTGCCTACACTAAACGTTACACCTTTTCAGATTTTTTGCTAAATAGAATAAATAGAACATGAAATAAATGATCCACTGCAACGTAAATATGTACTTTATCACAAAAAAGAAGATCTGTTAATAATTGTTCAGTCAATAAAGAAGACTAAACTAGTCATGGAAAGTAAGAAATGCAGTTCTCAAGTTGGATTTTAGAGTTGCATGGCAACAAGCACAAGGTTAAGAGCTATTAGACAAAGAGTGTAGCACCCCTGAGAGAGGACCACGACAGGGGCTTCTCTAGCTTTCTTTAAATATATACACAAATGTAGCTGGAGTCTTGAGTGGAATGCAGAGTTCAGCCACTTTGCTTGACAGCCATTGTTAGTGAGAAAATCCTTTCAAATGGGTGTCAGAAAGGAATGAGTGAAGCACAAAGGCTGGCTTTAACAAATTTAATTGCTGTAAATATTTACCAGTGAATGTATTTAATGCATTGGAAAAGTTCAATAGATACTATAATGTCAATTCATACAGCAATAGCAAGTATTGCAGCAATGATGCTAAATAGCACAGGGATTTCATTATAAATGAGAAATGATTTTATATCAATATTACATGCTATGATATCATTAGAGCTACATAATATTTTAAAGTTAACAAGAAATGTGATATCACTGAAGACAGAACTGTCTTTTTAGTGTGTGCAAACATGATAATTGGTATTGGCTGACCAGAACACACACTGTGAACCATTTGCTAAACTAGATTTAACCTAAATTGGGTTTCCATTTTAAACTAGATACAAGCCAAGATAATATCTACAAAAGTGAGCAAAACACAATGACACATAATAATAAAAAAATATAGTTATTATTTAAATAATGAAAGAGACCGGAAAGGAGGTTATAGGCAGTGTAACATTATTATGAACATATAACATGCAATAATAAATTTAATAAATGGACATCTTAAAAAAAGCAATTAAAGTAAATTATCTAAAATCCATTATGATGGATGGTATGCAGTATACAACGTTTTATGAATGTTCATAATTAACATACAGAAAAAGCAGCAAGTGACAAAAAGGAGAGTAAATTACCATTTAAGAATAAAAGATAGCGAGAAAACACTTACTTTCGATGAGGGCCTCTCTTTTTCTTTTACAAAATGTCTATTTCACTTAAGGACCTTCTGTTATAACCAACCTGCAAGGACGCAAATGCACATTCTACTGATCAGCAATCTCTCTCTCTCTCTCTCTCTCTCTCTCTCTCTCTCTCTCTCTCTCTCTCTCTCTCTCTCTCTCTCTCTCTCTCTCTCTCTCTCTCAGCTGACCCTGTAATACGCTCTCTCACCTCTTTTGGTGTTTTAAGATTTGGTGTTTTTCTCACAGTTGTGAGCTGTGAGGAATGTTTGGACGCTGGTCTTAGGGGGATATACACCCCCAGAAAGTAAACAGAAATCAAAACTTGTGGCAACAAATGAACACTCAAGTTAGTTCACCTCAAATTAAATGTCATACTCACTCTCATCTACATGCAGATTTTCCATAAAATGGAAGTTCATATAGTGAACAGAAGCTCCAAAACATGAAGAAGAAAAAATAGAAAAAAAATAGCACAATAACCGAGTATCGAACAATATTCCAATATCCCAAGTCTTCTCAAAGTCATACGATGGCTTTATATTAGAATCATACCGGAATTTAAATTGTTATTCGCTGAAAATTTCCCCTCAAGTTGTTTACTTTTTGTTAAAGCACGCTGCAGCAAACGGATCTTTCAGTTGGCGAAAGAATTGAATTGAACATTCAATTGAACCGATTCATGATTCGATTCGTTCATAAAGGAACGGCATGAAATGATGAGGCTAAATAATGCTAATGCAGAAATCCAATTTTCAAGTGAACTGTTCCTTTAAAACAAACAGTTTCAAGACAGAAATTACAAACTAAATAGAGGTCAAATTAAATCCTCTGAGGGCTTTAACAGCGTTTTGACGCTGCTTGCAAGTAAGTTCATCCACAATTTATTATCTAATTTTGACTGACAACAATTAAGATTCTGTTCTCACGGAACAGGCACATAAGCTATTTGAGTAACTCAAAAAAATAAACCATACGGAGAAAGCCAGCACAACACCTCCATGCGCTGCTCCTTCCAAAATACTGCATACTTAGACATTTACTCTGTTAGACTGATGTAATACCTGTCAATAACTTCAAGTCGTCTGCTTTATCTTGTTTATTTAATCTGCTGCGGTATAGCACGTCTCAGCTATATCTAACACATTCTACACGATTACAGCTGGGGAAATGGCATGTAAACAAATTCACCTATGTAGTTGTTTTCTTCACATACACGAGTAAATATAATCATAGCCTACATGTCAGGAGTGAATAAATACATGAAAAAAGAAAGCTATATTTTAACATACATTTTAAATTGTACAAAATGTGGTATTTTTCATTCCATTTGACTTCATGATTATAACAGGCAATTATAACAATTAAATAAAATATAAACAAGATTTTTTTTTTTTTATAACAAAAGTAAACCTATTAAATTGGGTAAAATCCATGCACCCTTATTGTACTTTTAGTTCATTTTAACTATAATAAAAAGCATTCCCTTCAATATATCGTACACACAATCAGTAGAAATTACCATTCTGTTTATTTAAATGAACTATAGGCAATCCAGACACTGATGTGTTGTGGCTGAGCATAGACACTGGGCTTATTTCCAGCATGGACTAAAGGAAATCACTGAACTGAACACACCTCCTGCAGCACCTGACTCAGACCTTACAAAAATAAAAATAAATAATAAAATAAGTGCAAAATATAGGGCCTGTGACAACCTTTCTGGGTACTGTCACCTAATAAGGCCCCTCCAATCTGAGAGTGCTCTACAACAACTTTAGAGCCATTCAACACCAAATCTTCTGCGCTAAAAATAGCACCGATCAGTCATAGAAATGATGCCGCATACTAACTGAAGGTCAGTGGCACCAGCCAAGCTCCCTGAACACTTAATAGCAATTATTGAATGTATCTCCAATATGTGTTGGACAACACCCTCCTGGGACAAATTCACAGACTTTGATGCAGATAGGAGAGCACTTCATATGTCTTTCTCCATTCCCAACAGTCATTTTTTATCACAGAATTACAGTTAATGTTAAAAATGAACGTAGCACTGAACACTCTTTTCAAGTCAAGTCAAGTGAGCTTTATTGTCATTCTACTATAATGTGGAGACATACAGTGGAACGAAATGTGGCTCGCAGGACCACGTGCTACATATTTAAACATACATATAAACAGTAGAAGTTTAAACAGGTATAAACCTACATAACCTACTGAAAGAAGTAATCTAACTATACAAATACAATATATAATCTTTCTGTTACGTTTTAAGCAGGGCTCGAGAGGGGAGAATCCAAGAGCAGCAACAGTTTATTCAAAAACACAAACCAAGATAATCCAAGTCAGAGACAGGATCATAATCCAAACAGGGGAACCAGAGACCTAATCCAACAATGGGAACAGAAAATAACTTCAAAATAAGAGTCCATATGACAACAGAAATGAACACATACCCAGGGCATGTTACACTTACTATATATATACATAATCTAAAAACTATACATATACTTTCCATAAATACTGTACATACCTTGGACAAATAATTTGAATTTCACATGTAACAACACGTATAGTAGTGCAGTGGTACAAAAAGACGTGTGGGCAAGAGACATTTAGGACAAAGAGCAACTTGGAGACAGTGCAAGGCGAGTCTGTAGTGTATGTACATTGTAAACATATGTATTACCCTAGTAAATCTGGGTAGCAGTGAGGATGTTAAAGTGTCCAGTGCACATAGAGAGAGAACCACAGTACAGCCCACTCATACACCTATGCGTAGCACACTCAGTATTGCACATAATAGTTGAAATGAAATGCTTCTGGTTCAGGAGGTAGGGGTTTGGAGGGGGAGTTTTTAGAGGTGAGTGGAGTTGAGGGCTCTCACAGCCTGGGGGAAGAAGCTGTTGAGCAGTCTGGAGAGAGCTCTGATGCTCCGGTACCGTCTTCCTGAAGGCAGGAGCTGGAAGAGACTGTGGGAGGGATGTGTAGGGTTCTTCACCATACTGGTGGTCTTGCTGGAGCATTGTGCAAGGAAAATATCCAGGTTGGAAGAGAGAGGGACACTGATGACACTTTGTAGCCGTGTTCACTGTCCACTGTAGGGTCTTGCGGTCTGCAGCGCTGCAGTAGGGGGAGACTTGCTCTATTCAATCGGCGCAGGAAGTGGAGGCACTGCTGGGCCTTCTTGGAGAGTGATGTAGTGTTGGTGGTCCAGGTGAGATCCTCTGTGATGTGCACCTCCAGGAATTTAGTGCTGCTGACTTTCTCCACAGTAGAGCTGCAAATAGTCAGTGGGAGGTGGTCAACCGTTTCTCCTGAAGTCCATCACAACCTCCTTTGTCTTCCCCACATTGGTTGTGCCACTTCTTCTCTGTAGGCTGTTTCTTCATTGTTGCTGATGAGGCCTACCACAGTTGTATCATCTGCAAACTTGATGATGTGGTTGGAGCTGAACTTGGCAGCGCAGTCGTGAGTCAGCAGCATAAAGACCAACGGGCTGGGGCTCCTGTGCTCAGTGTGGTTGTACTAGTAGTGTTGTGGCCGACACGGATTGACTGGGGTACGGTGCCTCGGTCTCTCAGTACACGGCTAGGTATGTTGTCAGGACCTGCAGCCTTTCGTGGGTTAATCCTGGATAGGGTCTTCCTTACGTTGGCTGAAGACAGACCGAGCACCTGGTCACTGGGAGGTGTGGGTAATTTTTGTGCAGGTGTGTCATTCTGCATTTCAAACCATGAGTAAAAGGGGTTGAGTGCATTGAGTTAACATAGTAAATTATGTTAAAACATAAAACATGGTATTAGTCATATAGAAATCAGTTAAATATGAATGATTTTGCAGAATAGATGAAGCATGCTTCAAAGAGAACTGCCTGTGTGCCAATTTGAATGGGAGAGAATCACATGAAGTGGCCGAAAAACATTCCAACACATTCCAAGTGTTCAGTGGGCATGCAGTGATGTGACCAAAGACCAAATATAAATGTAAGGAATGTGAACTGAACAGCCTTTCAGAATGTACTGTGTAACCCAACATTTGTTTGTGCTTACATGATGCACTGTAATTAAAATATACATGTGATTCATCTTTGAAAAATAAGTGACACAATGTGGAAAAACTTTATATCATGATCTTTATTATGATTTTTTGAACAGACCATCTTGATTTGAAATGGAAAAAAAAAGAAATGGAAAATGTATTAAAAAATTTTTTTTAAAAAATCAAGCAATACATTTATGATTTGAAAAGCTGTAATGATAGCACAATTTAAAGCCAAAACAGGGTGTCGTTCATAAAGTTGCCAACAAGAGTCTCTTTCGTTGGTGTAAACAAACTAGAGGCATGTACTATGCAAATAAATATGTATACAAAATCTGATCAGTTCATAAATATACAATATATATTGTTTATTCAAGTTGCTACATATAGGTATTTTTCGTTATTTATAATTAATTACAGTACAGACATTTATGTCACCAAAATACATTAAGAGAGACTAGCAATGCACAGCTGTTTGGTCATGAGTTTCAGATACCAGCTGGAGGCACCTCACAAACCCGCAACATGAAGAATAGCAATTACACATGGATTCTTCAAGTCTAATTAACAAAGTATTAAATAAACCATCATCATTTGAAACTTAAACCATCATATGACCTAGGTTCTGCAGTTTTGGCAATAATACATAGGCTTAACATGGGGACAAATTAGTCTACAGTCTTGTATTTATAAGTGGACACCAAATTGTACTGATTTCAAAGGTAATCATTAGAAACTCTGTAATTGGTAATATAAGATATGATTTTGCCAGAATTACTATTTCAGGAAGAACAATCCAAAGAAGAAAAACTAAACCATCAACTCGGGAACTATAACAAAAGGACTTAAAAACAAGTTACCAAACTAGTTCGTAAACAGAATGATGACATACTGACTTGGTTAAGACAATTATAAGGTATTTTGCTTCTAAAGAGTGCACACATAAGACCAGCTTATGCCACTTCTCAACATGTAAACTACAGTAAATGCTCAGCTATATTTGTTGAATACTGTAGAATATCAATTAAAGGGTATCAAGTCGGATAAGACTAACCATGAAAGTATAAAATATATCCCAACAATTTTTGATGCCAATTTTCTCAAAATAGTTTAAACAAAAAAGCAACTAAATAAAATAAATGTGAATAATTACATTAATTGAATAATTAACATATTTCTGACTCTGCCAAGGATTTCATAGGGATGCATCATTTCATTTTGAAACCTTCTCATGCATGTTTTTTTACTTTGTGTGTGAACCGGCCTCAAAATGACCATTTCACGGTTCAAGATCACAATATTTTAGGTCAACAGTCCTTTTCAAGTCCTTTGAAATTGTGGATTCGATGACTGTGGGCTAAATAGTATAAATCCCTGTATTAGAGCTTTAAAGTTAATTTTAAAGACCAGGCATAAGCTTGTTTGCATGTCTAGAACTTCAGAGAATATAAGCCCTCCAAGAAAAAAAAGCTCATTCTCACTTCAAGGTCCTCTATATGAAATGCTTTTATCATACTCTTCATAGCTACATATAGATATTTAGATATATAGATATAAACAAACAGGTATGCAACACATTCACTGCTGTTATAGTACATTAAAATGCATGAGTTCATAAACAGAGTAGTCTTGTGTATAATTAAATGACTGTTAACCTGAAACATATTAGTTACAAAATAGTAATTTAGAATACATACATCGTATAATCTATTTTATTCTCTGAAAATATATAAATATATCTCAGGATGAAGCAGAGATGATTAACTTTATAATTTGTTTTCAAAATGTAGATACATTACAATAACATCCCATTAATACACACACAGAGTATGGAGAAAAAAAAAATGTTTACAGTTTGTAAACATTTTTAAAACATAATAATGTTTAATGTTATGTTTAAAAAAAACACCAGTTTACAATCAAGCGCAGCGCTAGATCTATGACAGCCAACACACTGATCTACTATTCCAGTTCTGTGTTGTTTAAAGACGCCTCCTTATTTGCTGAACAATGTAGGGATGAACCAATATCTCTGTTAGATGCAGTACAATAATTGAACTTTTAAATAATGCCGTAATTGCTATAATATTGTGGCAAGCAGGGCGAGGCCGAGAGCCGTGGGAACGAAACGAGCGTCACCTGCGCGCTACACCGGTCTCCAGTCCCACGGAGGAGCTCCGGAAGGATAAAAGGAGGAGTGACGACAGTGCAAGACGAGAGAGGACCAGGCCTGGACTTGTTGGTGTTTTATGTTTATATGCGGCAGTCGTATTTTGTTATTAGTTTATTTTATGATTAAAACTTTACGTTGAACGTTCGCCGGTTCCTGCCTCCTTCTTCCCTAATTTTGAACTTTGTTACATATATATATATATATAAAATTTATATAATAATATATAATTATTTAATACACAGTGGGGAGAACAAGTATTTGATACACTGCCGATTTTGCAGGTTTGCCCACTTACAAAGCATGTAGAAGTCTGTAATTTTTATCATAGGTACTCTTCAACTGTGAGTGACGGAATCTAAAACAAAAATCCAGAAAAATCACATTGTATGATTTTTAAATAATTAATTTGCATTTTATTGTATGACATAAGTATTTGATACATCAGAAAAGCAGAACTTAATATTTGGTACAGAAACCTTTGTTTGCAATTACAGAGATCATACGTTTCCTGTAGTTCTTGACCAGGTTTGCACACACTGCAGCAGGGATTTTGGCCCACTCCTCCATACAGACCTTCTCCAGATCCTTCAGGTTTCGGGGCTGTCGCTGGGCAATACGGACTTTCAGCTCCCTCCAAAGATTTTCTATTGGGTTCAGGTTTGGAGACTGGCTAGGCCACACCAGGACCTTGAGATGCTTCTTACGGAGCCACTCCTTAGTTGCCCTGGCTGTGTGTTTCAGGTCGTTGTCATGCTGGAAGACCCAGCCACGACCCATCTTCAATGCTCTTACTGAGGGAAGGAGGTTGTTGGCCATGATCTCGCTATACATGACTCCCCTCAATACGGTGTAGTCGTCCTGTCCCCTTTGCAGAAAAGCATCCCCAAAGAATGATGTTTCCACCTCCATGCTTCACGGTTGGGATGGTGTTCTTGGGGTTGTACTCATCCTTCTTCCTCCAAACACGGCGAGTGGAGTTTAGACCAAAAAGCTCTATTTTTGTCTCCTCAGACCACATGACCTTTTCCCATTCCTCCTCTGGATCATCCAGATGGTCATTGGCAAACTTCAGATGGGCCTGGACATGCGCTGGCTTGAGCAGGGGGACCTTGCGTGCGCTGTAGGATTTTAATCCATGGCGGCGTAGTGTGTTACTAATGGTTTTCTTTGAGACTGTGGTCCCATCTCTCTTCAGGTCATTGACCAGGTCCTGCCGTGTAGTTCTGGGCTGATCCCTCACCTTCCTCATGATCATTGATGCCCCACGAGGTGAGATCTTGCATGGTGCCCCAGACCGAGGGAGATTGACTGTCATCTTGAACTTCTTCCATTTTCTAATAATTGCACCAACAGTTGTTGCCTTCTCACCAAGCTGCTTGCCTATTGTCCTGTAGCCCATCCCAGCCTTGTGCAAGTCAACAATTTTATCCCTGATGTCCTTACACAGCTCTCTGGTCTTGGCCATTGTGGAGAGGTTGGAGTCTGTTTGATTGAGTGTGTGGACAGGTGTCTTTTATACAGGTAACGAGTTCAAACAGGTGCAGTTAATACAGGTAATGAGTGGAGAACAGGAGGGCTTCTTAAAGAAAAACTAACAGGTCTGTGAGAGCCGGAATTCTTACTGGTTGGTAGGTGATCAAATACTTATGTTATGCAATAAAATGCAAATTAATTATTTAAAAATCATACAATGTGATTTTCTGGATTTTTGTTTTATATTCCGTCTCTCACAGTTGAAGTGTACCTACGATAAAAATTACAGACCTCTACATGCTTTGTAAGTAGGAAAACCTGCAAAATCGGCAGTGAATCAAATACTTGTTCTCCCCACTGTATATATTTTTAATGTTCAATATCTCCGACCAAATGCTATTTTGTTCTGCTGTCATTATTTCTTTGTGTTTCAGCATTTATGCTACAAACTAAGGATGAATTATATCAGTTTTTTTTAAGGAGTACTAGTACTTGAGCACAGTATCAGACCGGTGCATCCCTATAACAAGGTGACATTTTGCATTGGATATTGCAACATGTTGCATTAGAGGCCCTAGGGTGTGTCGGCTGCCGGTCAGACCAGTGTTCCAGGTGAAGGGGGCTCAGAGCCGGACTCTTTCTGAATGGTCCCCTCTGAGGGGAAAGGCTCTGAGTAGAGAGAGAGCTCCACGGACCTGCCGTGATGAAAAGAGAAGATCAAACTGAAAAAGGCAGCATCAGAAAATATCTAACTGGTTAACTTACAGCTAAACTATTCGGTAACACTTTAGTATGGGGAACACATTCACTATTAACTAAGACTTTTGCCTCAATAAACTCCTAATTTACTGCTTATTAATAGTTAGTAAGGAAGGTTTTGTAGCGTTTATGTTTAGTTATTGGGTAAGATTAAGGGATGTAGAATATGGTCATGTAGAATAAGGCATTAATATGTGCTTTATAAGTACTAATAAACAGCCAATATCCTAGGAATATCCATGCTAATAAGCAATTAGTTAATAGCGAGAATTGAACCCTAAAATAAAGTGTTACCAACTATTCAATACAAACCATTGTGATATAATTTTTCCTTATAATTGTTTATTTTATACATAATAAATATTATTTTATATATATATATATATATATATTAAGATAAAAAAAACTACTACTTCCTTTTAGTCAGCAAGGATGCACTCAATTATTACAAAGTGACAGTAAAGACTTTTACATTGTTTTTCTATTTCAAAGAAATGCTGTTCTTTTCTATTCATCAAATACTTTCGTTTCAACAAAAATATTAAGCACCATGGGAGCCCTGCTGTGGGGTGAAATAGAAATGTAGAAAACTCACCTGGCATGCAAGGGATGCCCATGAAATGAAGCTGACTGAGGTATTTGACGGTGCACAGAATACAGTGGGTCGGCTGGAATGGACTGAGGCTGGTGCACTAGGTGGTGGTGAGTATGTGAGTGGCGCATGGAAAGTCCGTCGTGACCTTTGGCCGTAGTGGAATAGCCTAAGGCATTCCTCAGATACCAGTCCCGGAGTCCCTCCAAAGCCAGTGCCTTGTGCAGACTGCGGGTGGAGTCCTCAGGAGTGGGCAGAGAGAACTGAGGTGGCCTGCGACCGAACGCTGGAACAGTGGACAGCTCTGTGTGGTGAGGGAGCAGGTTGGGAATAGAAGAGGTTGTGGATCCAGAGGGATGTGACAGATCATACGCAGAGAACAACATTGCATCCTGTGGGTGCTGCTGTAAAGGGATGAAGGGTCCGCAGGATTTCGTTCGTGTTACTTTGACCCGACGGGGTTCGCCCTCTTGACCCCGCAGTAGCATGGGGCTATAGGAAGGTGGGGCAGCAGCCAAATGTAACTGCGAATGTGAGAAACCGTTATAGTGCGGAGGGGTGCCTGTTGGAGGACTGGAGAAGTCCGACCAGATTCGTCCTGTTGACTGGTTCTGCGGAGCCTGGACGGGCCTCTTTTGCTGTTTGCCCCAAATGTAGTCTATCAAAATCTCATTGTATCCAGTGCCACTGCCACCAAGAGAGGAGCGCATTCGACCCTGGTCTTTAAATCCCATCATCTGACTTTCTGGGCTGCCTTGATATATCTGACGGAGCTTCCCATCCGTGAGGGACTCAGAGCTTTTGTATGGTCCAGCTCGGGGTGGCATGCCATTGCGGGGAGGACCGGGCTCAGGGAGACTCGAGCGGTCAAGTAGCGCTTCAGAGCTGTTGCTACGGCGAGCGCGGGAGCTGTAGGGGCAGCTGCGGCGCTCAGATGAGGAGCCCTCCAAAGATGCCAGTGGGACAAACTGAGGAACATCTGGACTGCCACACCACTGCTTTAGTGCAATACCACCAGATATCTCTGGCCTAGAAGAAGGAGAAGGAGACAGTAAGATGTTATTAGTGGAAATAAGATTTAAAAAAAAAAAAAAAAAAAACAACATTTGGATCTAAAGTGGATCTACAGCTATAATCTAGTGACCTGAAGGCATTATAAGTGCACCCCTGACATGAGGCCTGTTCCAATATAATCATGCTGTCATTTTTATAATCATTTTATTTTGGCCAAATTACACTGGAGCATTGCATATTCTATGGAGCATTAGTCTTTGTGGTGAAGTCAATCTAGGAAGTATTTTACTGAGCTCAGTGAGAAGACGGCGGACAAAGCGAGGAAAGATTTAAAATATAAAATATTTCATTCTATACTGAAAAGTTTTGAAGTAAAAGTTAATTTTAAAATGTTTTATTCCCAATATTTGTGTGTATTATGTTCAAAAGTTGGGGATCAGTACCATTTTCTTTTAAGAAATTATTTTATCCATTAAGTATGCATTAAATTGATCCAAAGTAACAGTAAAAACATTTATAATGTCATAAAAGATTTCTATTTCAAATAAGTACTGTTCTTTTGAACTTTTTATTCAAAGAAAAAACATGTATCATGGTTTCCACAAAAATATTGAGCACCAAATCAGCATATTAGAATGATTTCTGAAGGATCATGTGACACTGAAGACTAGGGCTGGTCCGAATACCATTTTTTGAGCTTCGAAGCTTCGGTAGTAATCAACACTGAATATTCCAAGCTTCGGAGGGAGGGGGCTGAACATATTCTTCTCTTTAATAAAGGCAGGAATCTCGAGAAGCGACGCGCCTCACGCGGGCAGGGCTTATATGCTCCGAGAACGGACACTGCACTAGTGATACAAAGCTGTTACGTCTGTTACGTCCCAGTAACAAGCTCCTACATTTCGCAGTAGATTCATTTAGATTGATAATAACGGGTCGGGTAAAAAGGCTAATACATTTTGTTTCTATTATTCTATTTTCCACAATGTCAAACCAACGCAGCTTAACCCAAAATACAAGCTCAGGCATGCGCTTTTGTCCATACAATCTCATGCAGTTGTGCACTCTAGACAAAGAATATCCAGTTGCAGGGAACAGTTTAGTAGGCTAAGACGCAGCAAATATATTTATTAAGTATAACGAGGTTGGGTTCCTTCAACTGTCCATCCTATGTGTGGACATAGTGTACAAATAACAGAAGAAACGGTCAAAAAAAAGAGTCAATACCTCGCATGGACACTGACTGGTGCAGTGCGGGACAACAGCGGTGTGGCTGGAACACTTCTGCCCTCCACATTGGATGCACTTCTTGGGATAGAGTGACTCGGGCTGGATGAACATTCATACATTCATAAGTTTTAATTGAAGTGTAAACCATACACATTTCAGCTTGTGAAAACTGCCCTCCGCTCACCTCACAGAGCTTGAGGCCGAGTTGCGGCGAGTCCTCATCTCGTAGTAGATCTCCACAGGTGACAGCTTCCTACAGAGCCTGCTGTCAGGACTGCCTGGGGCCAGCCGAGGGTGAGACAAGGAGCGATGCTCAGGTGCCACACTGGGAGACGAATCCTCTGTAAACCACAGTTGACAGGGTTGTACAATATCACAGTTACAGCCTGCCAAAAACAGGCCAGTGTGGTCAAATGAATCAGAGTATTGAGATGTACTTTCATTGTTTTAAAATGTTACGAGGCCTCACCATTGTCATGTGATGTTGAGTCTGACATTGAACTGCTCTCGGACTTCACAGTTTCCTCTGAAAATATAAAAAATTTAATCATCACATTAAAATAATTACACAAAGAATAATAATGAGATGAAACTGTTTCTTGACTCAATAGTTATAGTCAACAATTGTTTACACTACTGTTCAACGATTTTGAAATCGTCTCTTATGCTTAAAAAAAAAAGTTTTTTTTTTTTTTTTTTTTTAATTATCTTTTTTTTTTTTTAAATGTCATTTATTCATGTGATGGCAAAGCTGAATTTTCAGCATCATTACTCCAGACTTCAGTGTCACATGATCCTTTTAATATGCAGAAATAATTCTAATATGCTGATTTGGTACTCAAGAAACTTATAATTATCAAAGTTGAAAACAGATTTTTGCTGCTTAGATTTTTGTGAATACATTTTGTTTGGATTCTTTGATGAATAGAAATAAAAAACAGCATTTATTTGAAATAGAAAACCTTCGCAACACTGTAAATGTCTTTACTGTCACTTTTGATTATTATAAAGCATCCTTGCTGAATAAAAGTATTAATTAAAAAAAAATTTAAATCATAAAAATGTGTCTGACGGCACAAGTTTTTTTTCCTTTTTATAAATTCTTTATGTAAGCTATTTGTTAAAATCATATAATCAAGTCATTTATAAAATATAAAAGTCTGTTAACATTAGTCCATTGTCCTTTTCAAGTAAAGGCAACAGTCATAATGAGGGGAAATGACTCAGTTGCCATGCATTTCCTGTAGAGCCATTTCCAATGTATGCTCTTTGTACCAAATAACCAATGTTTACCAGAATTTCATTTATACTGTCTGTCTGTCTGTGTGTGTGTGTGTGTGTGTGTGTGTGTGTGTGTGTGTGTATGTGTGTGTCTGTGTGTGTCTGTGTGTGTCTGTGTGTGTCTGTGTCACGTTACCCGTGTGACATCCCCGATGAACAGTCCTCTTACTGTGCAATGCGTTTTTATCATAATCGATGCTCCGGCGCAGGGCACCACTGAAGAGAGCCTTCATTTGCCTTCGCTGACCTGGGTCATCCTACATAGAAAATAGATATGGTTATTATTGTATTAAACTGTTAGGAGAATCATTTTATTAGCTTACAGACTCACCTCTCCTTTTGAGGTGAGATGAGGGGCCAGGCCAGCTCGGCGCTGAACAAAGGGAGGTCTTTCCCCTTCTTCTAAAGGAAAATCCCGTGGAAGCTTCCCTGTGAGCTCCTGTACAGACATTTCAACTTTTACTTTGTTTCTAATCACTTCACTAGGGAACATTGTGCTGTTTGTTGCCATTCGTTAGAACAGATGGTTCTAATAAGTTCACACATCAAATAAGAGAATTCACTTTTAAAACAGAGAGAGGGAGAGAAAAAAGAAAAATAAATCATGCATTTTCTTTGAGAGAATATTATTTTATAGCAACTACCTACAAGTAAAATATGGTTCCAAAATTTAATAAACCATCTCACCGCCTCGAGAAGACACACATCCCGCAGCTCTCCGAGACGACTATTCAAAAGGCTCTGCAGACTCTGTTTTCGCTCCTGCAGCTCTGTGATTCGCTCTGCCTGCAGCTTGCTGTCCTGACAGCCCTGGACATCTGTGAACGAGCACAATGTGCATGAGACAGAAAGCCAAAGTTGTATAAATCCATTCTAAGGGTGCAACATTCTTAATTATATATACACTTCCCTTCATAATTTTTATTCAGCAAGGATGCATTAGTCAAAAGTGATAGTAAAGACATTAATAATGTTAAAAAAAGGTGCATGTGTGCATTATTTAAACATACTAGAATTAAAATTAATAGCTTTAAATGGTACAAATAAGCATCCAATATCAAGCAACACCAAAAAATATATAATATATACTGTGCATCCCTGCTTTCCATAAGGAATTCTCAACAAGGAATTATTTACGTAGGCTCACCTGGACCCCCTAAGCCCATGGCAGTGATCAGGTGACCTTTGACCTCCATATAATGTATTTCAGGAAGACTTTTGAATTTAGCTTCCAATTAACCCTCAGCTCCTGTTGACGAAGAAGAATGTATATCTAATGAATGTGTACAATTCAGGATACCAATGAACTGAGACTGATCTGAGAAGAGCCTCCCATCACCTTATAGTTTGAGTCACGTGAGGCATGTCATTCACTGTTGAGGGCCACAATACTGCAGTATCCCAGTGGCCTGCGGAGGGAGCCACTGTACGACTTCTCAATTTACTGCTGAGAAAAAAGTATAACTGTTATACACTAACATACATATGTTCCTGAGATCAATTTATTTTGACTTCTGGCTGTAACTCAGTCCTCTAAATGATGGCTTATGTGAGGTTAATGGCTTGTTCTGCCTCAAAAACAATTTAAAAACACCAGAACATTAATTTAGAAAGGCAAAATGCAAATAGTGCTATCAAAATAAATGAAAAAAGATGGTGATCGTTTTCATAATTGAATCTCTGTGGCGCCACTAAATCATTCATAATTGAATAAAACATAAATTACCTCTCCTCTTACTTTCTGGAAGTTATGTCATCAGAGAGTAACATGACCGAGGGTGTGAAAGCCCATTTAAGGTCATTGTGGCAACCCAGGTTATCCAACAGTTACAACAAATGTTCAAATCTGAGGTTGCAGAAACTTTTTGAGTGTCATAACCAAATAGCTCAGATTCAAACGAATTAACAACTTTTAATGAAACATGACAAATAACAACAAATGTCAACAATTTCACCTATATTGTGTCGGCTATGCTAATATTACATTTCTAAAACTCTGAGATCACTAATATAAATCTTTAAAAAAAAAAAAACTTAATTCTTATTAATTTTATGTCATAACAAAATCCTAAAATTTTATCTTCAGGTTTAATTTTTTTTAAATACATTTTGACTACAGTAGTGGCTAAACTTAATGTCCGGAGGGGATATTTGTTTTGCATGACCCTACAAGGTTGATTAAGCCATCAAAATATAAGGAAAATATTTTATATTTTTAAAAATATTTTAAATAAGAGGGAAGAACAAAACACAAAAAAGGTAAACTACAGCAACAGGTTTTATTTTACTATGCAAAAAAAAAAAGCATATATTGACTGGTTCTCTTGTTTTCGCATGTATTCATAATTTCTTTGTATGACAGCCTGGCCAAAAATGTCTGCACAATCTGGCATGTTTCATTGTGTTATCACAAATAAAGGAACAGATTACAAGCACTATGCAACTATGCAATATGCTTACAAAATCTTTAACAATTTTTTTAATAATATATGCTGACAAAATCTTTAACAAATTTTTTACTAATATTTGAATAAAGGGTGAAGATGTCAATTTTCCTAGGCCGGACATCAATTTTGGCCACTACTGTATATTTTAGATTCCAGTGTCAGTGCATTTACTGTCATAGATATATATATAAAAATCTATCTCTCTCTCTCTCTCTCTCTCTCTCTCTATATATATATATATATATATATATATATATAAAAAAAAATATATATATATATATATATATATATATATAAAAATAAATAAAACTTGCATACTGACATCCACTTAAAATTCATTTGAATCCATTGTACTTTCACAAACAAGACAAAACATTTCAACTGGCAAATGTCACAAAACTGTCTGTTCATGAATCATACTTAGGTTATAAAGCCTGCTGGCAAGGCATGGACAGAACAAGCAGCATGTGTTTTTGTTTGTAAGGAAGTGGCGTGGGTCATGTGGTAAGATGGATGGCTGGGAATGAACCCAACAACAAAACAAGACATAAAACCACTATGTGCAGGGTAAACAGACAACAAAGAATAGCAAGTGTAAGTAGGGGTATGAATGTGAAATATTGCAAGTAGGGGAATAAATGCAGCAAAATATTCAAAAGCAGCTCTCATACTCCACAACAGAGCAATTGAACAAATAAGATTCTTCAAAACACTGCGAGCACATCTGGTGGACACATGCTAACAGATATCGCACACTTCGGCTCCTGTAGAGACCTGGCAGAGAGCATGATGGGAGGAGAGAGGGGAGGATAAATGCTCTGAAATCAAAACCTGACTCAGAGAGAACGATGAGGAAGATATAAACAATTTTTTGTGGGATTTGTGGGAATTTGATGACAAAGCACCCGATGTCCTGGGACAAAACATGTGAAAGAGATAAAGTGTGATAGAGGGAAAAGCAAGAGAGACAGAGCTCCATATAGAGACAGTAGCACTGAAAGTTACTGTTACTGTCTCACAAAGAAAAATTTGATAAAATAATACTAAAGGAAAATACCAAAATGCAACCATAGTATCAAGCATAGTGACAAATCTCTGGGGGAAAAAAAACAATTAAAAAAAAACAATACCACATTTAGTGTTTGTCCCATGTTAGGCTGATAAATCCCATTTCTGCTGTTGTTTATGCATTTACAAGATTTCATATTCATGGGCCTGTGCATATCATGGTAATATTAATAAAGTTTAATTTCGAGGACATTTTTGTTACTTTTGTACAGCACACAACTTTGGAATAGCGAAGAGTCGCCACTTGTCAAATGCAAAACCTGGCTAAAGGGTTTTATCAGCCAAAACTTATACAATTTGCTCACCTTGATGTCATCTCAAACCTGGAAAACATTCACAAAAGGAGGTGTTTAGCAGAATGACAGTCTCAGACATCATTCACTTTCAGCGCAGGGGAAAATGCAATCAAAGTGAATGGTGACTGTGGCTGTAAACTTCTGCCTAACATCTCCTTTTGTGTTTCATGGGAGAATGTTATACAAGTTTGTGACAACTTGTGACAATTTTTAGCAGAAACAAACAAAAATCCAATTCATGTGTATTAAGTAGTGAACAACTTCACCTTAATTGTTTTTGATACATCTCTTTCTGTTTACAACCATCATACAACAAAACATACAGTGTGTGAATTGACATGTTAATGACAGCTGTGGCAGGTCAGACTGTATACACAGCTGTGACTCCAATGCATACGAGTATCTAATCGTTTTAGGACATCCATGTCTGTCAAAGAAAGACCTTCTGAATTAAGAACTTATAAAATTAACGTATAATTTTTAAAGAAGCGATACGTGACTATGAATGATCCGCTATACTTGGCTAAGATTATCATTTCTTTATAATGTTATCACTTATCACCATCAACTAAACAGCAAAAACAAGTAAACCGAGAGAAAAAAAAATCCTTTTAATTAACTAACATCTTGAAAGCAATTATTTATCACGTGTGACACGCATGAGCTGCTGGATAAACTTTTCGCTTTAATGTGCAGTTACAAGGACTTACCTTGACCGAATTAAGTCGCCAAGAAGATATCCAAGGAGTGAAAAGCAGGTGCTTATTTCATTGCATGTCCGATTTAATTAACATGATGCTCTAGAAAGTTGTCTTTAATGCACGACGTTAAATGTTGTTTACGACTTCTTTGCAGACGTCGCAACTCAGCCAGTAATTTCTACTAGCCCTAAAGGCAACAAGGACGAAACCATCTACATGCGCCGACGGGGGTTACCCACTCATAACATGTCAACAAAATATTAAACATACACACGTTTTTTATTATACATTTTAAGTTATATATAAATTATATTTGTGTCTTTCCAGGCAATTCGGTTGTATATAAAATCGAATTCATATCCAAATTAGCGATATAAATTTATATTATGACTGCAAGTTCAATGGTTTGGTCTGAAAAGCGGACAGGTGAGACTGTGGCGTCCGTAACAACCATATGGTTTCTAAATTAAACGTCGCAGACAAGAATGATTTATTCTCATTGCAGTATTTGGTAAATCATTCTTTTTATCTTTTAAAGGAGAAGAGGTTTATCTAACACACGTGTTGAGTGCCCTATGTCCTTTGCTGCGAATGTAGGACTAGGGAGTCTTCATAGAGATTGTATATTTATTTAAAGGGTGAGTACACCCCAAAATTATACTTCTGTCATAATTTTCCCAAATCTGTATGTATTTCATTCTTCTGCAGAACGCGAAGAAAAAGACCATGAGAATGAATCATGACCGAAGATGCCAAACCTGGGCCCCATTGACCGAAAAAATACCATGAGGCCCATCAACTGTTTGGTTATCCCCATTCTTCAAAATATCTTATTTTGTGTTCAGCAGAAGAAAGACATTTATACAGGTTTGGAACAACTTGAGGATAAGTAAATGATGACAGAATTTTCATTTTTAAAATAGTCCATTAAACATATCACTTAGCTTTAAAAGAATTGTGAAATAGTGATGCAGATACTTTTAAGATTTTTTAAATAATTGTGTGTCCTTTTTGAAGCTTGACCTCTTTGGTCACCATTAATTCTCATTGAATAAAAAAGTGTAATCTTCACAATTTCTCATTTTGTTTTTCAAAGCTGAAAATATGTCACCCTCTGATGAAAGTATGTGAGTAAATGATGACTGAATTTTCATATTTAAGTGAACTATTCCTTTAAGTCAATAGTCATGTGGTCAAACAAACATTAAGTGTCAGCAGTGTTTACTTAGCAAGTTACTGACCTCTGCATGCAGCATTCCTCTCAGCTTTCTTCTGTGCTTTAGAAGAACAACTGTGACATTATCACATTTAATTAATTCAAGCTTTAAAACAATCAAGTATTCGTTTATTTGATTCAGTGCAAAGTCAGTTTGTTATTAGGTGAATTTTTTATTAAAGAGTCAACCAAAGAAAATGTGGAACATAAAATGTGTTTATGGGCTTTTAAGCACTAAAAATGACACATTGAACACTTGTTACTAGTTTTCTGCAATGTTTTCTACACCTCCGTCTGTTAACTGCATTTCTTTTTTATTGCTAAAGAGTTGGCAGGGGAAATGTATGGAAGCTTGTTTTTTCGCCACAGAATAAAACATTTTAAAAGATAATTGCGACTTTTTATCTCACAATTGTGAGTTTACATCTCGCAATTTTTTCTCAGAATTGCGAGATATAAACTTGCAATTGCGAGTTATAAAGTCCAATTCTGATGGGGAAAAAAGACTGACTTTCTTCTCAGAATTGCGAGTTTATATCTCACAATTCTGACTTCATATCTGGCAATTGTGTTATAGCTAAAGTAAAAGGAAAAAAGTCAGAATTGCGGGATATAAACTTCCAATTCTGAGAAAAAAAAGTCGCAATTACCTTTTTTATTTTATTTTTTTATTCTGTGGCAGAAACTGTGGCAAGCTTCCATAGAAATGGCTAAACTTATGTTTTAGAGAAGTGTATATGTTTTGGTGAATTGTTGGATTTTTTTTATGAATTTGTCAATCTTTTGTACACGGCCTTAAAGTTAGGTTTAGGGTTGGATCTTCATACATACATTTTTCGTACATTCCCTATATACGAAACATTGTACAAATTCATATAAAAGCTCCTAAAATAGTTAATGTTTTTTTCATGGGATCGATTGGAATTTCTGACAAATGCTACAACACTATCATATAAAAATGACATGAGCATGATGACACAAACATGCCCAGCCTAGAAATTTATGACACACTTTTCCTACACGCGACAGCATAGTGAATTGGCATAGCAGAGGGATCTGACGCTATTTGTGACCCTGAGACCTTATTGTAGAAATTGGAGGGGCTGAGATTAGCGCTTGGGGGAGAAGTGCTTTCTCAAAGCAGACAAAGGCAATTCCAAGGACTTGTCATGACCTGTCTCTCATTTGCATTGCCCTGTTTTAGCACACCAATAGGGCTCTGGCACACAAAGAATCAGAGGATTAGTGCTTGGAGATTACTCTCTGTCTTTCTCTGGCCATTGCATCACTTCAGAGTTCAAAATACAACAGAGGTGTAATTAAGAGTGAAGTTTCTGGGTCACAGACAAAATTGATCTAACGGCCCATGCTTTGATGGTAATCATGCACTTTGTAAGTAAACAAAAAGACATAATTGAGGACACATTTAATTGACGGAGTGTTGATAGTCTCCAAATATACTCCTAGATATTTTACTTTATAAAGTTTTAAATATGGATATTTTTCTTACACAAACCCATCGATTCAGTTCAGAAGGCCTTTATTAATCCCCCGGAGCCGTATGGATTACTTTTATAATGGATGGATGCACTTTTTTGGGCTTCAAAGTTTGGCCTCCCATTCACTGCCATTATAAAGCTTGGAAGAGCCAGGACATTTCTGACTATAACTCTGATTGTACTCGTCTGAAAGAATGTCATATACACCTAGGATGGCTTGAGGGTGAGTAAATCATGGGGTAATTTTCATTTTTGGGTGAACTATCCTTTTAATGCCAGCCTATGGTCTTCATTGGCTGACCGCGAACAACGTCTACTTAGTACTTTGACCCGCCCTCAAACACTATAGTTAGCTGAGAGGCAACATGTTGTAACATGTCGTGTTGTCAACATGTTGAAAAGTGCTGCAAATTAATTTTGCATGCACTTCCAAAGGATGAGGACTCACTCTGGAATCGATACGGTGAAACCGACGCCATTGTCTCTGTTTGTGTATAAGTGCTCAGATAGGGTAATGACCGTTTTGTTTCCGACACACGCTGTAAGCGGTAGACCAATCACAACAGACTGGGCCACACCTGACCAATCAGAGCAGAGTAGGCTCTCAGAAAGTAGGGGTTTAGAGAATCCTTTATCGAGCCGTTTCAGTAGCCAGGTTTCCATTACAGATTTGCGCAAAACTTTTGCGATATTTTCTAAATTTCAATAAAAAACTGTTACGAAATGACGGCGTTTCCATTAAACGATGTTATGCGACTAAAAGTAATTTATTCCTCTCACGATAAGTCATTCCAAAAATCATGCCGACGGATGTTAGTAGGTTAGCGTATATCCCAGCCACCACATTAGCCATTATTTTTAATCGAAGGAGACAAGGGCGTGTTATCCAAGCATAAGGAAAGGCAAGGAAAGCCCCTTATACTTGGGAGGGGCCACGTATGAGGTGTTTCTGGGTGTTTCTGCTTCGAGGTCTTGATAAATTATGGCATTTCTTTGTTGTTTTGAATCCAGTATTCCCATAATTCTTTTGTCTTTTATAAGTTTAATAAAGAACTCTGTCTCGTCTTCTGTCCAAACATAGCACGATCGACTTTTACGTATACCAGGTGACCTGTAAATGCGAAAAAACTGCTTCCATTGCAGTTTTGTGGAAAGCCACCTCATGTGAATGTAAAAAATTTTGCGAAAAATTTAGTTTTTGTGAAATTGTTGTGTTTCTATTGAGCGTACTTTAAATTTGCAATTTCAATTTGCGCAATTTGAAGGGTAATGGAAATGCAGCTACTGTAAGAAAAAAGGTGGTGTGCAATGTATATTATAAGACAATTAAAAGTGTTTTTTGACCTTGGATGCATGTAAACCTAGGAGATCTTCAAAGCAAAATTTAAAATAGCATAATAGAGGCACTTTAAACTTAATGAGCATAAAACACTGCAGGTGGAGTCTTTTTCCCCCTTAATAATTGATCTGTGTAACCCTATAGCAGTGATTTGTGAACAAAGTTGTCAAAAGTAATCTCAAAGACCATTAGTTAAGGGCAAAACTAATAAAAGAGGACTGTGCTCAGTATAATGAAATACATCTCCTTCTTCTGAGTCTTAGAGTAAGTGTGACCAGCAGTGACCCTCCCTCCTCACATCTGATTCTCAAGAACAACCAGCTGCTGTCCTGCCAACCTCTACTCTCCTTCGCTTTGATCTCTGCAGATCGGGTTACAGGGGTCAAACAACAACCACACTATGTTCAAATCATTTTAGTAGCTACAGAATCAAGGACCTGCCCTCTTAAGCACTTTATATGCTTAGTGTTAACAGATTTTCTGCTTATTCTGAGTGACCTTTCATACTTACAGTTGGTGGAAAAACTACAAGTGATCTTCTATGAACATTAAAAGTATTGTATGAGTATATCTATTTTCATAGTCAGTCATAGTCAACATATGTGACCTAAGGTAGCATTATGACCTTAGTCATACCTTATGTCACTGGTCCATTAAAGCCACAATATGTAATTTTTCGCCACCAGAGGTCGCTTATTCAAAACAAAGGCGTAGCTTGATGACGCCTGGATTTCGCAGAGCTTTTATTATGCCGCAGACGACCGCTTTCACTTTTTCTGGTCATGCGTATGTGGGGTAACACAGCGCTGTTTTATCATATTAGATACATTATTTGAGTGTGTTGAAAGTTATGTTATAATGCTTGTCTGTGCGTTCGCTTGGCAGCTATGAGACACTTGTTGCACACTGCAGTATGCTAGATCGAACATTAGGCATGGTAAAACATGGTACTCGCGGTAAATCATGAAAACGAGGTTTAAACAATAAGATTAACTGTGTTGAGCTATATAACAATGATTCGTTTTCTGTCGATGAACAGTTGCTCACCTGTCTAATAAAACACATAATATATTAAAGCGTCTTTGGTGTTTCCATGGTTTCTACAAAATAAAATCGAGGGTAACGCGGGTATGATGTCATTGATAGGCACGGACATGGGTTAAAATTACTTATTTCTCTGGATTTAAACATTCTTGGAAACATTTGGGATAATGTAAGTACACAAGTCAACAAAATATATAACATTGTTCTAGTGGTTTTTGGATATTTTAATCCAAAAATCTTACATATTGTGCCTTTAATATGCAAATTAAAGCATACCCCCCCCCCTTTTTAACTTCATTCTTATAGGGAAAGTTCACAAAAAAGGGGGGGAAAAACTATATTACTTTTTTCTGCCCTTATAATGGAAGTAATTGGGCTTCAAAACAATATTGTACCCCATTGACTTTCATTGTAAGGACAAATAAACATTTAAACACACATCTTCTTTTGTGTTCCATAGAAGAAAGAATGTCACAGGTTTGGAACAAACTTTTATGGGTCCTTTAAAATAAGTGAAAATGCCTCATTTGTCATATTAAGTATGGTTTCTAGAATATTTTTGTATGTCTGGGCAAGCATGAACTTAAGTGCAGCTTTAGGGAACAGTGACTCTACGTTTTGTTAGTGTAAGTTAGGAGCAGCCATGTATGGTAAACAAACGGTTTCAATTTGGTGATGATGTGAGCAGTATTGCACTACAGAACATCAGAGCCTTACAACACCCAACATGAAGCGAAACCTCTCGTAGAACAGTCGAATGGTGGCTTAAATTTGTTATTTCTGCCTGAGTAATTGCTCAACTCCTCTTTCTTGTCCACCCAAAGATGAAATTCTTTCCTCAGTGTTTTCTTTACTACTGGATAAACAAAGACAAAACAGACAGTCTGCAACAAAGCTGACCACAGCTTGGCAACAACACTGTGGTAAATCCCTCTGTGAAAACGTACATTTCACAGCCTAGCCGGGGTGGAGACAGTGTTTTGCCACCTCAGACCCTGTCCTGGGGTCAGACAGCATGGCAGCTGGACAGATAACAGAAAGCCATTTGTTTGGACACTAATAGTCACACCCTGCACTGTAATTTGTGGTGATGACTCAAGACTTTAAAGGGATAGTTCACCCAAAATCATCATTCTGTCATGACTTTTTCTTCTGCAGAACACAAAAGATATTTTGAAAAATATTTTGAGTTGTTTGTCAAATATTTTGTTTTGATGTGAATTACCCCTTTAAGCATGTAATTGCTGCCTCTATATATTTTCACTTCCTATAACCATCTAAAATATTTAAAAACTCTGGAAACTACAAGATGGGTTGAAAATATAACAAGCTAAAAAGATGTTACCCTGAAATTCACAGCATGAGTCTTTAATGCCTGCTTGTCTACACATGGCTACAACATCAAGCCACAATTGACTCAGTTTGAACTCTTTATTGCTGTTGCACCCTGGAGAGGTAGGAGGTCAAAACAGGAGAGATCTGCTGAAAATACACTCTTGACAGTGCTAGATGGAGCAAGAAATCTGTGCTTTGCAAAGCAGAGTGACTCAGAGTCTAGACACTTCAAACCACATACACCATCCTCGGCTAGCAGTGAACATAGTGGGACCTTGAGCTCGACTCAAGAGCTTCAATTATAGAAGCGCAGTTCATTATGTGCCATGACAGGCAAAATGTGAATGTCACATTTGAATGAATGGGCAAATCTGCTGATTGTCATACAAATTAAGCATTATGATTTGGGCTGGAAGTAGCATTGTAAAACAAAACCACCTTCACAAAACTTAATTGGCACATGAGTGCTTTATGTCTGGCTGCGGGTCAGTGGTGTTATGTTAGAACTAAAATGATTAAAAATTGTTTTTGGTAATTGAAATAAAGCTGAAATAAAATAAAATAAAATATAAATGTTAGATGAAAAACAAATGGAAATGAGAAAAATCATTAAAATAAAATAAAATCACTAAAATAAAATTAGTAAATTAATATATATACAGACATTATATTTATAAACTTTTAAAGTAATGCGATTAATCGCGATTAATCGATTGGACAGTTCTAAAATATAAGCTGAAGTACTAAAATTATTAAAACTAAAACTCAAATAAAATAAATGTAAGTTTAATAGAAATATTAAAAACCTAAAAGTAATAAAAATGACAAAAGCACAAATTCAAATGAAAACTGAAAATATAAAAATAGAAGTTAATTCAAAATATTAATAAATACAATAATAGTATTAAATAAATAAAAAACACTGCTGCTAGCATTCTTACAAAAATTACTGTGGTGATATCACGGTACAGTGATGATATCAGTTTCTGAATGAATTCTGCAGATGATATTGATGCTATTTACATGGTACCTAAAGGTAGCTACGCAAAAGAAAGATGTAAAAAAAAAACATGAAAGATAATGATAGTGGTAGGCCTAAGTACCATTACACTATTTGAAATTATATTCATTATACATGTTTACAAGTACATAAAATATTGTTATGGCCCTGCTAATGACCATGTGCAATTAAAATGACGTAAGGAGGACGTTTTAGGGTATTTATACAGCTTGATAAAAATTGTGACTAGCAGTTAACAAAATGGAAGTAAAATGAATAGATCTGATTCATTGTCAATTGTGGGGAAAATGGGGAGCTCAAGAACTCCTTTTGTAAATTTGTAGCCTCACGAAAATGTTTAATTTAAGATAAGACTTTCTATCGTGAACGACTCAATGTTTGTAAAGAATCGATTGAATGACTCACTCAAGATACACAAAACATATTCATAGTAACATACTAGTACACTTATATCGTTATGCCATAAATAGTAAGACTAGCTTATGCTGTTCCGAATTCAGACTTGTGGCCACCTACTGGCGCTGTAACCTGCGGAAAGGGTCACTGGACAAATCTTTTTAGTAACTGATTCAAAAGATTCGAATCACTGAAATGAATCAAACTGAGACACACGCCTGGATAAATAGTATCGCATTATTGATCGTTGTGGCTTATCCGAAAAAACACATGCATTGACACATTTAAGACGCATTTACTGTTAATCAATCCAAGGCGACAGATAACAGGTGTGACTATTTTGCATCATTAATCCATCGCATAGCAACATGCCACGGAAAATCCCATTTAAAGCCACGCGCGACGCTTTCATCAGCAGAACTACACGCTGGATGAATGAGACGCGAATAAGAGAATGTAAACGCTGGTTTTCAATGACAATACGTCTTAATACAAACATTTAGCACAACACAAAAAAGGTCCTAGAAATCTGACATGACAGGAGGCAGGTTTCTCCTCATGCGTCCCTGCATTTAGGAAGCATACGTTCTGAAATCTCAAAACCGTATCAAATATTACTCCCATACATGTTGTCTGTTTGAGAAAACGCGACGTTTAATAGAAGATATCGTAAAAATAGACCATGCACACGGACCTGCGATGCCAATTAATATTCTTCTGCGGCTCTCCTTAGTCACATCTTGCAGATCACATCCTCCCCTTATTGAAAAACGTGCAGGGTCCCTGCATCACGCCAGCACAATGATATTATAACGTCTTCTCTCATATTTTAGCATTCATCCCAGTTATCCACAGTAAAGCGCTGTCACACCTCTGGAACGAGACTGGCAAACAGGGAGCAACACGCATCCACTTGTCTGATTAACTCTTTCAGTCTTGCCTATTTATATAGACTCGTGTCTAAACTGAGACTTGCACTGCTTTCTAAGATAGTCTGTTCGCAACGAAAATCTAAAAAAATAACATGTCCACATTCCAGTGAACGACTATTCATCATGTGCAATGATGAACTGTTTAGATAATTAAATAGATTTTTATATTTTATAAAATACTGTACTTTACTGTATTTTAATAACTAAATGAAAAACAAATTTTCATTTGAAGTTCAACTTCGCATGAATTGAATGCAGAGGTGCAGTTATACTGTGTTATGGCGCCCCCTTTGGCGCATGTGTGTATTGCACATTTGATCCATGATACCGCAGGAGAAAATTTACATGTGGATGCTGCAGAGAATGTATATTAAAGTGACTTTTAGTTAATCCAACATCAGTGATGTTTTTTTGAAAGTCCAACATTTAAATTTTGTTACTGAGTGAGGCATCATTAAGACACTACAGGCAAAACCATTTTTTTTCTGGTCAATTTTGAGATTTTGGCTTATTTTGCTTTCATGTCGCAAGTGTGTAGTTGAAAGAAAAGATATCCAAAATGCACATTTAGATGCGTTGTTTTTTTATTTTTTATTTGCACAGATTATAAATCCTGACTACAAGCACTTGAGTCTTTGAAAACTGAACATCCTATAATTATCAACATAATAGGAAAAGTGGACTCTTTAAAGAAACAAGATTTTAATATTGTTTTTTGTTGGATACAGGGCCATATGGGATTGGCTGGTAATGAACAAGCAGATAAAGCAGCAAAGGAAGCACTTCAGTTGGAAATGACAGAATGTAAAATACCAGCATCTGACGTTAAACCCATATTGAATCTGTACATTTACAGTAAATGGCAAATGGAATTGAACAAATGTGAAAATAACAACTATATGAGGTGAATCCAGTACTAAATCAAGCAGTTAATTGTTATTATTTTGAAAATCAATATGACCAGGTTGTATATACACGAGATGCCGAATTGGACAGTCAAGACATATTGAAAGGGGAAGAAAAACCATTTTGTGATTTGTGTAAGAATTGCATGAGTGTAAAACATATTTTAATAGAATGTCCTTTTTTAAATGATATTAGACATTTTTATTCAGAAAATATATTAAAGGACATTTTTAAAAAGGTTTCTCCTTAAATAATTTTATAATTTCTATAAAATATTAAATTGAAAGATTCTATGTAATTGTTATTACTGTTGTTGTTATTGGTATATATGTCTGATTTTGTTTATTGATTGTTTTTTAAGACAAAATTGTTAAATTATTGTAAAAGTATTGAAGTGATTGTAATCATAATTATTTTTTAAAAATGAAATACTGTTGATTGCCATGAATACAGCCTTTGCTCCAGATATGGCATTAAATCATAAATAAATATGTTGGTTATTTTATTACACTATCGGTTTGAGTCTGTAGGTCTCAATTACAATACATATCTTGTTTTCTCAGATTATCTTCTCATACACTCGTCAACAGCACTTACACTAAACTATCCCGTTTTATTCTTAAGTGTTTTTTTTTTTCTCCAAGGGGTTTGTTCATATATCATTGCGCACTGATTTATATAACATTTTATTCCTAAAAATGTGAAAATTGACTTTCTGACCAAAATTCTCTCTGTAAAATCCTTTAACTCTAGTATGGCACCAAAATGAAATAATTTTAAATCTGGCTTTAATTATTGTTCAGTTTTCTGTTCTTTAAATGTATGCAAATGAGTGAATTTATTAATTAGATAATGCCTAATTTGCATATTTAAACAAGATTTCAAGAAACTCGTAATATAAATTTACAGATTAACTGGGGAAGTATGGTGATATACATATGCATATAACGAATACAAATGATAGTTATCCAACAGATAATGATTTATTAAATAAACGGAATTCAGATTATTAATATGAAAGCACATACAAACAAATTCAAAGTGTCTTATAATGAAGGAAACAAATTCTGGGAAAGCAAAAGACATGTTTATAAAAACATTCTCACTATATTGGATTTCATTTTTCTGCCACCACTTGCACTATGTACAAAACTGTCTATCCAAAACAAGAGAGCAGCCTCACCCCTTATCGTACAGCAAATATTAAATCTTTTAACAAAAATGGATCTTCCACCTGATTAATGCATTCTGAAAAATCCCCCCTGAGAAGTACATAAGCATTCAAACATGTACAGTTATCATTGGTGTGAGGAATTAAATCTAAATGGATGTAAAGCACTATTATAACTTTAGTGCAAGGCAAGGTGTTTAACTGTGTAAAACATGCCCATTCACTACCTCCATTTATATGACCAGGATTCAATGTGCATCCTTAGCCAGAGCGGGTACCAAAATGTGCGTCACATACTCTAGGGTCAAAAAACATCTTTATGTTTAGTGGTCACTCATTAATGTGGGAAGTAATGTTATGATTTGTGGATTAAAGTAACCAATAATTGATTCAGCAGTCAATGTAATGGTGGCATCTCTCTGAGAAAAACAAAAACAAAACGGTGCTCTAATATTTTTATATTAGAGTAGGAAGATATTTAATCTTACAAGTGGGCAGGAATAGTTCCAAATCAGAAAATTTGAGATGTATTATTTTAAGACCAATCCCCATGTGCTAAATAGTCACTCTATGCCCTTTGTGGAGTTTTGCATTTTTCACAGCGTTCTGCCTCTGGGAAAATGAGGAAGTCGCAGGTAGCCGCCCGCTCGGGAAGCACAGGCTCCGGTCCTTTTGCTGAATCTTTGTGCCCCGAACCCTGGCAGACAGAGTACCTTTCCAGGTCCTCGAGGAGGGCAACAACCTCTTCTGTTGTGGTGAGACGAGACGGGTGGCTGTCGTAGAGTTTGTGGGTGGGCAGCAGGGGTTGTCCCTGGACGCTGATGTGGTAGTGGAAGCTGGGCTCAATATGAACTATGGTGTCTGCCATAGTGGAGCGTTTGGAGCACTGCATCAGCTGTAACCGAGGTCCTTCCACCACAACGCAGAACCAGAGGACAGGAAGCACCATGCTACGAAGAGATTTCAGGAGCGGCATCAGTTCATGATTGATGTCGATGCCTTGGATGGTGGGGTCACTGTCTGCCATGCTGAATATCTGAGTGATCTGCAAAAGGCAGAAGTACATAATCACTGTTACCACAATGACTTCCATATTATGTGATTCAGACAATATCCATAAAACGGCTCCTTACCGATGGACAAGAATCGCCCTCCTGTTGTTCTTCTTGACATGGTTCCTGACCGGCCAAACCTTGTGATCGATTCGCTTGCCTCAAACTCTCCCCAACACAGCTTGTTGGAATTGCTGTAGTATTGCACCTAGCTGCAGAAAGGACCTCTGGTCTCTAGAAATAAATGGGAAATGCAAATAAAGCTGGTTTATTTAGACTAAGACCAAGCGAAGGCAAGCAATTCATTGACTGACAACATGTACTGGAAGTTTTTTTTTTTGACAAAATATATTTCTATTGGGTATCATGTATTGAAAAATCAAATACATTAAATACAGTAATATTTTGAAATATTTAGGTTTAAAATAACTTAAATTTTAATATATTTTAATATGCAATTTATTCCTGTGATGGCAAAGATGAATTTTCAGCATCATTACTCCAGTCTTCATTGTCACATGATCCTTCAGAAATCATTCTGATATGCTGATTTGCTGCTCAAGAAACATTTCTAATTATTATCAATCAATGTTGAAAACAGTTGTGCTGCTTAATATTTTTGTGGAAACCATGATGCATGTTGTTGTGGATTCTTTGAATAGAAAGTTCAAAAGAACAGCATTTATTTGAAAAGGAAATCTTTTGTAAACTTATAAATGTCTTTACTGCCATCATATTGCATCCTTACTGAATAAAAACAAAGTTATTTATTTTTTACAAATTTTATATATATATATATATATATATATATATATATATATACACACACATACACACATACACACATACACACACTAGTATTTACTAGTATTATTTAATTTAATACACTATCTAAAGTTTATGCATTATGTATTTCGGTCTTGTTTTCTCAAGATAACGTGACAGAGAACTTTGTCAAGACAACAAAAAATCTATGTAATTCAATCATTCAGCTATGAATAAGTCACTTTGAGTCTGCGGCTTATTTTTTCCTCTCTGCGTGGGAACAATATCAGAAGTGTACAGCTATGCATACCATTTAGAAGAGAAACACAGATTGAAAAAATCCTTAAGTTATTTCTGATACTTTAACCATCCAACTTATGGTAAGACACCACATCAGATGAACTTACTTGCTAGGTTAATTTCCCACTTGCTAATCTTTTTTTTTTGTTTATTTGTATTTGTTTAAGCTTAAGAGAGACAACCATAAGGAGCTTACCACAGACAGAAGGGCTCTGCTACTGATGCCACTGCTTTGAAGCCCATTTTCTTTGATCATCTCCGCCCGTCCTACGTGCAGCTGGGGGCTTCTCATCTTCTCAAGAGATAGGGGATGATGTGATACAAACATATTTATATAGGTCTATTCAAACAATAAGAAAATGTATTCTGGCAACCAAATAAGGTTATTTCCGTCTCTAGGGAAAGCTTCTCTGGGATTCGTTTTTTGGAATCATCATGGCTTGATTAATATTATATGGGTATTATATTGATTTTCATGGCGAGAACATACCTCAACTTTTTGTGGATTGTAGAGTGGGATGTTGTTCATCATATGACTGTTTGAAACATCAATATAACCGTAAGCCTAAAATCAACAAGAAAACAGAAGAAAGTTACTAGAAGCGAACAGGAATAAGTGATAATGCTTTAAGGACTCTACTGGAATACCTTTCCATTGAAATTTGGCTGGAGGAGCCTGTCTGGATTTCCCATCCGGCCAGCACCCGCGGAAGCCTTTTGCACATACTGTTCAGCCTCATTATCTGAAACCTCGAAATCCCACAACTTTTTGGACCTGGGTCTACCGCGTCCATACGTGTAACGTGGCCTACCACGGGTAATCCAGCCCTGAGAAAAAAGCATCTCCGCCTCATCCATGGGCAGCAAATGCTTCTGTTGAACACAATTGACATGATTGTCAGCGCAATAATCAGCATCACAATAACTTTTAGCCAACCAGAAGGAAAATAAATAAATAAAGCTGCTAAATGCGAAACATAACATACAGGTAAATATAACACAGGTAGTAATACCAAAGAAGCGTATGGGATTTAACTGTTCTCATTCCACTAAACAATTCCAGTTTCTTAACAATTCTTTTAGTGAACATATCTTTACCTACACATTGTCATACAAACTACCAGAAATACACATAAAAAGAAACAGTACTTGGTTCCTTTCGAACTGAAGTTTTTTTAAATTAAAAGATTATAATCAGACTATAAAAGTCAGTTAAAAAATTTAATTTTACACGCATATACATATATTTTTTTTATTACATATGTAATATATTATAATAAATTAATATTATATGACAATAATCCTGAATTTAGCAGACAACTAAAAGTAAAAGAATGCCCCATACAGCAGTATTGTAATTCATATAAAAAAGTGAAAACTAAAATAAATGAAGATACACAATACAATTAAAATCATATTTTGGAAGCCCACCATAGCCTCTCTTTGGCACTGTCGTAGACGGCATTTCTGTCTTTTTTTATTTCTGCCTCCAAACTTGGGTTTGTCCATGCAAAAATCACAGCTTCCACAGTCTGTACGGCGAACACAACCTTTACACTTCCCGCAGGAACGGCGACGCACCTTAGGTACACCCATCTGCAAATCAAGCGATAAAAAAAAGAATCGATTTGAAAAACTATTTGAGAAGTATTAAAGACATTATTTTAAGTGTCTAATCACATCTGATTGTATTAAATATTTGCAACTTAAGCCTCAACCACTTGGGGGAGGAAAAAAATAAAATAAAATAATCAATAAATTCCAACTATGAAGGGAACAAATACTTTGTATTTCTCCTCAAACCATGTGCATATCTGTGATCAAGGCACTTGGATAATGCTACTGCAGTGTAGCTAGAACTCTACCTCATCCAGGCCATTGTCACCATCATTACCCCCAAAGAACATAGACAGATCCTCTGAGTCACTGTACTGCAGATAGGAACTCTGCTCACAGGAAAACAACATTTAGATATAGTTGTTTAACAGCAATCCCTCAGAATACTTCTGACAGATTATTTATTTAAGACTGTTACCTGTGAGTCCTCAAATTCCTCTGAGACTGAGGGCTGAAAAATAATGAATGATTAAAGCTTCTACAAGCATAATGAAGTAATAGTGCACTGTGTGAAAAGAAAAGATTTTTTCCTCACTTTTGAAATATATGAAGCTGTGCTCAGTGATCCAGCAGTGTTTGAAAAATGCCCCTCTGATATCTGTGTATTGATAAAAATTAGATAAGATTTATTTTTTAAGAGATTATTATTCAGCAAGGAGGCATTAAATCGATCAAAAGTGATTGTAAGGATTTCCATTTCAAATAAATGCGTTTTTTTTACTTTCTATTCATAAAAAAAAAATACAAAAAAAATGTATCACATTTCCATAAAAATATGAAGCAGCATAACGGTTTTCAACATTGATACTAAGAAATGTTTTTGGAGCACCAAATCAGCATATCAGAATGATTTCTGAAGAATCATGAGACACTGAAGACTGAAAAATTCAGCTTTGCCATAACAGGAATATTATTCTGCTATTATTCTGTATATTTTGTTATCTAATCCAATGGCATTTATACAATGCAAGTGTGGCCAAGGGTCCAAATACTTTCTGGGTAACAATTGTAATTACACAAATTTAGACATTTATAAATTAAATGATAATAACAATCAGAATTGAACCACTGTACCTTTACACCCTTGTCCTTACGGATGGGGTGCAAACACTTCCGTTTGCGACATTTGACGACTTTCCGAGAGTGGATATTAAGCCGAAGACGTAGTCGACCATTTCTGCAACTAACACATTTTCCACAGTCCACTGCAGTTTGGCATGCCCGGCATCGGCCACATGGAGCCCACTAAGCACACACACACAAATAAAAGTCATTTTATTTGTAACGCAATGCATTACAAAACACAAAAACAAAAAAACCTACCTTTTTGTAGGGTTTTCTGCGTCTCACTATTGCTAAAACAACAGAAAACATGATCACCAAAGGAACAGCAATAGCCAAAAATACACTTCTGTTATTACGATAAAGCTGCTTAATAACTGTGCTCACAAAACTGAATGTAATGCTAAAAATACTTTTGACTTACATGCGTTAACCTCTAGCCTGCAGTTCTGGCATATAGTTTGTCCCTCTTCAAAAGTAAAGGTTTTATTACATCTCTCGCAGATGCTAAGTACAAACAAAATGAGAGTGACATGAAGAAAGACATTCACACCACTGTTTTTGACATTTATGCTATAGTGTAAGAAAAAGAAAAGGCACTGCCTACCCAAACAAACTTTGTGGAGCTCCACCGGTGCCATTGACGGGCCTATCTGCAGACACCGAACGACCCAAGGGAGGAACAGTTGGCTTTGCAGAAACTCCAGGCAGATCAACAGGAGGGCGAGTGGCGGCATTTGGTAAAATGGTATCTGTCCCAGGACTGGTAAAGGTACTGCATTTCGGTGGGGTCACGGTATTCGCACCCTTTTGGATGGAATATGAGCTCAACTTCGGAACAGTACCGCAGCTGAGACTTACTGAAGATCCTGGATTGCAGGCCGTGCGACCTGCATCCTTTAATTCATTAGGAAAACTGGGTGCAGAAGAGGGTGCCATAGGAGAATCCAGTCTCCTTCTCTATGGGTACCAGAATCAAATTAGTTTCATAATAAATGAATTTTGCAACATCAACACTGTTTTTTAAATGAACTGAATCAACACTAACTCGTGGTGAATAATGACACTATTATCTTCTGTAGAGCTGCTTATATCTGAACTGAACATGTTTTATAATTGATGAACTTTACACAGTTGAATAATGACACTATTGTCTCTCTAAAGCTGCTCATTTGATGACGTTTATATCATTGATTCTGTCATTTTCCTGTTTATTACTGTGAAGCTACTTTGAAACAATCTGTATTGTATATTCTATATAAATAAAGGTGACTTGACAACAATTAAAAGAGCATGCTGAACATCTCCTCACCTTTCTTTTTCGAGGCCCATCACCAAGAAATTGGCCTGTTTTAAAATCAAAATTTGTTAGGTCCACAGAGTCGCTTATATGTTTCAAAAGCTCAACCCTACTTCTTACTTTGCGACCTCTTGGACTGAAAGGGAAAAAATAAACAGTGATTTAAAATGAAAGTCTTATTATGCAAATTGTATCAGTTACATTTAAAAAAATGTTTTAACTATACCTTATATAGTATGTATCACTGCGTCCTTCACTGTTGCCGGACCGACGAAAAACCTGCTTGCGTTTCCATCCTAGCCCTAATGACGGACAATCTTCCCAGCCTTCATCGGCCTCTAATTGTGTTCTCCGTCTAGGTCTCCTAGATGAAGAAGAAAAACATACATCTGTCTTAGCTCAAACAATGTAATGCAGTGCATAAGAGGAAAGGCATTTTAATAAATAAAAGTTTGAGGAAGTATCCAGGTCATGTACATACCCAACACCTCTGCCACCTCTTTCTCCAGTGCTTTTCAAAACACTAACCACACTCCCACTCCACTCACTACCAGCAAGGCTCTCTACTTCTCCATCGACGCTCTGGCAATCAACGTCTTCACAGTCTTCATCGAGCGGCTCCAGCCAGTCACAAGGAGGTTTGTCAACATCTTTGGAAGACTCACCTTCCATTTCGGTTACAGATTTCTCTTTGTTTTTGTCCGTGACATGGTCCTGAATGTATGTGCTTGTCGTAGGTTCTTTGTTTTCCTCTGTATTTGCATCTTTTCCTTCGGATGTTGGTTCTGCAGGTACAGGGTCTTTGTTTTCCTCTGTATTTGCATCTTTTCCTTCGGATGTTTGTTCTGCAGGAACAGGTTCTTGGTTTTCCTCTGTATTTGCATCTTTTCCTTCAGATGTTGGTTCTGCAGGTACAGGTTCTTTGTTTTCTTCTGTATTTGCATCTTTTCCTTCAGATGTTGGTTCTGCAGGAACAGGTTCTTTGTTTTCCTCTGTATTTGCATCTTTTCCTTCGGATGTTGGTTCTGCAGGTACAGGTTCTTTGTTTTCCTCTATATTTGCATCTTTTCCTTCGGTTGTTGGTTCTGCAGGTACCTCAGCTGCTACTTCCTCTGTCTCCATGTTGGTAAAGCCTCCCTGTTCTTCTTATTTGAGCTGCAATAAGGAAATATGCATTAGTAGAGATAGTGCTTCAACCAAAAAATCCTTGATTTACATAACTGAATGGTAAAAGGAGATAAACATATACTTTTTGTCCATCTGAAGCTCTTATAAAGTCGAATTATCTGAATACTCTCTTTGCAATATGTTATGCATTCAGCTTAGACACCTGCAATTGTGTCCAACGGTTAGCTGTCTGCCTGTTGTTCTCCCTATAGGGAAAAAACGTTTTATTTACAAAAGCACGACTTTTGGTGCGCAAAATACTGTCTAGATAGTCAGCACACTAGGTTTTGAGACACAGCCTAACACGTATTAGCGCCAACATTTAGCGTGGTGGCTAAAGTGTTAGCAATCGTGAAATGATAAGTAAATAACACTGGATACTGAGGTTTACCGAGATTATTTGCTGTTTTTAATGGTTCGGTTAAACTACAAGTCATAAATACATCTCCGCCATTTAAAAAAAACCTACCTGTGAACCCCTTATCGAGCCCTCACATTGATATATTTTAAATAACCGATACAGGAGAGAAGCAGGAAGTGCTGTTGTAACCCGGAAACACGTGACTCAAGCGTTCTGAATAAATTAAAGCACACTTTTCACGTCACGCGAAGATATGTTGGGTAGCTTGATGTATCATTTATCTGTTTTTCTATTTTCTATTCTTTGTGCTACACAACAGATCTTAGAGATCTAACAATGTAGCATATATATACAAACTACTTTATCACCGTAAACATTTGCGTGAAAAGATGAAAACGTAATATCAGTCTCCGGATGCTGCAATATTTTGTATTTTTTGCTTTTCATAAGCAATATTTTAAAATAAAATGCATTTATTATTATTACAGAGTTCAGATTTTTGGATCCCACTGTATGTATATGAAAAATTTCAGAACACCACTACACGCCACTATATATATATATATATATATAGGCTACATACATACATGGTATATTAATTTCTTTGACTATTCTTTTAATTTGTATTACCATTATTGTCGTCCAGTGTTCTGAAATGAGGAGGCAAAGTCCTGTTTTTTTTTTTACAAATCAAATGTAAATTCATGTCCCAGTTACACTTAATGTTGTCACATTTTTTTGGTTAAATATTACTTTCCATTACATAAAAATTAATTTCCCAAAATCTTATTTGTGTGGAAATATTATGAAGTCTGTAAACAAGATGTTAACACGATGCTCATAATATTGGAAGGAAAAAAATAAATATTGAATTGGGGGTGGGGGGTTAAATGAATATATCTCTGAAGAGAACTTCAGAAAATCCTCAGTGCATCCCTGAAGTTAATCAATACAGACTGAAGGAGACACATGAAGAATATGTTTATTATGAATGACTCTGTCCAAGTAGTGACAAATATACAATATGAAAAGTATACAAATATAAACAAATCATTTTTCAAGTGAGCACTGATAGTTCACATGGCTATCTGTCTTTGTTGCTGCGGAGGTCAGTGGTCAGGGGGTCATGCTGGATGGTCTGGTGGAGCATGAGGGCCAGTAGTCCTGCTCTGTTGGTCATGGCCGTTCTCACATTGCGTTCTTGTTCAAACAACTCATCCAGCTTGTACCACTGTTGAGAGGGAAAATATATGAATACATAAAAATAAATTAAGACTACTATGACAATAAGTTTTGAAGAACTTAACTGACCACTCTGACACGCTCCAGGTCCACCTCTGCCCGTCTGAGCTTCTCCCAGCAGTAATGCTTGTTGCACTTGCGTTTCGAGACCCTGCAGTACTCTCCAGTCGGCTCAAAAACATTACGCACTAGTGGACATCCACACACCTCATCTGCTGGGACCTGAGAAGAGAAAAGCAGAAACACAAATCAAGTTATGAAGAGATTTTAAAAGATGTGGTTTAGTCCAAGCAGAATTACGGCAAGACCGTCACTAAACTCTCACCTTCGGGTCTCTGGAATGTTCTGGACATAAAACTTGGAGTCTCTTGCAGTATGTTTTACTCTGAGGGTTGTACACATCACAGAAGAGTCGTGTTGCCCTGATAGAATAAAAAAAAAAAATGATAATAGAGATTTATTTATTATAACTGCTGTACTGGATCATTATTTCAATTATATCTCTCTTACCCTTCTATTCTGGTTGGGAAAATGGAACCGAAAGAGGTCTGGCTTTCATACTGTTAAAATAATAAACCAAGCATTAGTATAACCAATTAATTTTCAATGTTCAGTGTGATCATAAATCAGTAACCGATAAATGGGCTCAGAAAACAACATATATTGACCTTGGCATAACATCTCTCCATATGCCTCAGCGCCACCTTGGGGTTGACGGGGTGACTGCAGGACACACAGAATATCTGAAGGTCTGTGTCCTCACTGTCCGTTTCATTCACCTGCAGGAAAGGACATTAGCTTTACACACTAATAAATATGACAAGATCTCTGAAACACACAAATTCTAACCAGTTCTATAAAATTCAAATGATATTACAATGAGAAAGCATTACTGGAAACTCACATCCTCATCCTGTTGGACCACCTGCTGCTTGGCTTTGGCAATGATGCCCTCGAGCTCGTGGAAACGACGCTCCATTTCGGCAAGGCGCATCCGCGCAGCCTGCTGCTCCCTGCGGATGCGCTCCAGCTGTTTTTTGCCCTGTTCCTCAGCGACGCAGGGGCTTTGCTGCCACTGCTGGATTCGTTGCGGGAGGATCTCGTAGATCCGGCTGCACAGATCGCCAGATCAATAATTCAATACGATCTTTTTAAAACACATTAAACTGGTGTTGGTATAACATTGCATGATCTTTCAATGCTAGTTGGCTGTACTTAAAGTCACCATGAAATAAAAATGTCTTGTTTGTTATGGTATATAGTAGGGGTGTAACGATATACTTGTGTCACGATTCGATACAATCGCGATACTAAACTCACGATACGATATTTATCGCAATATTTTAAGCCAAAACAAAGAGATGTTTTTTTTATTATTACGTTTTTATTATTATTTAAATAACACTGTTATTATATTATTATCAGGACACACAAATATTCCCCCATTGCATTACTATTAGTGCTGTCAATCGATTAAAAAATATATATTTTTAAACTAATTTAAACTAATTAAATCGCATATTTTTTCTGAAATTAATCGCGATTAAAAACATTGGAGTTTTTAATATTTTTATATTGTAATAATTTCACAGTTACTCTCCAAATTAATGTAGAAACAACTTAAAGACAGTATATTTTGAATATTTCTTATAATGGCATGATCACACTTATAAATAAAGGCCAGTATCACTGATACTAATACAGCTACTGACGTCTCTATGATTTTTTAACATTAATGATAGACATTCAACATTACAGTATAATTGAAAGCTATATCAATTTCAACATTTATTAGGCTTTAAAAAAAAAAAAACTTTTAATTTAAGTGAACTTAAAACAATCTTTACATAAACCTATTATAATATATGTCATATTTACCCATGGCCTTCCTGCCTGTTAGACATATACATCAATTTAATAAAGTTATCAAACACCTTTCTTAACTGCATAAAGAAAAAAATTAAATATAGATTAATCATCATTAAAGCTACAATTTTCTCTGTTACCTTTGTTCTTTGATTAACATTAACGACAGACATCACTGGTTTATTAGGCTGCTGTGATTTTAAGATCTGCCGCTGCCGAAAATGACGCGTATCTGACGCGCTGTCAGCATGTCTAATTTTCTCACAAGTTCATTTAAGACGTTATTTAACTCATTTAAGACTGCTCTTATGAGAATACTCGACAAAACGGGCATTTTGTTATTGTTTGTTCAAGCCCGAAAGAGAACTCGATTCTGTGCTGTTTGTGTGCACGAGACTGGCGCGCATCTTTCTGTGCGTTGTGTGTGTGTGTGTGTGTGTCAGGGTGCGTCTCAATCAGCTCCTAGCTTCCTAGGTCGTGAATATTTTGTACATTAATGTCGCCGACTCCCTGATCAGTGCCCTGACTACTGAACTAGGGAGCTGATTGAGACGCACCCACACAGACAGGACATTAACAGAGAGCGCGTTCTCTTTTGTCTTGTCGCGCTTAAATGGTTTAAAAGCATTTACACGAATAAGCGCATGATCATATAATGTAACGCTAGCCAAAGGATGATAGAAAAACGGAGGCTGCGTTAAACTGAAAAAATTAATCGCCTGCGTTAACGCGCTAATTACTATACATTATATTCAACATTATATATAGTAGTTTAATGTAGTAATGTCACTGAAACTCCGTAAACGTTTTTTTTCTCATGCCGTACTCGCGCCGCGCACACAGAGCACACTGGTGCTCGCTATGTTCCGCTTCTCCTGCTATTAATGCACTATACATATAAGAATAAACCAACTAAAACGCTTTGAATGATCATACTAATAAAACTAAACGTGATATGGTGATTTAAATAATGTTTGTGCTTTCACTATAATGAGTGCCACTTTAAATAATGTTTGCGCTTTCATTTTGAGGAGTGTGCGCTTCAGATGATCAATGCAATCAGTCACAGTTCCAATCGCAAGAAAGCGTGTCAAAATGAATATTCCCAAACTGTAAATGGTTAGTTCTGCATTTACTCACTCTCATGTTCTTTTACCGCGTCACCCAAGCATTTGAACGTCCGTGTTTACAACAGTATGTTGTAAATCTGTTCATAATATAAAGCCACTTTGTCTCTTCAGAAGCCTTGGATTTGGATTAGGATTAGACCACTTGATCATGCCTTTACAATGCCTTTATGACATTTTTTTGGGATCTTTTAAGTTTGAGAGGAATGGACTTTAAATGGAGTTACAGAAATCTCTCTGGTTTCTTGAAAAATACACTGAACAAAATTATAAAGGCAACACTTGTTTTTGCCCCCATTTTTCATGAGCTGAACTCAAAGATCTAAGACTTTCTATGTACACAAAAGGCCGATTTCTCTCAAATATTGTTCACAAATCTGTCTAAATCTGTGTTAGTGAGCACTTCTCCTTTGCCGAGATAATCCATCCACCTCACAGGTGTGGCATATCAAGATGCTGATTAGACAGCATGATTATTGCACAGGTATGCCTTAGGCTGGCCACAATAAAAGGCCACTCTAAAATGTGCAGTTTTATCACACAGCACAATGCCACAGATGTCGCAAGTTTTGAGGGAGCGTGCAATTGGCATGCTGACTGCAGGAATGTCCACCAGAGCTGTTGCCCGTGAATTGAATGTTCATTTCTCTACCATAAGCCATCTCCAAAGGCGTTTCAGAGAATTTGGCAGTACATCCAACAGGCCTCACAACCGCAGACCACGTGTAACCACACCAGCCCAGGACCTCCACATCCAGCATCTTCACCTCCAAGATCGTCTGAGACCAGCCACCCGGACAGCTGCTGCAACTATCGGTTTGCATAACCAAAGAATTTCTGTATAAACTGTCAGAAACCGTCTCAGGGAAGCTCATCTGCATGCTCGTCATCCTCATCGGGGTCTCGACCTGACTGCAGTTCGTCGTCATAACCGACTTGAGTGGGCAAATGTTCACATTCGATGGTGTCTGGCACTTTGGAGAGGTGTTCTCTTCATGGATGAATCCCGGTTTTCACTGTACAGGGCAGATGGCAGACAGCGTGTATGGCGTTGTGTGGTTTGCTGATGTCAACGTTGTGGATCGAGTGGCCCATGGAGGCGGTGGGGTTATAGTATGGGCAGGCGTATGTTATGGACAACGAACACAGGTGCATTTTATTGATGGGATTTTGAATGCACAGAGATACCGTGATGAGATCCTGGGGCCCATTGGTGTGCCATTCATCCACGACCATCACCTCATGTTGCAGCATGATAATACACGGCCCCATGTTGCAAGGATCTGTACACAATTCCTGGAAGCTGAAAACATTCCACAGGCCACAATCAACAACCTGATCAACTCTATGCGAAGGAGATGTGTTGCACTGCGTGAGGCAAATGGTGGTGACACCAGATACTGACTGGTTTTCGGAGCAAAAACAAAAGTGTTGCGTTTATAATTTTGTTCAGTGTATCTTCATTTGTGTTTTGAAGTTAAGAAAATCTTACAGGTTTGAAGCGACATGAGGGTGAGTACATGACAATTTACATTTCTGAGTGAATTATACCTTATAAATACAGTAAGCTGAGCATTTGATAAAACTAACTCAATATCGTGATTAATGTCGTTTACATCAACGATACATATCGTCGCATTTTTATATCGCGATATCTCGATATACGATATAGCGGTACACCCCCTAGTATATAGCAGTATTTATTATAAATGATTTATCTTTAAATCAAAATAACTTCCCCCATCTCTTGCAGTGACATCTCTTCTCTGATGTCGCGTTTTTCGGTATGAGGGCGGGACAACCTGTCACTCACATGATATCACAGCAATAGCAAATGACAACAATCCAATTAATTCCCAATGGACCAAATCAAGTCCTGCCCTCGGATATACATCACAATAAGAAAGAAAAGACTATCTCAACTTCCGTTTCATGCCGACTTCAATGAAATAACCTACTTGGCAGCTAGCTTCATGCCACAGTCCTCAGAGCAGTATTTTGAGTTTGGACGTGTCAGCTCAATACAGTTGGGCCCCAGACACTGTTGCATGTCTCCTCCATGTCTGCTGTCTCCCCTCTCGCTGTGTCGCAAACGATCACGGTGCTTCTGTTTCTGCTTGTGGCGACGGGACTCTTTCTGTAAAAGATAAGCACAATTAACAAAAACTATTTCATAAATGCAAGCAAATCTATTATGTATTAAGCACTGTGTTCCTCATTGTACCTTTTTGTCAAATTTTTTGTCTCTCCTCTTGACGTGCTTGACTTTTATAGCTTTCTTCCGTGGGACAGGACTGTAAAGTGGGCCGTCTTCATCATCCTCACTCCCCCATGACTAAAAACACAGGTCACGAGAGATGGGTGAGATTAATTTTTTAATGCTGAGACCTAAGCAAATCTCAAACATACTCATGTTAAAAAAAAACTCTTATAACCTGACAAGAGTTCAAATGAATGTATGTATATACTAAGTGGTTGTGGTTGAGCAACAGCAATTAGCCATTACCGCATTTCTGTCCTTGTAGTGCTCATATGGCTCCATATCATTCTCGTCGTAATCATCTAAGTATCGTCTATCTCTATGCATTATATTGTCCTTCCTCTCACGCAGAGAAAACTCCTCATCCCGAACACGTAGCATTTTCTGCAAAAACAATGGGAGAGAGTTAACATCAAAACAAAAACTACATAATAAACCACGTATATAAAGACACTCACCCGAGCACGGACGACACACTGCCTTAGACGACATTTCTGACGAATCTTGTTTGGGCCCCCAAATTTCTTCATGTCTTTACAGAAGTCACACTGACCACAGTCCTCAGTCCTAGTGCAGGGTTCACATTCACCACACATACGGGCAGATCGCTTCACCTGGAATGCAATTAGAGGACCGCAATATAATATTGTACTATATTATCGCTAATAAATGTAATATTTATGAATTCCTATAGTATACATTCAAGTTTAATGACTTCATGAAGGTTACAAGGTATGTTCAGTACATGGCTGGGTGATTTGAAATGCTAATCTCTTTCTCTCTTATATACTGCATGTGTGTATAATATTATATATATAACACACACACACACACACACATTAACACCTGCTAACCCGCCATATGCGGGTGGATTTCAGCTTTGGCGTGTAACACAGTCACTCCCACTAGCCACTTTGGCGGGTTGAATTTTATTGTAGTCTTCTCAAAAGGCATCTGTAATAATCGCGTCACGCATTATAACCAATCACACGCGATTCTGTTGAGCTTATGAATGCAATATCTAATAATCAGAGGCGTTCAGATTAGTCATCTCTGAAACGCCAGAGTTTTGCTCAGAGCGCGCTCTCACTCACTGAAATCCGCACTCTCATCATAAACAACAGAGCAGAGATGTACGTGTGATGTACGTAGGAGATTCATTCATCATACAGTGATTGACTGTTTTTGTTCTATTTCAGCAGCGAAAATAGTTTAAAACAAAGATCACAGCAGAACTATAGTGCATCTGATGTGACTGGCACAAAGGTGGCTTGATGTTAGACGTTCGATATTCGATATTGCGAATTTAGGGACCGTCTCTAAAGTTACATATGACATTGGTATACACCTATCTAACTTCAATAAAATTTGAAGAGAATGACTTACAGTCATAAAACCAGCTGTAAAGTGTTCGTCTAGGTGTCAGGTATGATGCACACCTTTTAGATTTTTAATATTTAATAAAATAAACTGTCAAATCACATGAAAATATGGATATGTATTTCACTAGGCTACTGTATGGGCTCATACACAAAATATGCTAGATTTAAATATGTCATAGCTGAAAGAATACTAATGAGAATGTTGCTTGAGAATAAATTATATTTACACCAAATAATCTTTCTTTTCAGACAAGCAACTGTTAGTGTTTCTCTGATTAAGGAGCTTTACACACAACCTTATCAGAGCTAAATAGAACTATTTGATGACCTGTCATGTTATACATATCATGTAGACTTGATTTGGGTGTGTACAGTGGTCATTTACATATAACCAACAACAAATTTCCCAACAACAAAATTTTGGCCGTGAAAATGCTGAGTGGCTAGTAATTTTGGAAAACCACTAGCCACCGTGGCTGGTGAGCAAAAAAAGTTAATGTCAAGCCCTGTGTGTGTGTGTGTGTGTGTGTGTGTGTGTGTGTATATATATATATATATATATATATATTAGTGCTGGGGAAAATAAAAGTTTGTGTCTACATAATATATGTGTGTGTACTGTGTATAATTATTGATTATTATGTATATATAAATACACACATGCATGTATATATTTAAGAAAAATGTTATATTTTTATTTAAAAAAATTATATTTATATATAAATTATATATACAGTATATAAATGCAAATATTTCTTAAATATATACATACATGCATGTGTGTGTATTTATATATACATAATAATTATACATAGTACACACACATATATTATGTAAACACAAACTTTTATTTTGGATGCGATTAATTTTTCCCCAGCACTAATATATATATATATATATATATATATATATATATATATATATAGTGAAATATTTCATGCACTTATTATATCCAAAAATGGGCATTATTACATTGTTGTTATTAAAATAAAAAATACAAATAATAATAAAAAAAAAAATTGTAATATAAACCGGTAACAATTTATTTACAGTGTCCTTGTTACACAAGTTACATGTAATTATTATAGTAATAAATTAAGCATAATTACATGCAACTAACCCTAAAACAAACCCTAATCCTATCCCTATAGTAAGTACATGCTGTTAATTAATATTACTCAGTACTTAATTAGCTAGTAATTACACTGTAACAAGGGCACTTTAAAGTAAAGTGTAACCTACAGTACTGTGACAAAGTCTTACATTAGTATTTTCACACACAAAAAAGAAGGTTAAGCCAGTTATTTGTATATTTTGCTGTAGTGTGTCAGTAGGAAATATCAGTTTACATTCCCAAACACTTCTTTTGCCATTAATTGTAATCCAGTGAGATTTTTTGTATGCACAAGGAGTCAACAACAGCTGGTATGCTTCACACAGAGATCTGATCTCACTATCATCGAGTCCAAATGTATATACCATATAAAATTGTCAAACTGCCCACCAATAATGCAATAGAGAAAGTGTCGTGTGTAAAACAAGCAAACTAAGATATAAGAACAAACTGAAGAAACACTAACTTTAGACCCACGGCGCTTATCGATCTTGTACTCTGGAGTGCTGGATCGTTTTTCAACCCTCTCTGGCTCAATGTCTTTATCACGGTTCTTTTTCCGGTAACGTATTGAAAGAGATGGATCCATTTCTAAGAGATAAAGAATATATTAGAATAATATATAACTGATATAATGTAACACAAAATATAATATGACAACGTGCATATTTAAATATTTTAAGGTGAACAAATCACTGACTCTGACACTGGTGGCAGTACCACTCCCTGATAGCTTTGGCCATCTTCTCTGTCACATTTATACAGTGACCATGGAACCACTCATTGCAGTTGTCACAACCACTGTGGGGAAAAAGATTTGATCCAAATTAGCTCTCAGTTTGGACATACATAATCATATTTTTGTGAAAGAATAGAAAGATTTGTCTTACATCATGAAGCAGTTTATGTCTGGTTTTCGACAAATGCAGTAAAGAGGAGCATTCTCTCCATCTACTACAGAGTTGTCCATAGCTGGAGCCTGGTCCATATCAGACATCTCGCTGTCCTATGAAGACAAAGACAATACAATGAAAACATCGACACACCACAACGGAAATTGTTTACAAATACATCAACTGCAAGACATACTCAAAGAAAATAACATCAAAACATTCAAAGACAATGTTTGTATGTCATTTAATTAGAAATAATAGCAATAAAAACATTAAATTAGATATCCATATAAAACAACAGTTCAACATCAGAAAAACTATTAATTATTACCTAAGAAAATCTAGTGCTGGTTTACAATATAATTAGTGAAATAAGTAATTCGTTCTTTCATTTGCAATGATCGCCTTTAGAGAACTACTTTTGTATTATTTTGACTGATCAAGCCGGAGCTAATATGCTATCAAATCATAATAGCAGACTTACCATGGCTGCTCCCCGCCTTCTAGAAGATCCGATCAAACAGAGCAAATGAGGATTAATTGAGATAAAGTCTCACTGCTTGAACACGTAAATGTTCGGAATTTTCCGACCTTGATAACAGTCAAATTCCCCACACAAAACCAGGAACGGGAGCAATATTACAAACCTAGGCTAATTGTTAGCGTGGGCAGAGGATAGCGTTGTTTCGGTTCTGTTAGGGCAGAGGGTTAATTGTCATAATAAAAGTCCTCATGGGGGAAAAGCTGTTCATTTTCTAGGTCGTTTACAGACAAAGTACATTCTATCACATGATGATGATTGAAGGACTTAATAATCAATGTGTTTTCTGTTTTTTTCCCCCTTAAAATAATACTTTTTTAGGACCAAATTATCAATAATAATAATAATAATAATATTTATCGTAATAATAATAATAATTGTTGTTGTTGTAATAAATGTTATTGCATTTTTTATTGCTAGGGGGTGTGGTACATGTGCGTCCTATCATCAACACTATGAGTATGCTAACGAATGGATAATGATCAGTCAACGGCCCCTGCAGAGCAAGAGAAAGTCAATCTGGCATCTGAGGGGCGATGAGATAAATGTGGTGTGAAAGGTTAGTGAATTTTCATAAACTTGAATGATCAAAGATAATAATACTTAAGATTGTATATATGGTATAACTTGGCTATAGCAGAAAACAAGTAGAAAAGACGGGAGGCAACATTATGTTGTTGTTGTTGTTTTATTAATTGTTTTAGTTTTACAAAGGAACTATTATAAATATTGCATCACTGTTAGCCTGCTTATATTTGTATCTGTATAAATTTGGTGACACAATGCCGCAAGTTGATAGCCTAAATGATGAAGAGGCAGTCAGGTGTTTTTACGATAAATATTTGGTCCTAAAATATCTTTGGTGAAATTTAGGTTGGAGACTGTTAAATAATTTGTAATGTTGAATTCTTTGTGATAAGAATAATATACATATAGAACATTTTTGTTTTAATATGCATTGTATTTTAATCAGGTTTTAATCTAAGGTAGGCTATCTGTTTATTAATAAAACATTTAGTTTGTTTCTTTGTTTGTATTTCAAAACAAGATTTTGAAATATGCTTGGAAATAAATTTTCCTGGCATCTCTCTGATTTAAGGTAAGCAAACATTGGACTAATAGGTTGCTGAAATTTATTGCCCTCTTTACATCTAGGATGTCTTTTATCCCTGTCACACAATATGTTTGCCAAATGGATTGAGATTAATAATAGATTAATGACTCTGGCACTTTTTGCTCCATCAGTACTTTTTACGCTAGGCTTTGTATTTTTTTTTGCGTATATATATATTATATAATATTTTGCATACAATTTGTGCATATCAAATGTATAAATCAAAAATGATTATATCCATCAGTAAAAAAGTAGTCATATTAGTCACAAAACAAGAAAACTGAAATGGTGTTCACATTATTAACTGTTAGTTCCGTGATATATGAACATGTCAAGTAATCAATTAGCTTTCTCCATACCGTTAGTATTTAATATATGCCACAGACTATAGCGCATCTATTCTCTCTGCTTCCTGTGTTTGAATATTTTATGACATGGTTAGGAGTTCAAATGCTCCGGCATTTTCACTCTACATCTTTACACTTATTTTTGTTGTAGCGAATACTGTGAGAGGAGTTTTAAAAGATGAATTGTGACCATAAGGATGAACACGGTGGCCGGTCACCAACTGGATCAAAATCCAGCTTTCGTGAAGATGACCGGCAAGTTCATTCAGTTCCAAGTATGTCAACTTTTCAAAACTGTGGTAAAACTTTTCTGTTCTCTTTTAATACATCAGTACAGAGGAAAAGAGCAACTGATAATGTGCTTTATTTATTTTATAGAATCATCTGATGAAAAAGACTCGGAATCCACCAGAACATGTCTAAAGGATAATGAACTATCACCAACCGATGAACTCTCTGGGAAGGAAAACTCATGTCTTATTTCTCCTCTTAGAAAAACGAAACCACTAGCATTTGGTAAAAATCCTTCACTCTACCTATCATTCTTTAAGCTAACATCCAAATAACTTTAATATTGTTTCCTCATTATAGATGTGCATATCAAAGAAGTCCCAGCAGTTGTGAAAAAGCCACTTCAAGATGTTCTGAACGCTCCTGGCAGTGACATCAGTGATGCTTTTCCTGTCTGCGTTCAGCTACCCACAAACCACCTAAAAAACTCACATATCACCGCTTTTAAAGCAACACACCGTCATCGCAAAATCAGCCGCTCCTCCACCTCCACATTGAAAAGTCGACTGAGCCTGAAAGCCCCTGCTGAAGGTAAGCAACACCTCAAATTACATTTGACTCAATGAAATGAGGGATTCAATTTTTATGACATCTAATGCATTATAGATGCAACTGGAATCCTCGCTAATAGCACTGATAACAGCTTTCCCTCTTCCTGTCATCCTTTATCATAAGTATTTAGCTACATTTTTGAGGGAATGCACGCACACCCCAAACTTTCTTAGTGTGCTGCTGATTAGTAGTATAAAGGCTCTTAAACTTGTACAAAACAGGATAGCAGTTTTATGATGGACTACAGTGTCAGCAAAGCTGCTTTATTTGTGGTTACCACATCAATATTTTGTCTGTGTTACAGCCATTAAAGGAATATTCCGGGTTCAATACAAGTTAAGCTCAGTCGACAGCACCTGTGGTGTAATGTTGTTGATTACCACAAAAATTAATTTTGACTCTTCTCTCCTTTTCTTAAAAAAAAAAGCAAAAATCTGGTTTATAGTGAGGCACTTACAAAGGAAGTGAATGTGGGCAGAAGACATAAACAATGTGTGTAAACATGATTTTAGTATGAAAAAATCACGTAATAACCTTTTCTGTGTAAAGTTATATTCAATTTGACAACGTAACACATAAAAGGACTGTAAAAACAACTTTCAGCTCAAAAGTCGGGATGAAACAGAAGTTGCGATAAACTTTTCTTCCCTATTATCATGACATATATCCGAGTGAAACGGCTTCTCGAACAAGAAAAAATGGGCGGGACTTGATTTTGTCCATTGGGAATTAATTGGATCGCCGTGGTTTGCGATTGCTGTGATCTCATGTGAGTGACAGGTTGTCTCCGCTCTAATTCATCCCAAAGGTGTTCTATTGGGTTGAGGTCAGGACTCTGTGTAGGCCAGTCAAGTTCCTCCACACCAAACTCGCTCATCCATCTCTTTGTGTACTGCTTTGTGCACTGGTGCGCAGTCATGTTGGAACAGGAAGGCGCCATCCCCAAACTATTCCCACAAAGTTGGGAGCATGAAATTGTCCAAAATGTCTTGGTATGCTGAAGCATTAAGAGTTCCTTTCACTGGAACTAAGGGGCCAAGCCCAACCCCTGAAAAACAACCCCACACCATAATCCCCCCTCCACAAAACTTTACACTTGGCACAATGCAGTCAGGCAAGAACCGTTCTCCTGGCAACCGCCAAACCCAGAATCGTCCATCTGATTGCCAGACAGAGAAGCGTGATTCGTCACTCCAGAGAACACGTCTCCACTGCTCTAGAGTCCAGTGGCGGCGTGCTTTACACCACTGCATCCAGCGCTTTGCATTGCACTTGGTGATGTAAGGCTTGGATGCAGCTGCTCGGCCATGGAAACCTATTCCATGAAGCTCTATACACACTGTTCTTGAGCTAATCTGAAGGCCACACAAAGTTTGGAGGTCTGTAGCTATTGACTCTGCAGAAAGTTAGCACTGTGCGCCTCACCCCGCTCTGTGATTTTACGTGGCCTACCACTTCGTGGCTGAGTTCCTGTTGTTCCCAATTACTTCCACTTTGTTATAATACCACTAACAGTTGACCGTGGATTATTTAATAGTGAGGAAATTTCACAAATGGACACCTGTGGATTGCACAGGTGGCAACCTATCACGGTACCACGCTTGAATTCACTGAGCTCCTGAGAGCGACCCATTCTTTCACAAATGTTTGTAGAAGCAGTCTGCATGCCTAGGTGCTTGATTTTATACACCTGTGGCCATGGAAGTGATTATAACACCTGAATTCAATGATTTGGAGGGGTGTCCCAATACTTTTGGCAATATAGTGTATATCCAAGTGAAACGGCTTCTCGAACAAGAAAAAAAGTCGTTGCAAGAGGATTATGAGGGCACATGAATTTAAAAAGAAATATAATGATGTGCATGGATAAATTAATTATAATGAATACTGCAATATTCCATTAAAAAAAGAGTTGTCAATTTTGATTTCATGGTGACTTTAGCAGACTAATCTAAGCTTATTGTTATAAGGCCTTATTCACTTCCATTGTAAATGCCTCACCGTAACCTCTTTTTAATTAAAAAAAATGTTGTATTAAATGCAGAACATGTATTTAATCTCACATATAATACATTTTCTTCTCTTTTTTTCTTCCACTTCTAGACCTGTGTGCATCCTTTTTGTTAGCGTGTTTGTTCTGCAAGTTTTGGGATTGCGTGCTGGCCGTTGGTGACGGGTGTCAATACTGCGTGGCCTCAATCTGTACATCCTTCTGCTCTCACGCATGTTGTTGCGACCCTTCCTCTCTGGAGGACTTCATAGGTTTTTGCCCATGTTGCAGCTGTGCTGAGTACGTGGAGGCGTGCGGCTGCAATTGTGGAGAAAACACCTTTGACTGCTCCATTTGCGATCTATGTATACAGACGACTGAGTGTCTGGAACTCGGCATGGAACTCTCTCAGCTTCTGTTTCACTAGCTGCACAGTCTCACAGTCATTTATATACTGGTCATGATAATCAGATAACGCTGGAATGGAATGTAGCGAATGTAATGTGTTGATTTCACAAGCATGTAAATCTGCTGGTTGATTGTGGCTGTGATACTGCACGGCTGCATTTGATACTGCATTTTCACACTGCATCAGAGGAAAAAAAGCATATACTGTTTACATATCACCTAAACCAGAATATATCAAAATATTAAAACGTTTTTGTCCAGCTCATTGCAATTTGAGAGTAAATATAATTGGTAAAATAAAATGTTAAAGGTACACTGCAAAAAATTATTTTCTTCACTATTTTTGTCGTTTTCCAGTATGCATATACATTCTTAAATTAAGATACATTTACTTGAGAAGAAAAAGGACTTAAGATATTAATATATATAATATCTGCCAGTGCCAGTCTTCAATTTTCTTTCATATTTTAAGCAAAAACTCTTCAGAAAACAAGACTTGTATATGTATCTTGATTTAAAAAAAGTTGACATATTTGTATTGGAAAACAAAAAAAAAAAAAATTGTATACACTGCAAAATTTTTTGCAGTGTATACATTTTTTTATTTGTTTAAATTATCTTTTTAATATGCTTTGTTTATATATATAATTTTCTTATGAAAATAAATAGCTTTTATTGCCTCTGAAGTATTTTGTGTGATGCAGTGATTCATATCATCATGGATTTGGCAAGACAATGTTAGACTGCAGTATACTAAATGTATCTTATATTCTGTTCTAGAATAAAAAATAAAACAGTTCTTCTGTTTTATGTTTTAAAGCTCTTTTGTGTGAAATGGATGCGAGTTAGTCAATGTATGCATAAGAGCTACTAGATTTGTTTACCTAAAACTGATAACTTGCACATCAAATCTGGTATATTTAATTAATATTGAGATGAAACTGGAGGTAAATATGCAAATGATTGTGCAGATTTGATTGAATAAAAAATAACAATTGAGTGCTATTGATGTAGAGATCTTGTAAAAAAAATAAATAAATAAAAATAACGAGAAACATTTGGAAAAAAGTCAAGCATACTAATGAGATTTTTTTTTTCTCATCAGTTTATTTTAGCCAATTAAATACCAACACAGGAAAATTTCAAATATAATAAATTTTCTTCTCAATTATAAATTATGTGCTCTGAAAATAATCTGTTTATAATATTAAAAAAAAGAACAACACCTTCCCTTTAATTGAATACAGATGTAATGAAAGTAAAGATGGCAATGACACACACCGGCAGCTGAAGAATAACTGGCAATTCAGTTTTAATGAGTAGAAATACGTCTTTAGACACACCAACGCTTATTTCTAAGGACTGTACTGTCAGCACATGAGACAATAAACATTTTATTGCTTTGTGACTTCACATAATGAAATCATTTCAAACTTGCGCCTATTCCGTGCCTTTGACACAGGAAAAAGGATAGGGAAATTGCATAATCTAATCACAACATTCAAGTTTTGAAATATATTTTACAAGTATATACTTTTAGCTTTAAAATCATATAGTTTTATATATCATACATTCATTTGAATTGCTGCAGAACTCACAGAGAAAAACTTTTAAACATTTGGAGACTCATTTGTATTCATTTCTCTATATTTACAAACCCAACAAAGGACTTTTGTTCCTTGAAGCTAAAGGCACAGTCTGAGCAGAGATGAAACTTAATTTGGCTTTGACCGGCAGTACGCTCAACGTCATGTTTCCAAGCACATCTACAGAACATTAACATTCGCAGGTAAGTGTGTATTTAGCTGCATCTAACAAAATGCTGATTTAGATCTATTGCTTAAAAAAAAGCACTTTAGGCAGAGGTAGCTTGTGAATTTTACACCTGAAAAGCTATTTGTGCATGATGTTTATGTGGCTTGTTTCCTTATATACATCTCAAAAATATGTAACACTTTGTGCATAATTCATTAACATAAGTTATTGCCTTGGGTATCAAGAACTAACAATGAACAACAATTTTTGCATCATCTATTAATTTAGGTTAAATGTTAATTTATAAATAAACAACATCATGTTTGTTCATTATACATCAATATTAATTCATTCAGCTTAAATATATTCTTTTTTTTTAAATGTATTAGTATATGTAGAAATTAACTGTAGTATTACTAGAAATTGTTTTTCGTGATACCTGATGTATTAAGTAATGGCAATTAATTTTTTTTGAAAATATGAATTTTACTTGGTAAAATGAATAGTAACACTTTACAATAAGGTCCCATTAGTTAATGCATTAACTACAAGCAATATATTTGTTACAGTATTTATTATTCTTTGTTAACGTTAGTTTAAAAAATATATATATATAACTGATCATTTTTAGCTCATGTCAGCTCAGATCCATCAAATAATATTAACAGATACAACTTTTGACTTTATTAATGTATTGGTAAATGTTGAAATTAACATTTACTAAGATTAATAAATGCTTTAGAAGTAGTTTAACCAATGAATTAACTAATGTTAACAAATGATTGTAAAGTGTTACCAAACTAATTTTACCTTATTCTAAAGTGTTACCAAAAAATTATGTATAAGCACCAGAACCGTCACATATTTGTTTAGCAATGTAACATTAAAAAAGGTCAAATTAACTAAGCTTAAAAGGAAGTGTTATAAACAAATAACAAATAAAATGTAGAAATTTCAAACCAGTTAGTAGTAAATATGCAAGTACTTGGCTGAAAGTAAAGCCAGCAAAGTGTTAAAAAATAGACTTTTCTGATATATGCAGTAAATATTGCTTGAACATTTTCATCATAACAATATAAATAATGAGTTCTCGCAATGAAACACAACTCCGAAACATCCCTTTGGTACGGTAAGTATATACGGACTATAAAGTGACTATTCACTCCACACTCCAAAAACACATATACATATATATATATATATATATATATATATATACACACAAACACATATGTGTGTGTATATATATATATATATATATATATATATATATATATATATATATGTGCACTTGCATGCTCTGAATGCAGAGTCTAATAACACAACTATCACATTAATAAATGTCACATGATTTACCCTTACGGCAGCGGAAGGCTAAAGGAAGGCTTTAGAAAGGCTAAAACGTCCTACATTTTAGCTACAAAAAGGCTAAACGTTTTGGGTGCGTTTCAGATTTGTGATAAACATTTGGGAGTGTTGCAATCACTGACTGCTTATAAAACGCTGTAATACTACAGTTAATTTTTTTCATTAACTGCCTTGAAATAAAGAGAACAACACAGAGCGTTCTTTTTAAAGGGATAGCCCACCAAAAAAAAAATGAAACATCCATCATAATTTCTGCAGAACACAAAAGAAAGTCACAATTAATAGTGCAGCTCTAACTGAGACATTTCTCATAATATCTTCTTTTATGTTCTACAGAAGAAAGAATGTCATACTGGACTAAATGACAGAATTTTGGGGTGAACTGTCCCTTTAAAACATTCCACGGCATCCCACATGAGGAAAAGCACAGACACATACATATAGTGGTCAGTTCAGTCACAAGTCATCCTCCATGTTCACGCTACTCTCGTGGCTGCTGGTCTTGGAGGCTCCGGGAGACATTGGAGAAAAGAGCACATCTGAAGACCTGACAGTGGGCATCGCGCAGCCGTCATCCATCAGAATGTCACTGAGACCCACGTCAGAGTAAAGATCAGAGGCCGTAGGGTCGTCCAGCTCTGCAAAGCTAAACGTATCCAGATCGAGAGGGCCGCTTACTGCCGCAGCAGCCGGGGAGCCGGAGGGAGGTATTGTGAGGAAGGGAGAGGGGGAAGTCTGTGCCATGGCAGCATCCATGTTGAGGTGGCTCTGAGGTTGGGCTTCCCCAGCGCCGTGCTGCATGGACTGGTTTGCCTGTAGTAGCTGTTGCTGAAGGAAGGAAGCCTCTGTGCTCAGGCCTTGAGACACCGCACTGTTGAGGCCATGGTGACGAGCTTGCATTTCTAATTCCTGTGTGCAATAAACAGCAGGGGGTGTTAGAGTCCATCTTTTCACAGGTTTTAACATATCAATAAATAACAAGTTAAGTGTTAAATCAGAATGGGTTTTTTTTTTTCTTTTCTTGGTACAGACAAGAAAGCTAACATTTCATATACCTGTATGCGGAGCAGCAGGGCCTGGTTGGATTGTTCCAGTTTCTTCTGCCTCATTTCAATCTCTTTGGCCCTCTGTTGCTCTTTCTGAAGTTTTCTTATATAATCAACAGAAGCCTTCAAAATGGTTCCCTTGTTCCAACGCATCTCCCTGCCATTTCAACCAGACAGGAGGTAAATATTATGCATGTACACTAGTCTAAAATATAAGAAATGTATATATACAGTAAAAATAGTAATATTGTTAAAAAATATTACAATTTGAAATGACTGCCATCAGAGGAATAAATTACATTTTAAAACATATTCAAATAGAAAACAAAGCTTAATTTTCAGCAGCCCTTACTTTACTTTAATAGGCTGATTTGGTGCTCAAGAAGCATTTCTTATCAATGTTGAAAAGCTGTGCTGCTTATTATTTATAGGGACACATTCTTTTTCAGGATTCTTTAATGAATATAAAGTTAATAAGAACAGCATTTATTTGAAATAGAAATCCCTTCTAACATTATAAATGTCCTTACTGTCACTTTTTATCAATTTAATGCATACTTGCAGAATAAAAGCATTAATTTATTTCAAAAACAAAAGACTGACCCAAACTACTTATATACACCGATCAGGCATAATATTATGACCTTATATTACATTAAACATCCTAATATTGTGTTGGTCCCCCTTTTGCTGCCAAAACAGCCCTGACCCGTCGAGGCATGGACTCCACTAGACCCTTGAAGGTGTGCTGTGGTGTAAGTTGCGAGTTGGGGCCTCCATGGATTTGGAGCCCAAGTCAACACCTCAAACTCATTGTTGTGCTCCTCAAACCATTCCTGAACCATTTTTGCTTTGTGGCAGGGCGCATTATCCTGCTGAAAGAGGCCACAGCCACCAGGGAATACCGTTTTCATGAAAGGGTGTATATGGTCCGCGACAATGCTTAGGTAGGTGGTACGTGTCAAAGTAACATCCACATGGATGGCAGGACCCAAGGTTTCCCAGTAGAACATTGCCCAAAGCATCACACTGCCTCCGTCGGCTTGCCTTCTTCCCATAGCGCATCCTGGTGCCATGTGTTCCCCAGATAAGCAATGCACACGCACCCGGCCCTCCACGTGATGTAAAAGAAAACGTGATTCATCAGACCAGGCCACCTTCTTCCATTGCTCCGTGGTCCAGTTCTGATGCTCACGTGCCCATTGTTGCCGCTTTTGGCAGGTGGACAGGGGTCAGCATGGGCACCCTGACTGGTCTGCAGCTATGCAGCCCCATAAGCAACAAACTGCGATGCACTGTGTATTCTGACACCTTTCTATCAGAACCAGCATTAACTTCTTGAGCAATTTGAGCTACAGTAGCTCATCTGTTTGATCGGACCACACGGGCCAGCCTTCGCTCCCCACGTGCATCAGTGAGCCTTGGCTCTGTCGCCGGTTCACCACTGTTCCTTCCTTGGACCACTTTTGATAGATACTGACCACTGCAGACTGGGAACAGCCCACAAGAGCTGCAGTTTTGGAGATGCTCTGACCCAGTTGTCTAGCCATCACAATTAGGCCCTTATCAAACTCAAATCCTTACGCTTGCCCATTTTTCCAGCACGTGAACAGGCTTAATGTCGAGCCCTGTATATATATATATATATATATATATATATATATATATATACATATATATATATATATACACACACACACATATATATATATATATATATATATATACACACACACACACACACATCATAGTGTGATGTTATACACTATTGTATAAGAAACTTACGGATCAGTGGATTTGGGTATCAGAGCCCCTAATTCCTTTATTCTGTCATTTATGTTGAATCTTCTCCGCCTTTCAACTACACAAAGCAAAACACAGATTGGGGCTGAGTCATGTAATGACACAGTAAACAAACAATACACTTCTGGAGCATGTATCTTTTGAACTCACTGAGATTGTGATTATCTTTCTTCTGCCTCTCCTTCATTAGGGCTCTGGTCTCTGTATCTGACAATAAACAGCTATTATGACGACCACACAATACTGTAGATACATAACACAACAAACAGTTGAAACCAATGGAACACAGAAGAAGGGCTGTTGAGTAAAACATTACCAGTAAATTCCCTTTTGATGTTAGGCAGATCTGCTGGACAGGAATTGCTGACGGTGATGGTGGGGGTCGCCATGCCAGGACTGCTGTAGACATCCAGAAGGTTGCCTGGTAGCTAAGACAACAACAGAGAAGAGAAATCGAATCAAATCCCTTCAAAACATTTACTGTACCAGGAAACATATTGTAGTAATATGTTGTTTACATCAGCATAAAACTCATTGATTTAAATATAATTTTGCATTACCATCAAGTATACTATTGTTCAAGAACATGAATATAAATACACTCTACAAGGAACATTGATGTGCTATAATTAACTGAGGGAAAATCTGGCCATTGTATTATTCAAAGTAAATGTAGTGCTAGAATTCAGTATGTGACTACATTATTACATCCAAATTCAATTACTGAACTATTAATATTATTCACACATTAAGGCAAAAAAACCAACTTGAGGACAAAAGGTTAATTATTAATTAAAATAATATTTTTTTATGCAATTTTATTCTGATATAAATTTTCCTTATATTATAATGAAATATATATTATAATAAATATAAATATTATTTTCATTTCTAAACAGCAGATTCAAAACAGATTTCTTTAAGAATAAGAGCTAATAAATGGCTAATAATTCAAGAATAAGATTTTACCTTTCTTTTTCTTTCATGCTCCTGCAATAAAACTAAAATCCTCATTTTACGTCAACTCGCTTTTTACTCTTTCCTCCAGAAAAATAAATAAAGGAATATCCTTCGCCAGTTGTTTCTAGAGTTCTTTCTATCCTGTGCCATGCTCCGTACGGTCCGTTCACAGTCTTTTTTGTGCCCTCTCTGATAATTTCTGCCTGGCAGGTGTTAGTAAAGTGTCAGAAGTGAATGTTTATGTCGATTGCCGAGGTGCATCCCCATTTATCGCCTCCCTCATAAGTGCAGTGGTTAGCATTCACTCTTAAGAGGGGTGGGGACATTTACGTTCAGGAAATTATCCCTCTGTAGCTTTCAAAATGGCTTGTTGCGGTTTACCACAAATATAGCTGGGGTTCAAAGAGGCTTTTATTCAGAACATTGCCGTAATGGTATGGATGCGCTCATCAATAATGAAAATCATCAGTCAGCTTACCGTGTTCGGGAGTTGTAGGCCAGAATCTATCAGTGACATGATGTCATCATTGAAGCTGGACTCAAGGCTGATGATGTCGTCGATTACATCATCCATCTGAGGGGATGCAATCAAGGTTTAGAATGAGTACTGTCATATAAGAGTATTGCATATCTAATCGCTTTACAAAACAAAGTGGCTTATAAACAAGTATTTAGGGAATCAATGAACTGTATTCTTAAGACAATTGTCAAGAGTGTGTTTTATGGGCGATCTAAAGCAGAAGTGCTGTATGGTGCGAAAGAGGGGTGCAGATATAATTAAGCTACTGGTGTGATATTTTGCAGTACAATGTGACAAAACTAGTGAGAGGGCAAGCTGAACAGAGAATGTTCACTTACTGGAAGGTGTCAAGACAGTGGCACACAGTAAAAACATAATTGGGTTACACTTTATTTGTAACAATTATATTTCAATTATTATTCGCAATTATATATGCAAGTACTGAGTAATATTAATTAACAACATGTACTTACTATAGAGTTAGGGTTAGGATGAGGGTATGGTTTAGGGCTAGTTGAACCTAATTATGCATAATTTACTGTTATTAATACAGAAGAATGTCATATACACCTAGGATGACTTAAGGGTGAGTAAATCATGGGGTAATTTTCATTTTTGGGTGAACAATCCCTTTAAACGATTGCAATATAAAGCTGACAAAATGTTTATCATAAACTGGCGCTTAGACCCATAATCTGCCCTACTTAAATTACGGTCAGGAGCCGATACTGTGTAGTAAAAAAATATGTATCAATGTATATTTACCTCTTCTTTGTTGGAGCCCAGGTTAAGATGTGCCATTGGGCTATTGGGAGCACTGCTTGCAGAAGGACCCATCTCCGGAGCAGAGCTTGACTGCGGAACAGGGGATATACCAAGAGTTTGTGTGGCAACTTTATTGCCTAGTGTGGTGGACAAGTACTGCTTCACTTGCTGCCTCTGAGCCTGCTGGATGTGGTATTTCGTTGGGTTTTCAAGATGAGTTTGCACCTACAGCAAAGTCAAAACACTGGATCAATAGTCATATAAAGACTGTCTGAAACACGCGTGTCTCAGAAAACACGGGCATGCTAGAAATAGAACGGACGCCTATTTTTCACATGACACGCAAGCGTGTTGGAAGCGTTTCCAGGCAAAATAGAATAGGAAAAGATGTTTATATGTCATTTTGACACGAATACATATTAATAAATGGCATTGATGTTTGAAAGTCTCTAGGTTTTGACATAAATGCAGATATAATTGTAATTAAAAAAAAAAAAAAATTATCGATTTTCAAATATTGCACCTGTCAATACAGAACGAAATATTCTGTAGCCTATTTTGCCGTCAATACTGCCGACGTTGTCTTTCGGTGCCTATGTCCCGAGATAGCCCTCCCTGTACATCACCAAGCAGCAGCAGCGCCGCGTCAGACACGTTTCTGGTGTGCAAAGACATAGAAAACGCCACGCTCACGCCACGCAGCCAGTGTGTAGCCGGCCTTAGGATGCTACTCGAGTATGCAGTGGTAGAAAGAAACCAAGTAGTTTTTTCGACTGAGAAAGACTTCTTTAAGGCTCATAAGAAGGTCCAACCCACCTTCAGAACCTCCACCGGTACTTGAGCTGGAGGAGGGCGGGCAGCCATGGTTGGCACCGTGACGGAGATGGCGGGAGTGGAATCTGTTGGGCGGAGCTGAGCGACAGACGCCTGCTGTTGCGCCTCTCTCCTCTCCTGCTCCTGCGCCTGCTCCCGCATCAGCTGTTGCCGTAGCAACACTCGGGATGACATGGCTACGCTGGTTCCACGGGTCAGGTATGAGAAGAATTAACAAGCTGCAATGGTGAAAGCATCAAAAAAGTTGGTAATAATTCTATAGGATCAGCAGTATAAAAGGAAATAACAGAGACGATCACTTCTCTTTTTGGACAATGAAGACTTGAGGAACAGGGAAATTCAACTGATCTGAGTCATCACACTCAGATAGTTGCATTCAAAGGGAAATTCAATACTCTACCAAAGCACAATCAACAAACAAATTAACCTCTCAGACTTTTTAAACTACACATATATATATATATATATATATACATACATACACATACATACATACACACATACACACGCACACACATTTATTATAAATACAGGCTATAACAGTAACCACGTTTAAAACGTATGCAACAATATGAAATGACAGAGACAAGTGAAATATATTCTAATTTACAAGAAAACATGTTTGACCAAACTACTGCTTAAATTTTATTTAAATTTATTTAAGATAAATTCGTAATATATCATCTGATTGAAATCTGCAGCTCTATTACGGGGAAGTACACAATTTACCAGATGACAGCTAATCAAAATACTATTTTTTAGGATTTGCCTTCAAGACTGTCCCTCTAAATACCAACAAAACATCAGGCACAAACACTAATCTGAATGTATTCCTGTAGCTATAAATAGACAAAACACTTTTACAAATATGATTGTGCAGTTAGCTCTATTGTGAGTTATGTAATAGTTTGCGAGTATGTAATAGGTCGGGATTAGCCGAAGTTCGTAAACGTAAACCAAATTAACTTGTGTATTAGTTATTTTCACCAGTAAGGAAATTTAACTGCATTTGACTATCCCTAAAGCGCAATTAACAAACCCGGAATAGTTGTTTTTGGCACCATCCAGCTGTTAGCGCTAGGCTAACTAGCTAGCTAGTTGACATGTCATCCAACGTCAAACTGGCACGTTGCCTGTATTTAACTTCTTCAACTTCCATTCAAGCATAATTACTCTGTGATTAACACGGCTTATACATACGTGTCAGATCGTCAAGGGGTGGAAATAAAGGTAGTTGAGTTACCAGGCTGGTGTTAGCAGAAGTAAAGCGAGTTTGCTAGAAGAATCGCCATTACTCGCATGAGGATTTCCTTGTTTTGGACAGACTGTCACTGAGCCTAATCTCTCTCCATCACACTCAACCATGTTATTGTTTGTTATTAACTAAAAGTAGTTGTCGTTAAGTAAAATAAAGCTGAAATAAAATACAATATAAATATTTCATGAAAAACTTAATTTACTAGCTTAGAAAAATGAAATAAAATTATTTTAAGATGAACTACTAAAATTGAAATAAATCAACATTAAATAGACATAAAACAAAACTAATACAAATAAGCAAAAATTACAAAAAAAAAACAGAATATAAAAATAAAAGCTAATTCAAAATAATAAAAACGTATTATATGATTACATAAAATTACAAAAAAAAAAAAAAAAAAAAAATCTTTAAGCTTTTAAAACTTAGATGTACACATGTACATGTCCGTGTTCTTGTGGAGGAAAATATATTTTATATATATTTTTTCCCCCACAAGAACACAGGCATGTACACATGTGTAACACACTAAGTGTTAAAAGCTTAAAGAATTTTTTTTATACATTTTTTTTACAGCACCAGTCAAAAGTCGACACACCTACTCACTTTAGTATTATTCTAAAATGTGGAAAATAGTAATAAAGTCAAAATTATGAAATGAGCATATGGGGAAAATTGTGGCTAAAAATTAAAAAAAAAAAATGTGTATGTATTAAAACATTTATGTATGTATGTTTTATCCTCTACAAAGTAGCCATGCTTTAAATTACAGGCTTCTCTTCCTTCACAATCTGGTTCGACTAGTACTTATAAAAGTGAATAAACTGGTACCAGGACTTTGAGAAAGTCACAGTGAATGAAAATTTGTGATTTTCTGATTTATGAGTATAAAGGAGGTCAATAATAGCCGTAGAGGTCTAGTTTAGTCATTCTTCTCAGTCAGAGATGATTTATTTGCATATTTTAAATTGTAGATCATTTAAATATACAAGTATGTTAGTATTTCTAACAAAAGTAGAAAGTAGAATGAACTTCCTGAGCATCTTGCTTTAACGCTCATCACATCAGCTGTCAGAGAAAGAGAAGTTCAAAGCTGAGGTAAGAGAATCTGAAAGTTTGGTGCCGAGTTTATCTATGAAAAAAGAAAAAAGCAGAAGTGATGTTATAATACATAGTTTTAAAGCAATGTGTTTGGCTTGTAATACATGTATGCATGGGGATCACACGTACCAGCTCTCTTTTGCTGCTTCTTTCTTTTTTTGCTGGCAGCCAGGAGGGCCTGACCTTGCAGGAGTGGGTCAACATCCAGAATGTCTTTTAGGTCCACTGGCTTTGGGCCTACAGCTTCAACTGCACCACTGCTTTTTGTCTTGGGAACCTTGAGCTCAACAGTCATCGGTCCAAACTTAATAGAAGAATTATAATTGAAAGTCAAAAATGAGATCCAAGTCTTTAAACGCACCATAACAAATCACCACCAAACTAAATGATTAATGATGTGCACTGAATGATTAATATAGGTGGATGTAAAATGATCTTGAATTAAGAACTGAACCATGTAATGGATGTACCTCTGGGTCCTCATCGGCATCCATTGATTCAACCGTGTCTTGAAGTTCAGGGTCCTCTGATGGTTCATCCATTTGCAGTTCTGCTAGATTTTCCCCTTGACCTCCTTGTGTCAATCCAGATGTAGCCATACAGAACCCCATCTGTGCATCAGATGTGCTACACTCTAAATTGTAAAAAATATAATGGCAAATGTGTGTGTAGGTAATGTGGTTGTAAAACCTTTGAAAGTATATTATGTCTATTTCATTGATAGTATAGACATAGTATAGTTACCAGCCAGCGCCTCCAGATTGCCCTTCTCCAGTTCATCCCAGTCAAATGCTTTGCCCATCTCAGCTACAATCTCAGCACTGACATGCGTGGGCAGCGTGTGGGTCTCAGGAGGATGTGTGAAGTAGCTGATACGACCCCTTTACAAGACAGAGAAAGATTTCTAAATGTACTTTACACTACAGACGACTGTTTTTGACCAACCAGCAACAAAAATTGGAGGTAATTTTAGGGTGTTTTTACACAACAATGTACATTAAGTTGAACCTTAAAGGAATAGTGTCCCCAACCTGTTTTGACTTTCTTCTGTGAAACATGAAAGAAGATATTTTGAAAAATGTGTTTTTTGACCATAAAATGAAAGCCAATGGGGTTCAATGTTATTTTGGACCCCATCCACTTTCATTGCAAGTGCAAACAGTTGAAACATTCTTCAATATATTTTTTTTTTTTTCTTCCACAGAAGACAGGTGAACAAGGTGAGTAAATGACAGAATTTTCATTTTGGGGAAAACAATTCTTAAAAGTTCAACACGTAACCGACATTAAATTCACCGGGACTATAACCTCACCCAGTCCAATCCATAAGAACACTCTTGGCAGCTTTGTCAGAGTCAGGAAGCCCTCCTTTTCTCAGCTTGCCTTGACGACGGGCCAGTAAGGCCAGGAACTCATGTGCTGTCTGGAAGTCTGGAATTCCATAATGATCCATAATCTACACAAGAAAGATTAAAAACCAACTGGATCTCAATCGAATGTAACACTGTGATTCCACATTCAATTAAACTAAAGTTCCTGAAATATGAGTTGCTACCTGTGTTTTATTGCAGCGCCTCAATATGGCTTCAACAGGTGGAATTGGGTCCACCAGCTGCTCAATCTTTACACAGTTCCGAAGGATCATGGCAGCATCACTGGTTGAGGTTGCCATTACAATACCAGGGCAATCTAAAAGTTTGATATGTTTGTCTAGATGGACCTCCTGTAAACACCTGAAAAACACATTGATTTGAGGGAAAGGCAGCTGACAATTTGAATGAGAGAAAAATTGACTTGAAATATTGATAAAACTTAATATTAACATACTTAGTAACTCCAGGTGTAGCTCCAACATTACATGCACGAGCACGCTTCAAGCTGTTAATTAAACTGCTTTTCCCCACATTCGGAAAACCTGAAACATTTTGTTAACTTTTATAGACCTCATTTACGAAATAAAAAAAATGTAGCAGTCATATCAGTGCAAAAACACTTACCAACCACTCCTACAGTTATGGCAGTTTTTATATCTTGGTTGCGGCAGTAGTTTCCTAATAGTTTCATTAAACAATCCGCCCCAACACACGCACTGCTTTCCAGCAGCTCTTGAGTAGCCTGGGTCACAGGCACACGACTGCGTTTCTGTGAACGTCAGACAACAGAAAAATGTTACTGTAACCATATATCATATGTGTGTAAATAGGTCACAGTAAAAAAAAAAAAAAAAAAAAAAAAAAAAAAAAAAAAATTGCAGAGTCTGATAATGAAATGCATCTCTATTCATAGTTTTCACATGAAGTCACACCTTTATAGGATGGCCCACCTGGAGAGCAAAACAAGACTCCTCCATGCTTGCCAGTCATTTTTACCAGGTTTGTACTGAGTACTAATGTAGTAAGACAGTGATATTAAAAGACCAAATTCAATATACACCTTATTAATGATGCATACTATGTACAGGCAAGCAGATGAACCCAGACCTTAACCACAACATGCAGTTTAGCATTAAAGGCACAATATGTAAGATTTTTGGATTAAAATATCCAAAAACCACTAGAACAGTGTTATATATTTTGTTGACTTGTGTACTTACATTATCTCAAATGTTTCCAAGAATGTTTAAATCCAGAAAAATAAGCAATTTTAACCAGGACACGGATCGTGTCTGTGCGTCGCCTATCAATGACATCATACCCGCGTTTTATTTTGTAGAAACCATGGAAACACCAAAGACGCTTTAATATATTATGCATTTTATTAGACAGGCGAGCAATTGTTTGGATATATTAATCGACAGAAAACTAATCATTGTTATATAGCTCAACACAGTTAGTCTATGTTTAAATCTCGTTTTCATGATTTACCGCGAGTACCATGTTTTACCATGCCTTACCATGCCTAATATCGATCTAGCATACTGCAGTGTGCAACAAGTGTCTCATAGTAGCCACCGAGCGAACACACAGAGTAGCATTATAACATAACTTTCAAACACACTCAAATGTATCTAATATGATAAAACAGCGCTGCATTACACCACATACGCATGACCGGAAGAAGCGGAAGCGGTCGTCTGCGGCATAATAAAAGCTCATCAAGCTATGCCTTTGTTTTGAATAAGCGACCTCTAGCTGCGAAAAATTACATATTGTGCCTTTAAGCGTTTTTCCATAGAAAATCTTTATTAAAAAAAAAAAAAAAATGCTTAACCATTTACCATGTTGTGTTCATATTCTGGGCTCATCTTCTCAGCTGTATATATAATGCATCACCAATAAGGTGTATTCTGAATTTGAATATTTAATATCACTGATTTAGTACATTAAGGCACTTTAATTTCTTTTTTCACGTTTGTTTTTAGTGATTGAAACACTGCAGCAGGTGCTGTATATGAATCACAAGTGCCCAAAAACTGCATTTTGTTCACATATTTTTGTTTTTGATAGGTGATCTCAATATTCGTGGACAGATGGAAAATTTGACAGGTCTGTTCTATGGATGTTTTGCCCTCCAGGTTTCCATGCCAGTCATGTGATTGAAAACTATGAATTGTAGCTCTCACCAAATTTTTGTTCTGCTGCTGAGTGGAGGATTTGAAAGCCACAGTAGGAAACTCGTTGCGAAGATACTTGATCCATTTTTCCACAATATCCTTGGACACCAAATCTTGAGGTGGACAAAGTTGAGAAAAAGATTTTTTATTCTGTTGCAGAATGAAGTTTTCAATTGGACATGCAAAAGAGAAGTGCTCTTACCAATTTTATTTAGAACGAGTACAATTTTTTTGTTGGTTCCACTTTGGACAACAGCCTGTTCAACCTGTGGACAGCGGCAGCCTAAAGGGTCTCTGGCATCTAGAACCTCTAAAATAACATCTGCTGCCTCTACTACCTGATATAAAAAGAAACAAAAGAAGTAAATTGTCATTAAGAATTGGCCAATAGAAGTTCATCTTCAAGGCGAAGTATAATGGTTATCAAAACAGGCCAGTACAGGAAATAGTACCTTTTTAAATTCTCTGCAGTATGCCTTTCTTGAGTTCTCAGTTTCAAAGTTAACATGCTTCTCCAGGGTTTGCATTTGAATTTCCTGCATTTATTGCATCAACAATAAAAAGTTATTAAGACAAAGGTGCAGATTTACAATAGCTTGCAATTGCAAAAAAGATCATTTATAAAAGATGTTACAGTGGTTGCATTAAATAGTGACATGGTTAAACTATAAAATGCAATTTGCAAACATTTCAGGCTGTTCTATATCAATTTACAAAAAAAGACAACTATGAAGAACTGTGCATTGGGCCAAACATCTGTGCATAAGAAATCCAAATATGTGCAAAACATACACTACCGTTCAAAGGTTTGGGGTCAGTAAGACTTTTTTGGAAAGAAATTCATACTTTATTGAGCAAAGATTCAATAAATTTATCAAAAGTGACAGTAAACATATTCATAACTTTACAAAAGATTTCCTAATTAAATTAATAATGTTCTTTCTACTCAAAGAATCCCGAAACATTAATAATAATAATAATTTCTCAAGCACAAATTCAGCATATTAGAATGATTTCTGAAGGATCATGTGACATTGAAGACTGGAGTCATTACAGGAATAAATTACATTCAAAATATATTAAAATAGAAAAGAGTTGTTTTAAATATGTCATAATATTTCACAATACAATATTTCAAATTTACTGTATTTTGATCAAATAAATGCAGTCTTTTGAGTATAACAGACTTCGTAATAAAAAAAAAAACTTTTGTGCGGTGGTGTATTTTAATTAAAATATACACTTATATAATAATACATTTATTCAATTCTGTTCTAGAGAAATAGTCAAATGTCAGACACCAACCCTCTGTTCAAACTCTCTTTGTCGTAACTGGATGTCTTTCTGGAAACTGTCCAGACTTCTCCTTTTCATCATCTCTTTCTCTCTTGACAACCTCTGCCTCTCTTGTTGCTCCTCCAACTAGAAAACAGTTGACACAAACTGCACATTAGCATTTTTTTGTGATACAAATCAACATTAGCGATATAAATAAAGGTAAACTTTGGTTATAGGCATCCCTTCCTCACCCTCTGTTTTCGGAGTTCAGCTTGTCTCTGACTGTGTTCTTTGAAGCTGCGCACATTAGGTACGCCAGGATCCTTCTTCCCTCCTTGAGACTGCTGCCCATCCTTGGACTTTAGAGAAGACAGTCAACATGCACTGCCAGTCAAAAGCTGGGACACTGATATGTTTCTCATGATCTTAAATTCTTCATAACGTTGGCCAAAATGTGCAGAGCTGTAATTGAGCTGTGAAGAAGCTCAAATGTAAGATAGTTTTGGTTTGTTTATCTTTTTGATAAACAACATAATTCCCACACTTCCATTATAGTGTTTCATAGTGATGATTATTTAAAATGTGTAAATAATAACAGTGAATGAGTAGGAATGTTCAAACATTTGACTGGTAGTGTTTTGCATGTACGTTAATCTTAACTTCAACAAAGCTAAAAAGAACATTGATTTGACAGTTAGCATGTAGGCTAGATTACGCACCTTTTTACCGCAAAACCCCAGCCGTTTCGCTCGCTTTTGCTCTGTAACATGGTAAAAGTAATTGAATTAAATGGCCATTATGTCAGCACTTTTTAACGCTCTAAGTGGAAAAAGACTCAAATGTACATAGACTCACTTGCTTTGGACATAACTCCACGTGTGTGTGAATGGTTTAAAGTGCTAGTGTGAAGACTGCGACGAACTCCAGTCTTTCAAAATAAAAGTCTACGTGAAACCGCAGCGTCCTGTACTGTGTATGGTATTGTGGCACAATGCTGTAATAGTAAAACATGAATTTAGATATTACGTCGTTAAACTTTTATTCAAGATTTTAAACTGTAATTTACTGCAATGTGCAAAAACGCTTTGAATTCTATTGATAGTTAATGAGAAATGTAAAGACAGCATTAAAAAATTGTATAGTCCTATGATTCGAAGTCCAAAATGAAGTCCCGAACTCAGAGTTGGAATAGAATAGAATAGAAGTATGCAATAGATTCTATGCAACTATGCAATATACATTCGTAAATGTGTGAATGAGCAAAGATGACATATTTGTGCAATGTACCAAATAATTAAATGTATAATTTACAATACTGTAAAAAGTTGTTTACTCCTTCAATAGGCAGCAGGGCCATTATATAGAAACATCCTAACTTTAGAATCCTATCTTTTTAGTGTCATTTCAGTCAGAAACCTTAAAAAATGTTTACATTTAAACTTAAATTTTAAAATAAAACCCCAGATGGAATGTTTCTTATACTGATCTTGTTTTTTGAACCCTAAAAGTTGTACAGAGCTCCAAAAAAGGAGCTATTTTTTTATGATTCACACTTTTATTATTGTTTTCCTTCAAATTGACAAAACAGTCCATTCCATTTTTAAAAAATATAGGTGTTGTATCAACCCCCCTCCCCCATTACCCACCCATCAAACGTGTCAGTCATAATTATATGTAGATTGCTAGAGTAAATCCACAAACACAAACAATTAAATAAAATAAACCTGCAAAAAAATAACTAATAAAATAACTGAAATAATACTGTGAAAAAGCTAGTCACCAAATATGTTAAGAATACACATCATTAATATACAGATTGAATAAAATGTCATATATCTTAAGATGCTATAGAAGAGAGGTGGTCATTCATTAATAATACAAAGCTTTACGAAAGGTTTTCAGGTCTGCCTTATGGCCAATCACTAAAAACAAACCTAAATTGTTTGCTTGATTGATTTTTTGATTCTTTAAAATGAACAAGGTGCATTCTTTTGCAGTTGTTTGGAATATTTTCTCACCATAACCAGTAACTGACTCAAATTGTTGTGCTCAGCATGTCTATAGCTCAGACAAAAACATGCACATGAGCAATGCGGTCCACAACACAGTCACGCAGCAATCTACACTCACACGAATGCCCTCATATACACAAATACACTCAACCGTGTTTTAACCTAATGAGTTACGTCATATAAGCTTCCTAGCAAAAGTCGTGACTTTACTGGCCAGCCTAGGTGAAATCCTCTATCCGCTTGATGTGGAATAGAGTTTATATGAGATTACAATATGTTACCTGGCTTCATGTGCTCTGCATCTATCCTTTATAAAAACCCTTGCAAGACACATTTTTGGAAATTTCCAATTCTATGCATCTTCAGGAAACATATACGTGCAGTTATGTAAAAAAAAAAAAAAAAAAAGTTATCAGTTCTTGTCTTGTTCTTCTCATCTGCCCATCAACTTCACATGGATTTTCAGTGGTGCATTTTACAGTGGGCTGAAATAATCAAGATACTAAAATGGGGAAATACACAATGCATTGACCGTCCTCTATTTACAATTTGTGAACAGTGAAATTGACAATACTTCAATGTTTCATGATTGCTGCATGATTAATTTTCTTCAGAAACCAATGAAGCAATATAACATAAAAATGTATTATTATATTTTCATTTTTTTACATTTGCAAATCCATACATAGCTCTGTGATAACAACAATAATTGTCATAATTGTTTTTAAATTATTAATTGAACCTGTTTTTAAATATTTATTACATCTTTCAGCATACTTGCATATGAGAAATTTCATGAAAGATTTTAGTGACATTCAAACATTATTACACTACAAATAAATCCTTTAAGGTCCTGCTAAATGATGTTCAATTTAAGTTCAAAATTTCCCAGGACAGTAAACAGTTTCTTTCAGAAGACTTTTAGCTACATGTACAGTCAAGACTATTCCAACTTTAAGTCTGTAATCAGTTCTCCGAAACCCATTTCCTCTTGTTCGGTAGGAGCTATAAATGACATGAGGTTTATACCGGAGCCAAAGAAGACACTTCTGTTTTGGATGTGGACACCTCAGATCCCTCATCAACTTTCTTAAGAGCTGCAGAATGCATACACAGAAGTGCAAAAGCAAAGACAGTTTCTGATTGTTGACCTACCAAAAGCGGTTTAAAGTAACTAAAGAAAAAGCCACCTACACATTTGAGTATGCCCATACAACGCAATATTACCTCAGTTCATGAAGACATAAATGATGGGGTTGTAGATGGTGACGCTCTTGGCAAATAGGCATGGCTGCTGCCAGTGGATGGAAAGGAATAGTCTGGGACTGCAACTGCAAAACAGGCGAAGGAAGTGTAAGGACCCCAGCAAAGGCAGAAAGCAAGGATCATGACAACCACCATTCTGAACATTTCCTTCTCAGCTTTCTGCGTGGACTTGGATTCTTTAGGCGGCTGGGCATCCTGCCGGAGACGGCAGGATCCAGTTGAGAGGGTGACAGAACTTCTTGAATTTGGCCATGGCCACCAGCACCAAGCCATTGGTGAAGATCGAGGCGACGACCATGAAGAACATCCAGAGTGTTGCGAGGTTGTACACCCATCGAGGGGCAATGTGGTAGTTGGGTCCCTCAAAGGGATCTGTGAACAGATGAGAAATTATTATACAATTTTCCTCTTCCACTCATTCATAAAATACAGGACATGCAGCTGTGTTCTTGAAGATAAAATACCCCTTGTTTTATTGCTGTTGGTATAGATGAAAACAGACTCCCTTGTTGTGTCGTCCCCTCGTCGTCTGGCAGCTTAACGCCACATTGGCCCACTCTGCCATTTTGTAAACCCTGGAGATAAAACAAAAATGGAGAATTATTCACAATTATCCATTTTTATGTGATCAACATTTGCAGTGGTTGTACCTGTCACAGGATTCTTCTCTCCCTGAGTTTGCCTCTTATTTCTCAGTTTGTGGTTGAAACTGCAACCAACAAACTGGCAGACGGCATCAAATGCATTTTATACCAGCTCATCACCATAAAGATAATCCCTGTTTTGTTTTTTTGGGGTTTTTTTTACGTTAAGTGAATTAAGGCTAGCTGGAAGGTACAGCTATCTCGCATAACAGGAAGTGCCCACAAATCTGCATGGGAAGTATGGGCCTTAACTGCTGTTCATGACCTCACACGTATGGGATGAAAGCATACGTCCAGGATTGGGGAGTAACGAAATACATGTAACTTAGTTACGTTTTTAAATATACAAAATTATTTAATTACAGTTACATTTTAAATGGGTGGTAATCAAATTACAGTTACATCCGAAAAGTATTTTAGATTACCAAAGTGATTACTTTGAAATTTAATGTCATTTATTTCATTTAAACATTAATGTAAACTGTAACGGGCAAATAATGTAAACAGCAATTGAATATGCAAAATTGTAATAATTTTAACAAAATAAGAGGGATCTGGGATCATAAAAATTGCATGTTATTTCACATAATAGATGTTTACATATACTCCACAAGACAAAATGACTGCATTTATACAAATTGCCACATTCAAAATGTACCCTTGAATCTGAACTGTCTGTCGTTACCTGGATGATCCACGACTGTTTTCATGTTTCATGTTAAGTCATTTGTTTAGGTAATTGTGACTTTTTAACTCACAATTCTGACTTCTTTTCTGAGAATTGTGAGATATAAACTTACAATTGCGAGTTATAATGTTCAATTATGAGGGGGAAAAAAGTTTAAATCTCTCAATTCTGAGAAAAACAGTCAGAACTAAGATGCAAACTCGCAATTGTGAGAAAAAAAGTCGCAATTACCTTTTTTATTTTTATATTTAGAGGCGGAAACAAGCTTCCATGAAACACAATGCATTAAGAGCTGGGGGTGAAAACTTTTGAACAGGATGATGTGTACATTTTTCTTATTTTGTTTAAAGATCATATTTTTTGATTTAGCACTGCCCTTCAGAAGCTTATAACTACGTTTCCCTGAAGACAAAATGAGTAGCCTATTACCCTGTTCATCCAATTCAAAACATAAACACACCCCAGATCTTAATGCATCGTAATGCCTTCTTGAGCATCAATAATTTTTTTTTTTTTTTTTTCTAAGATTGTCTAAATTTTTTGCTTCAAGAAATATTGTGGAAAACTGATGTTGTTTAAAATAATATGCAGAGGAAAACCAAGTCCTATGTTTGGTGGCCCCTTTGTGTTACATGCCTTATTAGTATTCCAAAGTGTTCTAAAGTATTTAGATTAAGTTACAAAACTTGTGTGATCTAACAGAATACATTACAAATGACTTTTTAAAGCATGTATTTTGTAATCTGTAGTGAAATACATTTTAAAAATAACCCTCCCAACCCGGCATACGTCCATGCATACATTTGCACCCAAGCACACGGGGCACATGGATACTCAGAATCAGAAAGGTAAGACTTCAATTCGAGGTTAATCTTCCTTAGATAAGCAGTGCTTTTAGTGTCACGTTCCAGTTGAAATTGCTTAGCCCCCTCAGGCTTAAATGAAGGAATTGCAATTGACTTGCTCCTCTTATTTGCAGACTTCTACGTGACTTTTAAGCTTTAAATCCTGTCTAGCACAATAAAACATTGAATTGAAAGTTATTTTCCTTTAAGTGGATTTTGTCTGGGTTTTTGGGATTTCAGTGCATTTTCTTTATTTGTACTCTCTATTAAATTAAATATGGGGAAAGTGTACAAAAGTGAAATTAGAGACATGCATTTTAAACAAGATAATGCATCCTTTTCACATTTCCAGGTTAGGAATGCAGAAGTAAGCCAAAACTGTAGCAGGATAAATGTCTGTAGAGGTACATGGGATACCATAGCAAATATTATTTTCCATTCCCATTTGCTTCAGCAACAAAAGAAAAAAACAACTATTGCATTTCCAAGATTTTCTAAACAAGTAAAAAAAAATAGAAAGAGATTAATTTTGGCAGTCAGAATAGATAAGGATGTTATATTTTCAGTCACTCACTCAGCAGCTGTATTAGAAACCTCCTCGTTGTGTTAGGAGGTAATGCCAGGGGAATCTAATAAAGTATAGCGATATATTTAAAAGAAAATGTAACATATATATATACAAAAAAAAAAATCCTATGTTAATTGCGAAAATGCATGTCTGTGAAAAGGGACCAGATCTCAGACTATTTCAGAGAGATGTGCATGTGTAATGAAAGACACTGAGAACAGAATATTTATTTTGCTGCTTTTTTTTATTTTCATCAAAGAAAAAAATAGAACATGCTGTACATGGGCAGGCATCTATCTATCAAACATTTTTTTGTCATTTTTGTTTTCTTGCAAGATGGCTACAAAATTAAGATTACAGAGATATTATTACATTGCCACTGAACATCAATTCAGCAAAAATTGTACATTACAATGAGGCGATTACTTTTTGCTGTTAGTTAATCCAAGGTGAGTGTCACATTCCCACAAAACAGTGCTATATATAGGCGCACAACCTTCTGAATAGTCAGTGGATAGAGTATCATGGACAAATGATTGTGTGACAAATGATTACCATAAAAACTGTAACATCAATCCAGTGGATCTTAAGCCACAGGGTCGTTGAGAAAGTAATGTGTTAACACACAGTGCCATGCAACAAGGTATTCCCCATCACTCCGAGGGAAATATCTGGAAGCAAAGTTGTCGAGATACGGTGAGGGTAAACAAGGAATATAAAAAGTCCCATTTTCATCTTTTTTCCCATGTCTGACTCAAGACCTTTTCTCTGAGATCTGGTGCTCAATTTATGCAGGAGCCACAGAGGACACTTCTGTCTTGGATGTAGACACCTCAGACCCATCATCCACCTTCTTTCCAAAGAGCTGCATGATGCATACGCGGAACTGCGAGGAAAGAGGAATCGAGATTATTTTGCAAAGATTCATGCAAAGTTTTCTTAAGATTTGAGCTTTGTTAAACAGCATTGACTTACTTGTCGGTTCATGAATACATAAATGATGGGGTTGTAGATGGTGGCGCTCTTGGCAAAGTAGGCAGGCATGGCTGCCGCCAGTGGATGGAAGGCATAGCCTGGGTTTGCAGCTGCAAAGCAGGCAAAGAACGTATAAGGACCCCAGCAAAAACAGTAGGCCGCAATCATGACAACCACCATTCTGGACACTTCCTTCTCGGCCTTCTGTGTGGACTCAGAATCCTTCTGCTGCTGGGCGACCTGTTGGACAGAAATTATAAATGCTTAGTGCCTTTTTAGAAACTGGAAACTTTGAAAGCAGTCAAGGAGACAACTTACAGCATGAATGGCCAAGAACACAGCGATGTAGCAGAGAACAATGATGCTCAGAGGGATGAAACAACAGGTGATCATTAGGACAATCATGTAGGACTGGACACCGGGGTCCTCGCTTCCACTGAAGACATCAGGGCCGCAGGAGGTCTTCAGACCGTGAGGCCAATATCTGAGAGAATAATGGATTTGAAAGATCCACATTTATGCTTGTGTGGAACTTATATGTTGGTCTTACCACCCAAAGAATTCAATGATTTTATGATGAATTACTAAGATTAAAATGTAATGTAAATGTAAGCTGTCATTTTACCTGCTCCAGCCAAAGATGGGAGGTGAACACCAGAAAGCAGCCCAAACCCAGCAGAAGATGATGCCACCAGCCGCCCATTTACCATCAAACTTGACATTTCCAAATGGTTTGCAGACGACCACCCATCTCTCCCAAGAGATGACAGTCAAAGACCACAGACCAGCGATACCTGTTGATTGTGTTGTTAGATATCATCAAAAAACCCACAAAGTTTCAATAATGTAAAAACATATTGAATTTTGGTCTAATGTATTCATAATGATGTCTTTGGGCAGTAACTTACCACATACAGCCACAGTGTAGCCCTCAAAAATACACATGGGGTGTCCAAGGATAAAGTAGCCGAAAAACTGGTTGATCACACTGATGGTGCTGGCCAACACAGTCTCTAATAGATCAGCTATGGCGAGGTTGACCAAGATCCAGTTGAGAGGATGACGGAGCTTCTTGAATTTGGTTGTGGCCACCAGCACCAAGCCATTGGTGAAGGTCGATGCGACGACCACGAAGAACATCCAGAGTGTTGCGAGGTTATACACCCATCGAGGGGCAATGTGGTAGTTGGGTCCCTCAAAGGGATCTTAGAAATGAGAAATAAAGAGCATATTATCATCTTGAAGAAGTTCTCGCCTAACAACTCTCATTATTCTGATGCTCCATATTTATCAGTCTGAAATCGTTCTCTGGCTATGTTACTTCTGGCCAAACTGCACAAAGAGCTCAAAAGACCACACATTTGAAGTGTAAGTGTAAAATTTCCTGTCCTATTACTCTGCCACTATATTGCGAAACCTTTAAAAGACTTTTCACGTGGCTTTATCATTCTAACAGAATAGCTATATGATTTAGCAATTTCCTATAAACAATTATTGTCAACCTATTCAATGCACACAACCGCCCTATTTAAACCCACTCAAACTACAATAAAAAAATTAAAAAAATAGAAGAAATTTTAAAAACTCACCCCTGGTGTTATTGCTGTTGGTATATGTGAACATCGCTTCTCTTGTTGTTTCATCTCCCCTTCGCCTGGCTGCGAACATCGCGTCTCCCCATTGCTCTGCCATTTTTGGGGGTTGTTGTATAGCCCAAACCTGTAGTTACTTAGCTGTTGTAAAGGTCTGGGCCTTTGTGCTTCTACTATCTGTCTGTCACTGGCCGACTCGCACCGACAGACTTTGGGCTCTTATCAAAGTGCTTTTATACGCAAAAAAAGAGGATGCCCTGGCTTACAGGGTGGAGAATTGTTGAGGTCAAAACAGGTATCAGGAGCAGAACAAAAACTCATTCATTAGGCTTACAGGAGACCTAAGCTACTGTCCCTTCCTAGGATTGTTGAAGCCATCACAGGTAAACCAAAACAATGTGCGGTGACATTTGGCACGACCAAGCTAGGAGTGATTATAAGGTGATGGTTTCTAAATACCTCTTTGTGTTGTCCTTGACTGAAAATTTTTTTCAAACAAACACAATCAAAACCTTTGTCATTCTCTGAAATTAAATAGCACCAGATTAGAGTGCTCTGGCTCTTTTTTTTGTGCTCTGTACAACTTTTAGGGTTCAAAGAACAACAAGAAACATTCCATCTGGGGTTTTAAGTTAAAATTTAAGTTTCAAATGTAAAAGTTTCTAAGGTTTCTGACTGAAATCACACTAAAAAGATAAGATAGGATTCTAGAGTTAGGATGGTTCTATATAATGGCCCCTGCTGCCTATTGAAGGAGTAAAGAACTTAGTAAAAATATGTCATCTTTGCGCATTCACACACTTATGAATGTATATTGCATAGTTGCATAGAATCTGTTGCATACTTCTATTCTATTCTATTCTATTCTATTCTATTCTATTCCATGCATACTTTCTGAAAAAAAAATTCAAAAGCTCCTGTGGTAATCTTTCAAAAGGTACTAATATGTACCTTTAAGATACTAATATGCATTGCTTAGGGGTAAATAATGTACAGAGACGTACCTTTTTTAAAGGGTACTGGCCCAGTGGCAGCTTTTGTACCTTTTTGTTCTGAGAGTGCACACACACAAAACATTTCAGAAGAAAAAGTTATTTTTGTTATAATTTTTATTATCTATTAATATAATTAAAGAAGCTATATTTTTTTCCTAATTCAAAAAATTTCAGGACATTTAAAAAAAAAAATATATATATATATGACAAAATGACTTAAGAATCACTTAAGAGTATATTTAAGTCTTTATAAAGGACATAAACATTTTATTCATTGTAAACTCTGTGCCACACATGCCCAACAACACTTAATCATTCATATTCTCTCATGTCCATTTAAAACAAATGTAACACAGTTTCAATATGTTCGGTATGTGCAGGGTAACTGTAAGTCAGACATCTAGGTTACAGTCCAAGTCCAAATCAGCTTATTGGGACAACTGGGGTACCCAGGTACCGTCCAATGAGATCCTAATTAGTATTGAAAAGGATGCAGCCCAAACCTTCCTAATCCCAATGGATTGATGGTTCAGTTTAGGGAAAGCAGGGTTTATCTGAAAATCTTGATGATGTCAGTTTTAATCTCTCCCTGTTTCTGACGATAGGTGTTTTCTTTTCTTTTTTTCAGCCATCGCTTCTCCATCTATTGTGGCAAAGTGGAGCAGGAGGAAGTGAACACTAGGACGTGAACAGACCAAACCAGGGTGAGGATGGAGCCAACACGAAGACGAGAGCAGTCTGTACACTTTTTTTATTCTATCAGTTGTTTCCTTTTCATTTTTAAAATGTCAAAGCATTGTACTGATATGTATGTGTTTATCCAAAACAGGTATTTGTTCATTATATGATCTTTTACACTTCCTTTTAAAGTGGAAGCTAATTAAAATAAATTGAAGTTTAATAGATTGTTGGAATTTATATACGCTTTGTGGGATTGAGAATCAAGGGTCACTTTAGTGTTTTTTGTTGCTATGTCACAGTGTAAATCACAGATATTCAGAGATGTAGTTGAAAAGAATGTTTTTCAGAAACAGATGGATCAGAAAGTATCATGGGGCAGCACACAGTCAGTCCTATGTCTGGAATTCCGCTAGTTCTGAACTATTCGTGATTGGCAAAAGTTCACTACTAGCAGAACTCAGATATACAACTGAATTCTCAACGAAAGCTCAAGATAATAGTTTGGTCTCACATGGTTTGCCATTAGACAACTGCTATAGTCACGGTATTTAGTAGCCTACTGAACGTTTATTTAACAATTTTTACATTTTGTTAATGGAATTAATCCATATAATAGATGTTAATCTAACATGAGCAAAACTTTGCTTTCACTGCTCATTGTTTCTCTAACATCATTTGTGGCTTAATTTCTAGATTAACTATGTTGATATTGTTCTTGAATTGACTGTTAGGCTAGTTTGGAAATGACTAATGCTAATTTTATATTCTTTCTTTGCACTTTTATCTTGATTTGAAAGTGGATGAAGTACAAGAAGAAGTTAAGGTAAGCATGCATGCACAAATCAATGACGCAAGTATTGACATTCTGTATTTCTAAAGAGACACTGAAAACTACTGCACATTTATTTTTATGATTTTTTTTTTTGTGAATTAATACAAATGATTCATTATTAGTGCAGCAAATCAATGCACAGCAGTCTTGCATATTAGATAATACTCTGTTTGACTCTGCTTTTCAGACCATCCCTGGATGTGTTACTCCATTACTCATAACTGAAGGCCTACGAAGTTGATTACAATCAGATATATGAGATACTTCTCTGTTTTCATGTTTAAGTTGTTGTAAAATGGTGTGCTCACTACAACAGACCATTTAAAGCAGGAAGAAATAAGACTAATGTAATATAATTCATATAAACTATTGTAATGTATGTCACAAATCTTGAACTGATACATTTAACAACACAATTCTTTCTTTCTTTCTTTGCATTTATTGTACATTTTAACGATAATAATGAACTTCTACTCATTCTACTTGTTCAGCCAGCCAAGACTAAGACTAAGTAAAAATTTCGACATTAAAAGCAAAAATTCCTGTTGGGTCCATATTTATTATTTACAATCATTGTAAAATTATTTTTCACTGTCAGTAGAGTGGTTCTGTCTGTAGGACGAGGATTTATTTCTCTGGTGCAACAGAGGAGACCTGGGTGACCTGAGATGAAGTAGAAGCCTCATCTTCTTCAATATTCTTGCCACAGACCATCTTCATCATACAGGAACGGAACTGGGATTCAAAATAAATGAGTAGCACATATTATTGTGTATTAAGTGAGCATGGCATTTAGTACTGTAGCCATATGGGAACAAACTTATAATACAAATCCAAATGTCCACATAATACTATACCTGTTTGTTCATCAAGACATAGATGACGGGATTGTACACTGTAGAGGATTTAGAAAGGACGGATGGTATGGTTGCCATTCTCAGGTCAAATGTTTCTCCACGGTGGGAAATTACCCAGAGAGAAAAGCTAGCATATGGTCCCCAGCATAACAAGAAGCCGAACACCATCACCACCACCATCTTTGTCACCTCCCTCTCTGCCTTCTGGGTCGAAGCTGAATCTGCTTGAGCTTTGGCTGCCTGGTAGGACAAACAAGGGATTTTAGAGCAACGGGCAACATGACCACAGAAACCCATTCATAGTCTCCATCTAGTGGAGAGGGATCGATGTGCATCCCAATGTGGCAGAGCAATGAAACACATTTATCATTTATTTATGTAATAAATAAATAATACATGGTATTTTTATCAGTTTTGTTAGGATTTGGACCAAGTAAAAAGATAAGTCTTTTTTTAATGCATTTAATTTGATCATTTGAATGTTTTAAAAAAAGATCAGATCAAACCCAGAGATCAAATAGATCAAAATAAAGAACAGGAATGAACATAATATGTAAAATAATATGGTTTTGAGGTTTTAATAATCTTTTTTTTTTTTTTTTTAGAAATATCAAAAGTCTAAGGGCCAAATTTAATAAATGGGAGTGGAAAGTTCTGCCTGTGATCTACTTACGACGAACAAATTAAAGAACACAGACGCAGCCGGATTATTTCCATAATGACCAACGCAATTTACCAGGAGGAGCGCAAATTAGCGTCTGGTTTAAGACATGCTTTTTTGGGGGCGATAAATAATGGTGCAAATACCAGTAAATTGACAAGCGCAAACCTTAGTAAATCACCTTGCATGATTCATTTAAATACTCTCCTCCCATAAATTTTGCGTCTGAAAGGGAAAGTCCTACAAATGCATATGCAATAAGCCGCAACTCTGTCCACGCCTTTTCAACGCTAATTTTTCACTGCATGTCTTTAGTAAATCCTGACAGTAGTTTTTGCCAAAAGAGGGTTTGCATTGGTGCAAGCTATTAGTAAATCTGGCCCTAAATTACAACACTGTATGGTTGCATAAAATTCCTCTTCCTGACTTAAACTTTGACTCTTTTCTCGAAACATTGACCTTTTCCTAAAATGAATAATTCTGAGGCAGTTTTCAATGGTAAATGCAATTTGTACTCACTAATTTCAGTGTGATGAGCAGCTGACCATAACAGAACAAGATGGTGCCGAAAGGAACCGCAAAGCAGACGCAGAACAAAAACATGACATAGGATTCATTGCTGTATTTGTTGTTAGTCGTATACCAGTCAGGTCCACAAGAGCACTGCAAACCTTCAGGTATGTACCTGTAAAACAAATCTCAGTGAGGCTGATGGGATAGACAACTCTGCACAATTTAATCGGAAGACTTTACTCAGGGACTTGAACTAGCTGTATAGGAGTGGAGCAAAAAGGTGCTAGGCATTGATTTTCTTTCTTCGGGTTCAGTGGAGGGAGGCATTGTGGCTTTGTTCTCATCAGTGCAAGCAGTGGGACTTACCGGCTCCAGCCAAACAATGGAGGGAGTCCAGCAGCCAATGCAAAAAACCAAGGAAATATGCAGCCAATTATGGCATGATGGGTCTTGAAAGTAAAGTTCCCAAGGGGTTTGCAAATGACCAGCCACCTTTGGTGAAACTTTTGGTGAAACCATCTCAAACAAGAAGCAAAATGTAAGAATAAGTTTGGGCTTTAAATTTTTAGCTATGAACTACAGTGAACTACAACAAGCTAACACAGATGCATTAAAATAATGTGGATGCATGTTGCATTATACCTCCAAATGTTGACGCGAAGCCCTCAATTTTACATCCTAACGAGCCGAAGATAAAGTACTTATTCCAGAAGGAGAAGAATGCTAACGAGGAACCAAAAAGGGACACCCACAGGTTTGCAACGGCAAGGTTCACAAGAATATAGTCAAGGTGAGATCTGAGTTTCTTGAATTTAATTGTGCAAACAATGGTAAGGATGTTGATCGCAGTCCCTGCAACGAAAAGGAAGAACGTAAAGGCAGCCATGGCCATGAATACGGCATGGTGACCCAGGTGGTCCTGGGGGACCAAAAAGGGCTTTAAGCTGAGATGTTGTTGGTATCTAAAGGGATAGGGATGTAGAAGTCTTCTTGAAACTCGGGTATTGCCTTCATCTTGCTTGAAACTGGCAACCACTCCACGAGAATGCTGTGACACCTTAAAGCTTAAATCAACTGTGTTATTTCCTTCTGTAGATTACTGCAGCATCGCAAAAAGAGTCTAACCCATATCGATGTGAATTCTCTCTTCGTTGATCACCAGATGAAGGCTCCCTCAAACTATTGCCAAGTGATCCCTCTTTTATAGGGATCCAAAAGATACCATTTCGCTCCTCCCAAATGGTCTTAATGGCAGGATTTGAGGTTTGTTGTCATCTAGACTTGAGCTCTTGTGCAGGCACACACATACATGACAAACAGATTCAACACACGCAAAACTACATTTGTGCAGTGCAAGACACACAATTCACTTAATCTCATTTCCAGCACCAAAACCTGGCTAATTCGGATCATCCCTTTCACCCTGTAGTGTGTTTCTGTGTTAGCGATGGCAGTTAATCTGCCGCCCAGTGCAGATAAAGCAGCTAATCATTTGCAGTTAACCCCTCTTTAATCTGCTTTCCATCGTATTATCTCCAGGTTTGAGCCTGGAATCATGGCCTTTGTGAAAAGCCTTAAATACTTGACAGCTGGATTGTCCTTGACACTCGTTTGTAGAGGGTTCCTCTGTCAGAGCCGAGAAAGGGACCATTGGAAGTGGAATGGTGTGAGAAAGATCACAACTTAGAGATGAACATCTTATATGAACAAAAGACATAATAATCATGAATTTGAGTTAGCAAATGATATTATGTAAATGATATAATGCTACTTTAAACTCCAAAATAGAAGCAAAGAACAGGTCACTGCTAAATGATGTGGAAAAACAAGCTTGTCAACACACTGAATCACATGTAGGAATAATTACGATTTTATGATTTTTTTAATAACGTCTCGTTTTGACTGTATTAATCAGCTGCAATACATTTTCAAAAAAAATTTTTTCATTTACAGAAAAGCCTGTTCATTATTTTAAGTTAATTCATGTTCTGTATTTTATTTGGACAACCTTAGATGGCTAAATTAAAGTTGAAATTAATTATTAAATAAATAAATTAAATTTAGAGAAATGTAACACTACACTCGTATGTAACACTTATAAAGACAAAAGCTCACTAACATTAAATAATTTCACATTGTACAAATAATAATGAGGTTAATAATCACAAATGTTACACCAAGGCATAGAATTACATATTTATATAAGACTATACCAAACATTCAGTATAAGTAAATAAATTCTAGTAAATAAATGTGTTCAACAGTACCATGAATACATTGTCACAAAGCCAGAGTTTACATTGTGGTTTTTGCACCTATGAGATATTCAGTAGCAAACCTTAATTTAATTAAGGCAGTCACTTAGCTTCCCAAATATTTTAAGATAGACAAATACTAAGATAGAGTTCAGTTCATAATTGCCTATATTTCAACATCTATACTACATCAATATACTTTGCGTTATATTACCTTGCCAGTAAATGACAAAAAACAAATTAACTGCTCACTCAAAAAATAATGTTTTGCCTCTTGTTTCAGGTTAATTAATTAAAATGAGCTAAAGTATTTTGTCACAACTTACTTCTTTGTCGCCATCTCTGTTTGAAACCTGCAATTGCAGTTATTTGCGGAATTATCATCTTTACATGGGTTGTGCATCGGCATGTCTCCTCAGCGTGGATGAATCTAATGTTTTGAGGAGTATGTGTGGCTGTCATTCATTCACCGCACCGTTGTGGATACTGTACTTCGGAATAACAGATTCTAAGTCTTGGAGTATGGCCAAAATAAGAATTTTCACAGGAAAATGTCATCTGAACAAGTAAGTAACATGTCTGCCACTTTTGTTCTGACCAACTGAGAAAAAAGGCAGAGAGATAAAGGTCTCGTATCTCACGAAGGAGCTTCAGAGGCATAAAAGGAGGAGCGACGACAGTGAAGGACGAGAAAGGACCAGGCCTGGACTTTACGTTGTGTTTTGTTTATTTTTTATTACGTGTGTGTGTATTATGTGTTTATTTATGTGTATTATGTGTTTATTTATTATAGTGTTGAACGTTCACCGGTTCCCGCCTCCTTCTTGCCATAACAACGAACTGCGTTACACTGGTGCCGAAACCCGGGAGGAAGGAGGAACATGCTGTAGGAGAGCCCTTGCTGCTGAGGGGGATCGCGGTGCTGAGGAGGTCGGGCAGCACGGACAGCGGAGACCATGAGTGGCTGCCCAAGGCGGTGGTGCTGGATCGAGTGAAGAACACAGGGTTCCCACTAAGCCAAATGTCAAATTCCCTGACTTTTCCCTGACTTTCACTGACTAAAAAGCTGAATTTCCATGAACTATAATGAACGGAAAAACAGGCCACTGTTGTACTGAGCACTGAGCCAACCACAGACAGCATTTTAAATCCATCCATTTGATATATTGCCTTTTATTGTGGCCAGCCTAAGGCACACCTGTGCAATAATCATGATGTCTAATCAGCATCTTGATATGCCACACCTGTGAGGTGGATGGATTATCTCGGCAAAGGAGAAGTGCTCACTAACACAGATTTAGACAGATTTGTGAACAATATTTGAGAGAAACAGGCCTTTTGTGTACATAGAAAAAGTCTTAGATCTTTGAGTTCAGCTCATGAAAAATGGGGGCAAAAACAAAAGTGTTGCGTTTATAATTTTGTTCAGTGTATGTGTGTGCGGCAGCCGTCCGTGAGGGGCTGCCTGTGTTACTTTCATTTTGTGTTTATTTATTAACGTGTTGAATGTTCGCCGCTTCCCGCCTCCTTCTTCTGGTGGCATGCTCGATTTTCCAGCAGAAAACTACCAGTACCACTCAAATTATAACACATTATTACAAGCTTACCGTTGTGAATCGGGCTAAGGAAAGGAGATAGTTTTGAACCCTGGCTGGTTATGTACTTGCACAAAAATTGATTTTGGATCATTTTTAACCAAAAAAGTTATGGACTGTAATAAAACTACATGAATCATTTTTCAATTAACTGGGCAGTGGATCTGTAGTTCCCAGCATGATTTGCAAGGGACTGCATTAGGAGAGTAAATTTAGGTATTAAAGTAGTATTTTATGTGTTTTTCAGTAAAGTGAAAGATGTTGTTAGTTAATGTTAGTGTTTAATGTTCAGTTATGTTGGACATTTAGAGGAGTTTCTGTAATGTTTTTGAATTTTGTGGTTACCATTATGCAGAAGAGTGGCGCCTGTGTTTAGGCTGTGATCTATGCTAATGTCAGGAGTGACACCACTCTTTTCATATTTGTTCAGTATATACATTGTGTATAATGATGAATGAAACTGTCACGTTTAGAGTTTGTTTTTGACCTGTTTTTCTGTTCAGTTAATGTTTGAGTTTCTTTGTTAATCTTCTAGTCTGTCATTCAGCTCTCCTCCGTTCTCTCCCTGTTGTTTCTATGGTTTGCCCTTCTATTTAAGCCCTCAGTTTCTGTCTGTTGATTGTCTAGCTTTGTTCTATGTCAGTGTGCTTGTGGTGTGTTTTCTCCTCGTTGATACTTCTGTTTATATAATTCTGTTTGGATTATTATATTAAAAGTCTCCTTGAAGATATCGCCTTTGTCATGCACTTCAGTATTGCAACCACATCGTGACAGAAAGCTAGACCATAACAGAAAGATGGATCTCACTGCACTGCCAATGTGCCTCCAGTGGTCATAGTGCCTCCAGATCCAGCAACAGCAGCATTGCCCCATGCCATCCAACATCTGGACTTGGCTGGCCGTGACCTGACTGACTACCTCATAATGATCCTGTTTGAGAGAGGCTACAGCTTCACCACCACACCAGAGATGGCTCCAGTCCCAGTCCAAAGTCCCGTGACGGCTCCAGCCCCCGACTCCGCTCCTGAGTCTGCTCCAGTCCCTGTCCAGAGTCCAGTGACAGCTCCAGCCCCTGTCCATGGTCCAGTGATGGCTCCAGCCCCTGACTCCGCTCCTGAGTCCACTCCAGTCCCTGTCCAGAGCCCAGTGATGGCTCCAGCCCCTGACTCCGCTCCAGTCCCTGTCCAGAGTCCCGTGACGGCTCCAGCCCCTGACCAGAGTCCAGTGACAGCTCCAGCCCCTGTCCAGAGTCCAGTGATGGCTCCAGCCCCTGACTCCGCTCCAGTCCCTGTCCAGAGTCCAGTGACGGCTCCAGCCCCTGACCAGAGTCCAATGACAGCTCCAGCCCCTGTCCAGAGTCCAGTGATTGCTCCAGCCTCTGACTCTGCTGCAGTCCCTGTCCAGATCCCGTGACGGCTCCAGCCCCTGACCAGAGTCCAGTGACAGCTCCAGCCCCTGTCCAGAGTCCAGTGATGGCTCCAGCCCCTGACTCCGCTCCAGTCCCTGTCCAGAGTCCAGTGACGGCTCCAGCCCCTGACCAGAGTCCAGTGACGGCTCCAGCCCCTGTCCAGAGTCCAGTGATGGCTCCAGCCCCTGACTCCGCTCCTGAGTCCGCTCCAGTCCCCCCTGGCCCCCTGAACTGCCAGCACCTCCCTGGCTTCCAGAACCAGCGCTGCCCTGGTGGCCCCCTGAAATGCCAGCACCTCCCTGGCTTCCAGAACCAGTGCTGCCCTGGTGGCCTCCTGAACTGCCAGCACCTCCCTGGCTTCCTGAACCAGCGCCACCCTGGAGGCTTCCCGTCCTGCCTAAGCCTCTCTTAGTCAGCCTCCAGGGCGGTTCAGTTCAGGTGTGTTTCGTTGTCTCCTTGAAGATATCTCCTTCGTCGTGCGCTTCAGTACTTCAACCACATCGGGACAGAAACTGCTTATAATTGATTTTCCAATTAAATGTTTTAATTTAAGTTTGACAACCATAAGTCAATTTATAAATGTATCAATTTCATTTAAACTGTATTTGATCAAATTGAGTTGGACCAACTCAATTACATTTAATTGCATGAATTTGTTTTTTTATGAATTGGGGCTACATATATTTTTTGGATGGAAATCCTTCCCTCAATTAAATTGAGTTTGTCCAATGAGTTATTTTTTTGAGTGCTGTGAGGATGCTTCTAATACAACAGCTGAAGGTGTGATGGCAAATTTCACATCTTTCTTTCTTTTGACCAATGTAATCAATCTCTCGATATTTTTTCCCTCTTTTAGAAAGTTGTGGAGCAAATGGGAATACAAAAATTATATTTGCTGTTGTCTCCTGGTTCACCACTAAGTTTACCCAACTATGACAACGTTCGCTTCTTAGATCCCCGGAAATGTGAAAGGGGTCCATTGTGTCATCCTGTGACTGAGTCTTCAGGCTCATAATATTCCATAATACTCCTCTGAGCTAATCACTCCCTGAAAAACAAACAGCAGATTTCCCATACAACCATAGCAAAGGTAAGAAGGTAGAACAAAACATTCAACACCAGTATGTGTACTCATTGTGGTATTTTATGTCATACTATCATTTTGTTTAAATTATTTCTAGTGTCACATAAGCTTGCTCGAAACTCATCTGGTAAGTATATCAGGACATTGGATACTTTGCTTAACAAGAGTAGCATGAACTAGACAAAGTATGAAAGGAATACACACAGGTTAGAGTATTAGTATTCAAAAGAAATATCATTGTCTTAAAATCGTTCTCATTTTCTTATCACCAAAATCCCTGCAGATGGCCCTTTTTTATCTGTCCATTCCGTCACCCTCAGTGGTCAAAGCTCTATCCCCTCCTTCCTCTTCTGTTTTAATCTCTGGTCTTCCTCACTTGTATGACCCATACAATGATCTGTTTAGTGGCTTAGGATTAATTATTGGACTTGTGCTAAGGCTCTTAACTACCACAGTCAGTGTAGACCAGTTAAGAGTTGCCTAAGGTAAAGACACCTCTAAGTGCGTCACAGTTATCTCCGGCCTATTAACCTGTTTCAGAGCAGAGTTTATGTAAGTATGCCTGCAGCCAGTTTATAGTTTTATATTTACCAGTCGTAGTGATTAACATAAAAAAGTGAATGTACAATAACAAATACAGAAATATACACATACTGTACAACTCTCAAGTGAAGAATTGCTTTTGATTGGCTTATAAGTTTCAGAGCATTTAATGTAATAATGATCTGTTAACAATTATAAATTGGATGTAATGTTTTAAATTATTAGTGATCAACGTTACAAAGTGAACATCCCAGAGCAAATAAATACACTGAAGCCACAGTTCTGCTGTGAAACAGATTTTTGCAATCTTTGCAATAAATGAGTGTTTAATGCAACGATTTAAGTCGACTGATAAGGTCAGTCTGATTACTGTAAAGGAACATGGTTCAAACTGTTTATATTACATTGTTTTGATAAATTAACAAGTATTTTATTGACATTTTTTTTCTCCTTTTGATGTATGATTTAAGGAATATCCTGTTTAAGGATTTAGGGCCAGACTTACTATCAGCTTGCACCAGCGCAAACCCTCTACTGTCAGGATTTACTAAAGAAAAGATTAGCGTTGAAAAGGCGCGGACAGTTATTTTTGCGGCTGACCTTATTGCATTTGCATATAGGAGTTTCCCTTTCAGACGCAAAATTTATGGGAGGAGAGTATTCAAATGAATCATGCAAGGTGATTTACATGCTAAGACATGCTTTTTTGGGCGGTAAATATATGCCGCAAATACCAGTAAATTGACTAGCGCAAACCTTAGTAAATCACCTTGCATGATTAATTTAAATACACTGTAAAAAAAATTGCCAGGAATTTACAGGATTAAAGAGTATTATTTTACAATAAATTACTGTAGCAGAAATCTACAGTAAAATGAATGCATGCTGGGTCTTTTACAACAGCAAAATGATGCTGACATCACAGTAACTTACTGCTCTTGTTTTATTGTGAATTCACATGATAAAGTTGTCTTTAACCATGCCACTGTAAGAAATTATAATTGTTTTGTAATTGTATGTAATTGTTTTGTTCCATTTGCCTGGGATCTTGGACCTTGTTCATATTAAAATTTCTGATCTAGCCAAGTCAGAAGTGTGACAAATGAAAACATTTGTTAAAACAATGACAAGCTTGAATATAAAATTAGTCAAACTATACTATTATTAGCGTTATTTCAGCATAAAGATTTACCAATATCTTATTATTCACAATTGTTTGTAGATATGGATATTTCACAATCGTGAAGCAGCTGCAGAGATCATCAGAGATGATGCAGAGACATCACCTAATGATGCACAGACATCAATATTCGACATACAAAACACAACAATGGTGACACTCAACAAATAACAATGATAAAAAAAGACAAATTCTGAACATTACAACACAAACTGTTAAAAGTGAACCAAAAATAGGTTCAGCAGCACTGATATAAAACCAACAAGAATCAAGAAACTCTACAGCATAATCTATTCATGCCGCACTGCATGCTGGGTAACTTCATAGTACATATGCACTGTAGAAATACAGTATGGTATTGTAGATTTTACAAGAAATTTCCAAGAGTGCAGTTACATACAAGAGAAGTCCTACTGTGGAATTACTGTGAAACTCATGCAATTATTAACCTAAATTTTCAACAGTGTACTCTCTTCCCATATATTTTGTGGCTGAAAGGGAAACTCCTACAAATGCACAGGCTATGAAATAAGGTCAGCCACAAAAATAACTGTTTCCACGCCCTTTTCAGCGCAATTTTTTCACTGTGTGTCTTTAGTAAATCCTGACAGTTTGGTCCAGACCAAAAGAGGCATAAGGTGTTAGTAAATCTGGCCTTAAGTGTTGAGGCAATATAAACATGTTTTACACCCAAATTACAATTATGTGGTGTTGTTTTTAGCAAGCATTTATCTAAACTTAACTAACCACCCTTTACAAAAACGTTGTTACGGTAGCTAAAAGTCCAGTGGCCATAAAGGTAAATGAACATTTATAAACATTTACAAATGATGAATAGTTTCAACTTTAGATTGGGCACTGCAAAAACATGAACAAATAATTAATAAATGTTTTGTAAAGATGTGTAAATAGGGTGAATTCAGGTAATTTGGGACACTTTTTGTCACTGAGATGACTGCCCATAAAGGTAGTAAATGACTAAACGTTTATAAACATTTACAAATAATGAATAGTTTCAACTTTAGATTGTGTACTGCAAAAAGACCAAATGTATGACCTTTACAGACTGTGGTTATAAGTTAATTAATAATATGTTAACATAAATAGTGAAGTTAAAATTACTAATTAAACAATTTTTTTCCACAACATTTGTAAATGTAAACAAGTGCATTATCTATGAATTGAAGTTTTTTACATTAAACAACAATCTGTTAATCAGTAATCTATAATAAGTTTATTTAAACATTAACAAGCATATTATCTCATAGCTATTCGAATATATATTAACTAATTATCTGTTTAGCATTATATAATTTTGTTAATGATTTATTAATGAAGCTTTTAATCATTGTAAACTATCTGTCAAAATCATTTGTAGATTTTTTAAAAAGTGCATGATCATATGAATTGGGAGTTTAATGACATTTGTAAGCATTTCAGTTTACATTAAATAATGATCTGTTAATCAATCAACGTAATAATTTCATTAGTAAACATAACAAGCACATTATCTCATATTTCTAGCTATTTGAATATATTAACTAATGATCTGTTAAGCATTATACAATGTTTGCTAATGATTTATTAATGATTTAATATAAAGTGTTAGCGTGTATGCAAACGTATACTGTATGCAAAAGTAGAAGCTAATTAATTAAAAGCAATATATTTGCCCCTGATTGCATTATCATTAAGCTGTCAAAATTTAGTTTTGACTGGTTTCTTTGATTATGAGCTGTCCTGTGGCAGTAATTGAGTAATTAGCATTTTATGAATTTATTCAGAGTAAAAAAGATGATTGATTACATCTCAGACACATAATAATGTTCTTTATAATTTGTCAGTTAGTTAATAGTTATTAATGAGGCTAATCTCATTCAGTAATTATTGATTACTTAACAAGGAACTATCTCCTAAATTCGATATTAGACATATAGCTTCAAAGAAAATGAATCAATTTACCTCTGGCATGACAAAACACATAGCCTACAGTGATACTAAAATTTGCATCCTGACAAACATAGAATTTTCCATCACTTGTGTAATGGATTTTAGTTAAATGGTTCAGGTCAAAGACAGACTGAAGGGTCATAGTGATTAACAGTTGACAGAGCAACATGTCCGGAAGAGGGAGGAGTCTAACATAAAGTTAATAATAACGAGCCTCTTTATAAGACATCGTCAAGGATCCAATGCAACCTTAAGAAATGCAGACACTTTGTGCTTAATCTATAGGTCCATAAAAATGTTCTTCAGTAGATTTGTGCAGGCATATAATGTATACTTTCAATTTGAGCTTTTTGCTGACCTTTTGATGGATCATTGGTGAAAAGGTTCGGATTTAGATGCGTCGGATTCCACTGTCACCTGTAGGAAAGATAAAACCCAAATCTCAGTTATGTAAATTGTTCCTCCCATACAGCAAAACAATTACATGGAGAGAAACAGGAGAAAAATAATAATAACATCACATGTGTCTCCTAGTTTCAGAAGATATATCAACAATGTCACAAACTGTGTGCAGATTTGCCAGCAATTTCTTTTAATAATAATCATCTTTGCATGCCTGCAAAGCTGTGCCAACTACAAAGTATTTATTTTTCTATATTTTTCATTTATTTCAGTGAATAAATGTTCCAGGGAAATGTTAATAATGAAGAGGCTATAACATTACAGACACATTGTCTTGAAAGCTATATAGGTAAAGGTAGTAGGTACTCTTGTTGTAATGATAGACCAGGTGCATTGCAGGAAAATTGAGAGATGCTACACTGCCATCTAGCTTGGAGGACAGAAAGAACTAAGGACAATACTGGGTTGTAATTAAGTTTTTTTACTTACTATGTAGTTAAATGGTCAAATGAGTTTACTGTTGTTAGTTTGATTAAAACAAACCCTGGTGTGATTGCTAGATTATTCTATGTGACAGCAAGTTACATCAAAAGTTATGGTAAAAAGTATAATCTAAAAGATTAAATTACACAATTTCACTCGTGTATATTGCAATCAACAGTTTACCCAAAATAGAACAAACAAATGATGAATAAATAATTTCTTTGATAAATACAATTTTTTTAAATCATTAAATATTTGCATATTTGTAGAGTGAAAAGAAACTGTAAAGTTAGCAATATTATTATATACTGTATGAATAACTGTTTTCTATTTGAATATATTTTAAAATGTAATTTATTCCTGTGATGGCGAAGCCAAATTTTCAGCATCATTACTCCAGTCTTCAGTGTCACATGATCCTTCAGAAATCATTCTAATATGCTGATTTGCTGCTCAATTATTATCATTTATCACTGCCGCTCAATTATTAATAATGTGGTTCTTTAAAAGTTAACATTAACATTTTAAATAATTTAAATGTAAACATATTACAAATTTTAAAGGGGACCTATTATGCCCCTTTTTACAAAATAAAAGTAATATAAGAGCCGGGGGGTGAAAACGTATTGAATTTGAAGATCAAGGTAAATTGTACTTAATTTGTCTTCCGGGAAACATGTAAGTATCTTCTGTCGCTTCTGAATGGCAGTACTAAATGAATAAAATTGATATTTATACAAAATAAGCAACATTTGGACATCTTCATCCTGTCCAAAAGTTTTCACCCCCCGGCTCTTAATACATCATGTTTCCTTCTGGAGCATCAGTGAATGTTTGAACCTTTTTTAATAGTTGTGTTTGAGTCCCTTAATTGTCCTCAGTGTGAAAAGATGGATCTCAAAATCATACAGTCACTGCTGGAGAGGGTTCAAATATGCAAAAGATGCTGGAAAACTGAAGAATTTGCAGGACCTGGAGGATTTTTCTGAAGAACATTGCGCAGTTTAACTGCTCAGGACAAACAAGGGACTCATAACCATCATAAAACAAAAAAAACAGCCGTGGATCATCCAGGTAACGACACACAGTACTGAGAATCAATGGTTCATAAACTTTTGAACAGGTCATTTTAATAAATTCAGCTATTTTTTCAGTTAGACAAAAAAAAAAATTAATGTAAAATATCTTATTCAGGACAGTATTAAATAAAAAATAACGCATTTTGTATGATCATATTTTTACAGATTCTGCAAGCGGTTCACATACTTTTTCTTGCAACTGTATGTTCAAAAACTATATAAAAGTGAATTTTGCATAATAGGTCCCCTTTTGTTTTCGACATAAATAATAAGAAATGTTTCTTGAGCACCAAATCAGCATATTAGAATGATTTCTGAAGGATGATGTGACACTGAAGACTGGAGTAATGATGCTGAAAATTCAGCTTTTGCAGGAATAAATTACATTTTAAAATATATTAAAATAGAAAACATTTTAAATTGTGATATTTCACAAAACACAAAATGCAGCCTTGGTGAGCAAGAGACATCTTTACAAAACATTATAAAATCGTACCAACCTCTGAATGGTAGTGTATATTATGAATAAAGTTTTTTTTTTTAACATGTACAATTGAATTTAATTGTTTTTAATACATATTTTATTATATACATATTTTTAAAATGTTATGTCCCCCATCCTTATCTCTGTGGTGTTACAACAATCACTAAAGAATAAACAAAAATCAGCAAACTGCCACTTCCAAATAATGCAAGGCTTTCGGGTCGAAATGTTGCATTTTTAGTAAATTATTTGGAAGCAGCAATGGCAGTATAGCCTATGCTGATTTTTGTTCTTTAGTGAAGTGTTTTATTTGATCGTGCACCTGCCTGAAGTTCACATATTTTAGTAATCATCATAAATTATGTATCATTCAAAGCTTAAAAACTCAAAATTCATCCTGTGAAAACTGTATTGAAATCGGACATTGCGTTTAAAACCGTACTTTAAAACCGTCCCTAGTGGGCGGTGTCATGTTTCATATTACAAAAATTATTTTAACTATTTTATAATCAGAAAAAAAATGACAAAACACACATCGTCAGAAAGGTCTGAGTTCCAAGGTTCCGTATTTGGTGACTGTTTTGTGATAGAAATGATATTGTGACAGAAATGTGTTAATTTGTTACAGGAGAACGCATAAAAAAAATTCACTGGAATGTGGGTGTCACCCAGTGGCTATTTTTTTTTCAAACAAAATCTCATAGGAACTTAAATCTTTGTGATATCTTAAAATTTGGTACACAACTTGGTTAGACATATGGCTTTGATTTTATAGCAATTTAGAGTAAAATTAATTTAAAAAAGATATTTTTTACTAAAAAATAATTTTTACACATTTTTTGTGTGCTGCTGGGTGTCTTCTTTAGAAAGAGACCAACCAGGTCTGTATTCCAAAGTATTCATTAATTACAACCATTTAAGTTTGGATAGTGCATTTTCACATCTATGCTCAAAAATGAGGGTGACAGGGTTAAAAAAACAAGCTTTTTATTTTTATTTTTTATACAAATTCTGCTTCTGGTTTGCCACTCCAGTTTGAAAAATGACCCATTTGCATGGGTTTTGCACGAGTTTAAGAATTTGTAAGATTTTTTAAAAACAAAGTTTGTACAAAATAGGTTCTATGTAGGCCATAAAGTGAGGTATTAGCATGAAGTTGAATTCCAAGCACAGGAGGAATTCATCACTAGTAGAATTCCACTAAGGGGGCGTAACTTCAAGAAAATAGAAGCCCTGTGTTTGTTTATTCATTCGTGGTTAACTTATAAATTCTCTTTTTCTTTGAGCGTAGTAATAATAATTTATTCATGCATATTTTTGGATTGCACGAAACTGCGACAGAAGAAAATCTAACAATAAACTTCGACTTATGTCGCCATCTTTAGTGTGGGACAATAAGCCCTAAATATATAAAGCGTAAAAATCAGTTTTTTCTGTCTCGATGGTTTTTAGCTCATCTCAGATACAAACCTGTATGGTATAATAATTATAAAATTATCGCTAAAGGAGTGCAGGATTGTATTTCTAAACTGTAAGTGAGTGTTTCACAAAGAGCTCTAGTTAAGGACGTGGTAATTCCGCCATCTTTGTTACGGGTGGCTGCAGGAGCGGCTGTACATTGTCAAGAACATGGCGGCTTCCAGGGAGGCATGAGACTGGATACTTCTTAACAAATTTAGATGAACCTGGACTATCATCTCAAAAACAGACCACCAAAAGATCTCCCTGGATATTGCAACACGAATCTCGTACGTATGATAGATGGTGAAGAAACTGCATTAAGTCGAAATGTGTATTTTTGGATAGCGAACATAAACTTAGCCGCCATTTTTCTTGTGGGAGCTGCTAGTGGGCTGATTTAACGACAAGATGGCTGCTTACACCGGGGCGGCATGAATTAAATAAAATTCATCTATCGACAGTTTTCGCTCGGAGGAGACTTGCGCAAACGTATTTTCTCATAGTATGTATCGGGATGTGTTTGCGCTTACGTATGTATTTGTGGATCCTTTGGTAAAACGTAACTAGATGTCTGTTTTTGTTGCGCTGCTGGTAACCGCATTCAGCTGCATGATTTAATGCACGTGCAAAAGTCTTGCTTAAATGCCCAGACCGCTTGGAAATGGCAGCACTCGGTCGATTGTCTGAATCTGCACTGCACTGGAGTAAAATCGCACGTTTAAAATCTATTATTGTTGCTATTTTGAGTGGCTGACAAGATGGCGACTCCCAGAGAGGCATGAAAATAGCCTTCTGCAGCAAATGGGGACTGGGTTTCGAGTAGTGTCTTAATTTGTATCTTTGTTTAGTTTTGCAGCGTTTCGCGGAATTGTATTTAGAAAAAATAGCCCTTCCGCTGTTCGTATAGAGTTTTATTTGAATTTGCTACTTCACTGACTGAAATTTATTGTTTTTATTTGCCGCGCCGCCATTTTTCAGACTGGCGGAGGCTTGTTTCAAGATGGCGACTTCCATGGGTTGATACTCTTTCTGCACCAGGGACATTTAACTGGATAATGTAATTTTGTGGTGTGACTTTTAAACTAGAACTTGGTGCAATGTGGTTTTCTGTATGTCAAATTAACGATGCTCAAGCCGCTGCACGCATTATTTTACACTAGTTGACCGGCTTTTAGTCTGTCTGCAAGCGCCAAAATGGCGGCATTCCTGAATTAATCAAACTTCTGAATAACACACACTGTTTAGACTTTAATTGTACCACTGTAATGTTATAACAATGCATACATATGCAGAAAGTGTATATATAATATATATATATACCGGGGTCTTACTTGCAATATTTCCGTAGATATCGTTGACTTAAGCTTACAGAACGGATATATTTGTGGCTAAGAGTCGCTGAAGCGTATTCCGTATATTTCAGTAGAAGGACATGACGTCCCCCGGTTCAGTTGTGCATGCAACCACCGGAGCTCCACTACAGCCGCGATGGAAGCGGGTTCTGGGGTGGTCCGGGCCGGTACCCCGACCGAGACACGGACACAGAGCCGTAGCCATCAAGGAGCTGATGGTCGTTTTCGGTGGAGGAAACGAAGGAATCGTTGATGAGTTGCACGTTTATAATACTGGTAAGTAAAATGTTTGTATGTGCTCTGTGTATTGCCTTACTATGTATTTTACTTTTGTAACTAACGTTACACTTCAGTTTCCATTATCTTGTTTCTAACGCGAGAGGATAAAGAACCGACGTAGCCTGAAGTGACACTTGTCACAGCCGTAAACATGTCTGCTTCACGGAGAAAACTATCAATTTTGCTTACATATATGTATATGAAACATTCCGTGTGTGTTTTTTTTTTGTTTTTTTTTGCAATGTTTGTGGTGGTTCAGAGTCGCGTCTCGTCTGCAGGTCGACTTTTGTGTTGTGTAAAAAGGCGCCAGAAAACAAAAATGGACGTTGACCGCCGCCGCGTCACGCGCACGCCCCCTCCTGCACGTGCACCAGTGCGCTTTTTTTGTTATCTTTCTCCGAGCACTGTGGCTGTTTAGCCCACAATGACACTAGCAATAATGTGGGAATTTAACTGAAGTAGACAATACATTGCGTTAGGTGTAGTAGGTTCGTCCAGAAATTGTATATCATATTGATAAAAAGTTTGAAATGATTTCTATAGCAATTTATGAAATGTATGAACTGCATTTTATAAATTAACTTTAATAGTATGGGTCATAGTAAAAGACCACTTGATTTCCAGAATGCTCTAATTTACCTCACAGTTTCTAATAAAGCCAGAAAACATAATTCCTCTGTGACTCTTGAATTTCTTTGAATTGTAATTCAGTAAATTTCTCTTGTCATTCAATTTTGAATGCGCAGTCTCACTAGACTTGAGCAAAATTTCTTCGGACACGGCAAAGAACGAGATATAATGTCACACTTTGCGGCGCCTTTTTAAAAAACTTGAATACAGCATAAATAATAATAAATGCATTTAAAATATACAATGTACTCCACTTAACTTGCAACGCTACAATGCTTTTAAAGTTACCTGCAGCTTTTAAAGTTGGCGCATGAATTAATTTTTTTTTCTAAATGCATGTTATAGATCTTATTGGTAACAATCCATCTGTGCATATGTTTCATTTTTAAAATATGTTTTGACCTTCTAATGTTTAATGATAATGTCCCTACGTTTTTTTTTCTTTTTCAATAATCCGTTTCATTCGGATGTACCTCACAATACCAGAAAAAGATCTGCTGCTACTTCAGTTATATCGTGGCAAAGTTTGTTTTCTTTTAATTCAGCTAAGGTCAATAATTCGCAGGTCACCATTCACCAAACATGAAAAAGTTTTGTCTTACTCTCCATTTTGTGTTATTTTAATAGTTAAAAATTGCTTTGAATTTTTAACATGCCTTTTATTGACATTGGCTTCACCTCCAGATAAGCGTCTAAACTGCAAGAGCTTTATTGCAAGTTGTCTACACCTTATCACTGAGAAATTGACTGAACAATTAAATATTTCTTTCTTTTTCAGCAACAAATCAGTGGTTCATACCAGCTGTTCGCGGAGACATTCCTCCAGGCTGTGCAGCTTATGGTTTTGTATGTGATGGTACACGGCTTTTAGTGTTTGGTGGAATGGTGGAATATGGAAAGTACAGCAATGACCTTTATGAGTTACAGGTAAGGAAAAACTTCTGTAATATCTGTGACTAAAGGCTGGAATACACTACATGACTTTTGCCCAGGTTTGGAGGAGTCGACTCTAGTTGCTGAAAGTCATATCTGGTCTGCTAATTTTGGGCTGCCTAAGTTGACAGATTTCACAGAAAATCGCATAGTATATGATGGGCACAAACTTGTTTTTTTAGCTTCAGACTATGATTCCATCCAGTCTGATGATATCAGACATGTTTGATCTTGTTTTTATTTGCCATGCATCTTATAACAATGAAGGTGCATGTATCTGCGTAAGTTTGTTTGGAACGACTTAAAAGTCTGGTAGTGTGCATTCCTTATTAGTTTAGTGTATGATGCCCAGTTTTTCCTCTGTAACTGTATACAAAGTCGGCAAGTGTATAATGCCTTAAAATTTGTTCAGATTTTAAGTCATGTTGTGCGTTCAAGCCATTATTGACTCTTGTTGACTGTCAGTACACAGATCTGAAATAATCTCACTATGGTTACATTATCAGGCAAGCAGGTGGGAATGGAAAAAATTGAAACCAAAAGCCCCTAAAAATGGAGCGCCACCATGTCCTCGTCTGGGCCACAGTTTTTCTCTTGTGGGCAACAAGTGCTATCTTTTTGGGGGGCTTGCCAATGACAGCGAGGACCCCAAGAACAACATTCCCAGGTATTTCTACCATATATACCATGGTTTGTAAATAAATATGTTTATATTATTTGCTTCACAGACTCACTTATGTGTGCTTCCAGATATTTGAATGACCTTTATACCCTCGAACTGCGTCCGGGCTCCAATGTTGTGGGCTGGGATATACCGGTCACATATGGAGTACTGCCTCCTCCAAGAGAGAGCCACACTGCTGTAATTTATACTGAAAAAACTACTAAGAAGTCCCGTCTTGTTATATACGGTGGAATGAGTGGTTGTCGTTTGGGAGATCTTTGGACATTAGATATTGGTATGAAGATTACGCCTGTTTTTGCTGTGGTGTTTGCCACAAAATTTCATTAATTCAATCAATCAGTTGGGTTAAGCAATAATTAGGCCATTCTTTGCTTTTCAGATACACTGACCTGGAACAAGCCTGCAATAAGTGGTGCTGCTCCCCTCCCCCGTAGCCTCCACTCAGCCACCACTATTACAAACAAGTGAGTTTCAGTGTAATCTAGAATTTCTTTACCACATTCCCTAAATGTTTCCTACAAAATGGCATTACTGATATTTAATCCCTTTATCTGTTTTATCTGTAGAATGTATGTTTTCGGTGGCTGGGTTCCCTTGGTGATGGATGATGTGAAGGTGGCCACACATGAGAAGGAATGGAAGTGTACAAACACACTGGCCTGCCTGAACTTGGGTATGTTTTTGCTATAAAGTACATGTAGTTTTTAAAATGAAAGCAAATTATGATTTTATTTCGCAAAAGGCCAAACTGTTATTATACACTACCATTTTTTAAAATGTTTTTGAAAAGCCTCTTATGCTCAAATATAGTAAAAACCGTAATATTGTAAATATAGTATACATCATAATGTAGTGTATTTTGAAATGTAATTTTTCTTTTGGCAAAGCTGAATTTTCAGCAGCTGTTACTCCAGTTTTTAGTGTCACATGATTAAGAAAGTTGAAAACTGTTGTTCTGCTTAATATTTTTGTGGAAACATGATACCTTTTTTTTTAGAATTCTGCAAATAGAAAGTTCAGAAGAACAACCTTTTTTTTTAAATAGAAATCTTTTCTAACATTATAAATGTCATTACTGTCAATGTTTCATTTTAATTTGTCCTTGCTGAATAGAAGTATTTATTTTAATAAATTTATTTTAATTCATTTAAGCATTTATTAATTTGACTTTTCAGTGCAAGTTAAATCACTTTTTTAGCCCATTTTACCTGCAAAAAAAACCTGCTTAATAATTATGCACACCTGAATAAGGCATTTTTCACTTCCGTAACAATTATATATCACTTATAAATGATTAAATACAAAATTAATAGTAGTTAAGATTAATGTGGTTTGGAATTGGTAAAACGTGCTTAGAAAAAAAATATGATCAGAATATCATCTTGCATAATTATGCACACACTTGTATATACATATGTGTATGTATGCATGCGTGTGTTTTTTGTTTTGTTTTTGTTATTTATTTATTTATTTTTTTTAGTTAAATTATTTATAAGGATTATATTCAACAGGACGTTACTTGCCATTGAATATAGTTCTGGTATTAAAATTGGCATTGAGGATCGTGACATTTCACTGACAATGTTATCTACAGAAAGTTTGGTATCATGACAGTCCCATCTATGAAATGTTAGGACTATTGTACTGAGCTCAAACAGCTTTTTTTTAAAAATATTATGCCATATACTTTAAATTTTAAAAATTAGCTTCCTTTTCCTTATAGACTCCTTGTCATGGGAGACTGTTTTGATGGACACTTTGGAGGACAACATACCACGTGCACGAGCAGGACATTGCACTGTTGCTATTAACAACAGACTTTATGTCTGGAGTGGACGTGATGGGTACCGCAAAGCTTGGAACAATCAGGTCTGCTGCAAAGACCTGTGGTACCTGGAGACAGGTGAGTACAACAGATAGGCAGTATAAAGTATTTCTGACACAAACTGCTTTGTAAAAATATCCAAATGCATAAAAAGTTACATATTGAGTAGTATTTTTTGCATAAGCTAAATGTATTAAACCATGCATAATTTGAATAGTTTTTGACATTACACTTTTTTTTTTGTTTTTTTTTTGCAGAGCGACCTAATCCTCCTTCACGGGTACAGCTCGTCCGGGCCAACACAAATTCTTTAGAGGTTAGCTGGGGAGCGGTATCTACAGCAGACATGTACCTGCTTCAGCTTCAGAAATATGATATCCCAACAGCCACTGCTGCCACATCACCAGCCCTCAATGCAGCTCCCTCCCTCCCTGGAAACTCGCCTAAGAGTCCAGCGCCCGCTGCAGCTGCTCCGTCTGCTCAGAGTCTGCCGCATAGTGGCATCACCCTCGTGCCCCAGGCTGCTTCCCCTACAGCCTCAGTCTTACCCACCACACCCGCAAGTCCTCTGGCTGCCTCAACGGCGCGTGGCCCAGGTACCAATTTGTTAATAGTTCAGCAATAAAAGCATTTTTTTCTTAGTATTTGTATTAAAATGTAATTTAACGACTTTCATTTTATATTTAAGCTATTCTGAAAGTTGCAGCCCCTCAGTCAGGCACCGGGGCATCGATTGTCACTGTGCGCCAAGCCAGCCAGGTTGGAAAATCCCCAGTCACTGTGACATCACTTCCTGCAGGTGTTCGCATGGTAGTGCCACCACAGACCACTCAAGGAACGGTATGAAGTGAAAAAGTAAAGCTGGAGTCTATAAAACTGTTGATGCCTCATAAATTGTTTTATTCAAATATGTACTTTCCCCCCCCCCAATTTATACATTTTTTTTCAGGCCATCGGCAGCAGCCCTCAGATGAGTGGAATGGCAGCTTTGGCTGCAGCTGCTGCAGCCACACAGAAAATCCCTCCTTCTCCCGGAGCCACTGTTCTCAATGTGCCGGCTGGGGCCACAATTGTCAAAACGATGGCTGTGACACCTGGGTCCACAACTCTCCCCACCACAGTTAAAGTGGCATCACCTGTCATGGTAATTATCTAATGTACTGTTTTTGTGAAGAAAAAGTACATGCTTTTGAATGTGTAGTAGAAGAGTTTTTACCGACCCCAAATTTTTGAAAGGTAGCGTAGCCTTACATTATGTAATGCTGTTAAATGAGTTAACAGCATTACATAATAAAAAACACTCAAAACTGTAAAGCTTTGATTGGATGAGCTGAATTCAAAACTGTTGCATTAGCTAGTATGTGACCACAAATCAGTTGAATTCTATATTTATGTGGCAGTTTGTCACATTGCTTGTCTGCAGTCATATCGGCCAGCCTTAGTCTCATGACACAATTTTTTTTTTGTCGTAGGTAAGCAACCCTGCCACTCGCATGCTGAAGACCGCTGCTGCACAGGTGGGCACTCCAACAGTGTCCAGTCCCACTACAGGTGCTCGGCCCATCATCACGGTGCACAAGTCCGGCACAGTTACTGTAGCCCAGCAGGCTCAGGTTGTGACTACTATGGTGGGCGGAGTCACCAAAACCATCACTCTTGTCAAGAGCCCACTTTCCATGGGAGGAAACCTGGTACAGTATATTTAAAATTCTGGCATAGGAAAAAAATGAATGGTAAAAGCGTTGAATGGACATAGTATTATTTATTTATCTTTTCCTTTTAGATATCCAACTTGGGCAAGATGGTGTCAATGGTACAGACCAAACCGGTCCAGACAGCTGCTGTGACCGGACAGGCCACCTCCAACCCACTGACTCAGATTATACAGGTATTGTTAAACCATAAGTATAACTAGTTTTAAGTTTCTCAGATACTCACATTATTTATAATTTAAAATAATATACATTTTAACATCATTCTCGTTCCATAGACAAAGGGTCCTCTTCCACCCGGCACCATTCTGAAGCTGGTAACATCTGCGGATGGAAAACCAACCACCATAATTACCACCAGTCAAGCAGGTGGCACAGGAAACAAGCCCACTATCTTGGGCATCAGTGGCATGTCCCCCACTACCACCAAACCGGGCACCACCACTATCATTAAAACAATCCCCATGTCTGCTCTACAGCAGGGAGCTGCAGGTAAAGAAAGAAACCCTTTTGTCAAGAAATGTCATTGTGTTTTGTCTACTTTTGTCTATTACTACTAGTAGTATAATAATACTAATGCATTTTTTTTTATTTATATTTAAGTGTCATTAAATCATTAATAATAATAATAATAATGATATTAGTTAATACATTTTATATATTTAATTTATATATGTATCATTACATTTATATAATAATAATAATAATAATAATAATAATAATAGCAGCAATAGTTATTACTGTTCACAACTAAATAATAGTAATAATAATAATAATAATAATAATAATAATAAAAAGTCACTTAATGAGTGTCTGTTTTCTGTTGTAGGTGTGACTAGTAGTACCGGGATGAAGAGCCCCATTACCATCTTCACCACGAAGGTGATGACATCTGGAACAGGAACTCCCGGCAAATTCATTACAGCAGTGCCTAAGATTGGTACAGCAGCAGGCCAGCAAGGCCTAACACAGGTATTGGGGTCAGAATATCTGGTGGAAATCTGATGTCACTGAAGTGCTTAAAGGTCCGTTTTCTTACCCGAGTTGGGTTTTTCTCTCCTAAGGTTGTTCTGAAGGGAGCCCCTGGTCAGCCTGGAACCATTCTTCGCACTGTGCCGATGGGAGGAGTGCGTCTCGTGTCTCCAGTATCTGGGGTCAAGCCAACTGTAACCACACTGGTTGTCAAGGGAACAACGGGTAAGGATGTGAACTTGATCGTCAAAAGTTAATGTTCCTTGTTAAAAGACTTTATGCTTCTCTGCCAAGTGTAATTCAGCAACTGCTATTATGAATGATTAAAGTATTTTAAAACTTCTTCTTCTTTTTCCAAGGTGTAACAACTCTTGGTACAGTCACAGGAACTGTTTCTACCAGCTTAGCTGGAGGAAGCTTAGCCAGTGCCAATGCCACCCTGGCAACCCCCATCACCACTCTGGGTACCATTGCCACCCTCTCCAACCAGGTCATTAATGCTACCGCTGTGTCAGCTGCTCAGACCAACCTGACCACTGTCACCTCCAACATGCAGGTTAGAACCAGATTATCTTTTCTGAATTGATTTTTATTTGTATATAATTCTTTAATTACTGAAGCCATTTTGTGTAACATTAAGTTATATTCAGTTTTACTCAATATTTACATTAAATTCACTGAAAAAATAACAATCTGTTGTCACTAATTTTGTGTCGTCCTTTCTTAATAGCCCACCCAGGTGACTCTCATAACTACACCCAGTGGTGTGGAGGCTCAGCCTGGCCAAGATCTGCCTGTTTCCATTCTGGCCTCTCCCACGTCTGAGCAGCCCACCTCTACTGAGTCTGGTGCAGGCGACGCTTCTGGCAGTGTTACTGTAGTGTGCTCCAACCCTCCCTGTGAGACTCATGAGACGGGCACCACCAACACAGCCACCACAGCGACGGCAAACATGGGCACTGGACCAGCTGGCACAGTACAGAGAGTGTGCTCCAACCCACCCTGTGAAACACATGAAACAGGTACAACAAACACTGCTACCACAGCATCTGCCAACATGGGCACTGTTCAGAGGGTCTGCTCAAACCCACCATGCGAGACCCACGAAACGGGCACCACCAACACAGCAACAACAGCATCTTCAAGTATGGGCACTGCTCCTGCTGGCATGGTGCAGAGGGTCTGCTCAAACCCACCCTGTGAGACCCATGAGACGGGCACCACAAACACGGCCACCACGGCTTCATCTAACATGGGTGGAAATCAAACAGGAACGGTGCAAAGGGTCTGCTCAAACCCACCTTGTGAAACCCATGAGACGGGCACCACCAACACAGCCACCACGGCTTCATCTAACATGGGCGGAAATCAAACAGGAACGGTGCAAAGGGTCTGCTCAAACCCACCTTGTGAGACCCACGAGACAGGCACCACAAACACGGCCACCACTGCTTCATCTAACATGGGCGGAAATCAAACAGGAGCAGTGCAAAGGGTCTGCTCAAACCCACCTTGTGAGACCCACGAGACGGGCACCACCAACACGGCTACCACAGCTTCATCTAACATGGGTGGAAACCAAACCGGAGAGGTGCAGAGAGTTTGCTCAAATCCACCTTGTGAGACCCACGAGACGGGTACCACCAACACAGCAACCACTGCCACCTGCAGTATGGAGACAGATGAGGAAACAGGTACTTCAGATTTCAGAAAGATTCATCTTCAGCTTTCACACAAACATTATTTACACTACCGTTCAAAAGTTTTGGTTGGGTTTGTAATGCTCATCAAGGCTGCATTTATTTCATTAAAAATGCAATAAAACTGTAATATTGTGAAATAACAAAAAATACAATTAGGAAAAATAACTTTTCTATATACTTTAATATAAATATATAGTAATCTTTTTGGCGGGGTGTGAATTGTAGCAATACATATGAAACAGTATTATTTAACTGGTTAAATTAAATTTTCTGTGGGAAAACTTAACTGGTTTCCATTTTCTTGTTTCTTCCCATTTGAACTTTTTGTGTGTTTTTAAAGGTTTATGGTAACTATTTATTTTGTGCATTTAGCCCAGCAGAGTGGTGAAGCATCAGAATCTACCACCAGCACGGAGGGCCTGCCGTCCACTGCGGCGCCCCAGAGCAGAGCCATTACCACAGTCACACAGGCCACGCCTCTACCAGGACCAGCTGTTCCAGTGAGTGGAGATACAAACTCTATACTTAAATGTTATGCTAATGTATTAATCCAATAAAATAGCCATATGTTGACTAAGTCAAAGTGCAACCCATTTTCAGGGTTCCTGTGGGCCCTTAAGTTCAGGTTGATAAAATTTAAGGTGATTAAAGTCTTAAATATCTTAATTGGTATGTCATCATTTTAATATAATAATAATAATAATAATAATAATAATAATAATAAAATTATAATTTTAACAAAAAAAAAGAATCGTGATATGCCTTCACAAGATGTAGCAATTTTATTTAATTCAATCATGTTCAAAGTCAGAACTTGGCGCTGTTGCACGTTCTACATACTTGTAGCTTCAGAGCAGTTTGCAGTCAGTGAATACCGCATATTTATGCCGAGCAATTACTTATGATCTACTGTTGCTGAATTGTGATGAAGAATACTTGTTATTATTGGTATTTTGGTTACACAATAAACTGCATCTGGCATTTAATTCAACGTAAACTCTTGTGGCTTCTCTCTGAGTACGCCCTGTCAGAGGAAGGAAAAAATAAGACCATTATTTAACACTTTCAATATATAGTTTTTACTAGTATCGACACAATACTAATAAAAAGAATCAGAGATACAATTTATAATGATTGTATGGGTTTGTTCTATATGAACTTATGAACATACAATATTAATTTAATTTGTAGAAAAATAATCAGTAGTGTGTGTGTGTGTGTGTGTGTGTGTATATGTGTATGTGTGTATATATATATATATATATATGTGTATATATATATATATATATATATATATATATATATATATATATATATATATATATATATATATATATATATATATATATATTTTTTTTTTTACAAACAAAGCTGTGACACTAAGTTTGATCATTCTGACATCTGCTGTCAAGAGTTTGAGCCCATCACATAGCACTGTGTACTCGTACCATAAGAAATTTAACTGTGTACAGGGTTCCTTGAAATCCTTGAAAGTTTGTGAATCTGAAAAAAAAAAAAAAAATGTCAAGGCCCTGGATAAACATACATAGATACAGGTAGTTTTCTGAAAAAAAAAAATCCATATTATTCCCTCCGGTCCACTAATGTTATTTCGCCAACACTTCATGGCCTATGCATACTAGCTTGCTTGACGTTTGTGATTAATCTGTTGCCCAAATATTTGATTTAATGTAATGTTGAATTGCTTTGCTTGTTAAGATAATGTAAACCCATGAGGCAAGAAAAACTTAAAAGCATATTCATATATCTTAACTTCTGGTTACATGAGCCTAAGCTCTATTCAATAAAATCCATGCAAAAGTTAATATCAGATCATTTTAGAATACAGTATAGGATGTACCGAATATTCTTCAGTTTTATGCAAAACAGAAATACGACACATAGAATATCAGATCTCTGTCATATGGTAAAAAAAAAAAAGAAGCTTTTTTGCATAGTTGTGTTTGACACATGAAAACTGTAACAATGTATCTTACAAGGTAACACAATGTAACCTTGCTCTCACTTGAAATGTGTCCCCACATTAAGTCCTTGAATTTGAGGGTATTGGACCTGGAAAGTCCCTTAAAGGTCCTTGAATGGTCCTTGAATTTGAAGTTAACCAAGGTGTGGGAACCCTGTTTGTAACTAGCTACTTTACTGTTGGAAATCTCACCAAATTTGGCCACCAATAAAACAAATGACTGCTCTTTTGGTTTCAAATACATTTTCACTATTCTTTTAGACTAGTGGTCTGAAAAGTTGGTTAAAATCTGTAGCTGGTTGATGTTTCCTGCAAATTACATGTGAAAGTTAATATTTTTTTGGTAGAGCCCGACCGATATGGGTTTTTTGGGGGCTGATACCGATATTAGGGAGTAAAAAAATTCCGATAACGATATATCGGCCGATATTCTTTGTGTATATTATAGTACAGTACTAGCCAAAAGTTTGGACACACTTTCCCATTGGTGTCCAAACTTTTGACTGGTACTGTATATATAATATACAGTACAGTACAGTATAATATACAGTACAGTATGTACATAATATACATACATTGTACATAAATACAACAGAACAAACATACAAACGAAAGTTATTTTCAGGTTTTTCATAGGTCTAAACTAGATTTTCAGGTAGGCTACAGAAATAGTAATCAAATGTAAAATATCACTGCATAGTCTTCACTATATAAATATAGATTAACCATTTATTAAAGTTATTCAGTCAAGAGCAGTGAGTGAATTATTTTTATTTATTTATTTTTTGAGAGAACGCTTCCCTGCCATTGATTCTGTGTTTTCACTGTTATACGGTAGGGGGCACTATTACACATCTCCTGAACGAGTGCAGAATCTCCTGATCAAAACACAGGCGAAGAAGAAGCAGAAATGCACGATCTCATATAAGAAGATGCATATGTAAAATAACGCGATCATCAACATTAAACAGCATATAAATCAAAACGGCTATGTTATTGAATGAAATGTTTACCCAGGACTATGAAGCTTTGGGGGTGTTGATGGACTCGATCTGTTACTCCATCTGTGTGTTAACCAATCTGAATCCCATCTGTATGCAAGTTAGTCTTTGTTAAAAATGTGATTTTTCTCAGCTTTTTCCTCAATGTTGCTTTTTTTCATGAAACGTACCCACATTCAAGTGTTGATGAATGCATGAAGCTAGAATAAAACAGAGGCTTTGTTCTTTCTTTTGATATATTGCATGTTCAGATATTCATACAAGAAGATATTCTGTGGGCCATGAAACTTAAACGTTGGCGGTGACTGGCAAATTTCATGTTTACGTTCACTTAAGACATAACGGACTATGTTTACGATGATACTCGACAAGCATTTTGACTTATTTTGTGTGAATATTCGCGCGCTGTGAGACGCGTGGACATGCTTGGGCACACGTTCATATCGGTGGCATATCTGCGTCATATACGCCGATGCCAATATATCTGCGACAGGCTCATATCGGCCGATAAAATCGGCAGACCGATAAATCGGTCGGGCTCTACTTTTTGGTTGTGGGGTGTGAATTGAAACAGGAAAATTTAACTGGTTAAATTAAATTTAACTCTTAAGTCTTAAATTTTAATTTTAAAAACTCTGCTGATACCCTAAATTTACTGAATGCAAACATATTGAATGAGAGAAATTGTAGGGTGAGACTTTTTTTGTATCCATTGGGAACTAATGCATACAATTATTGAGCTCACTTAAATGTTAGATTGAAGATGGTAGGAGGGGAGGGTTGAAAAGAAAGAGGGATTAACAATTTTTCTTTCTCTGTCCTTCTCCTGCAGTCTATCTCTTCCATCACGGAGTCATCCTCAGAGGCAGGAGCTGAGCCGGTTGTTATGGAGAGCTCGGAGGCAGAGTCCTTGCAGACAGAAGGCCAGGCTGAAGCGGAGGCAGTTGCCATGCAGGCAGAGTTCCAGGCAGAGGCGGGGGCAGTAGCTATGCCCAGTGACTTCCAGGCGGAGGCAGTGGCCTTGCCGAGTGACTTCCAGGGAGAAGCTGTGGCGGTAGCCATGCAGGCAGAGAGCCAGGCAGAGGCAGGGGCAGTGCCCATGGAGCATGACGCTTCTAGCATGGCAGAAGGAGAAACCGCTCAGGAGCAGCTACCAACAGCAGAGGTATAGTCAATTGCATTCTAGCTGTACAATTTCCAGTTATTATTGCAAATTAAGACTAATGCATGCTACTTTTAATAATTAATTTTCTAATATGCGTAAAGACAAATAATCTAATACTTAAAATATTAATTTCTTACCAAGACTAAATCTTGTTGTACAGTTTTATATAGGTGTATTTTTCTAGCTGTATAATTTTCAGCTATTATTGCAACAATTAAGACTAATAAATTCTTACTAAAACAAAAACTAATTTGGAAAAAAAAAAGATTTGGGGTCTGTAAGATTTTACTATTATTCAGTAAGGACACATTAAATTGATCAAAAGTGACCGTAAAGACATTCATAAAGACATTTATAATGTTACAAAAGATTTCTATTACTATTTCAATAAATGCTGTTGTTCAAAATAGTCATGGTTTCACAAAAATATTAAGCAGCACAACTGTTTTCAACATTTATAACAAGAAGAAATTTTCTTTAGCACCAAATCGGCATATTGGAATCATTGGAATCTGAAGACTGGAGTAATGATGCTGAAAATTCAGCTTTACCATGAAAGAAATATATTAAAGTTATTTTAAATTGTAAAAAAAAGTCACATTATTACTGTTTTTACTCTATTTTGATCAAATTACTTGTTTACAAATTACAAATAATTTTTATTTTATTTTTTTACTTTTTGAAATTAGTACTTTAACAAATGTTGAAAAATAAATATTTAAAAGTTTAACCCTTTAATATTTACAGTATTATGTATAACAAGTTTTAGGTGTCATCCAACTTGATGTAAAGCTCAGACTGTCTTTTTTTTTTTTTTTTTTTTTTTTTTTTGATGTTTTTGCTTTTTTTTGGTAGATGGAGGGTGTAGAGGCGGCATCAGCATCACAGGCCGAGGCACTAACCTTGCCACCAGAGCTGATGTCGGACGGACAGTCCACAACTCTGATGGTGACTGGTCTGACCCCAGAGGAGCTGGCTGTTACGGCAGCCGCAGAGGCAGCGGCCCAGGCTGCAGCGACAGAGGAGGCCCAGGCCCTCGCCATCCAGGCTGTACTACAAGCAGCACAGCAGGCTGTTATGAGTAAGTCGCCATCATTTATCCACAAAATCCCAACCTATGTCCTGCATGTGTTCAAATTCAGTCTAAAACTCGCAGTAAGCAATTTGTTCCTTGTCCCCCCTCAGGCTCAGATGCCGGAGGTGAAGACCAGCATACCCACACCATACCCATCGTTCTGACCCAGCAGGAGCTAGCGGCTTTGGTTCATCAGCAACAGCAGCTCCAGGCAGCCCAGCAGCAAGCTGCTGCTCTGGCCGCACTGCCCACAGAGGGCTTGGCTCCGGCTGACAGCCTAAATGATCCCTCCTCAGAAAGCAATGGACACAATGAGATAGCCGCCGCTGCCTCAAGTACAGTAGTCGGACTGCTGCCTCGCATCAGAGCAGAGAGTATGTGTGATGTTTTATTTTACTCTTCAATATAGTTAGTGTTAACTAACAGTAACAATGAACAATACTTCTGCTACAGTATATATTAATCTGTTAACGTTAGGTAATAAAAGTACTGTTTGTTGTTAGTTCATATTTGTTTCATTGAATATTAACAGATACATTTTTTTTATAATATATATATATAAATGATGAAATTAACATTTTAAGATCAAGATAAACAATTAAGATTAACATTAAGTGCTTTAGAAGAATTTCATTGTTGGTGCATGTTAGCTAATGCAGTTAACTAATGTTTAAGAAATGGAAGCTTATTGTAAAGTGTTTCCATGCAAAGTCTAAATGTGATATTTTTATCTGTAAGCTAGGTTTTATTGAAACGAAATGTCAGGATGTTACGTCATATTTGTATATGTGCCATTTTTAATTCTGTTTATTCCCTTTGTAGCTTTGGCTCCATCCAGCACATTAGCACCTGTAGTAGTTGCCAGTCCAGCTAAGATGCAGGCAGCTGCAGCTCTCACTGAAGTGGCCAATGGCATTGAGGCTGGGGTAAGTTTAATAATGGCTAAAGAGTCATGCACTGAAATGTGAAATAGTTGTTTTTTTTTTTTTAAATCCTGTTTTCTGTTGTTTCTCCCCACAGAAACAAAATCCTCCCACTGTTACAGTCAAACCTCAAGTGAAGAAAGAAAACCAGTGGTTTGATGTTGGCATTGTCAAAGTGACCAATATGGTTGTAACACATTTCTACATGCCTGCAGATGACTCCGCTTATGTTGAGGTAAGCCACAATGAGATTGTACTTCATACAATATTGTAAGATGTCATGACTGCTTATTTCAAAATGTAATTATACTGACAGAACTTGTTTTATGTTGCAGGATGATTCAGGCACAATCCCTGACTACAGCCAGATGAAGAAGGTGGAGCTTCAGCCCGGGACCGCCTACAAGTTCCGTGTGGCGGGTATAAACACTTGTGGCCGTGGAGCCTTTTCTGAAATATCTGCTTTCAAGACTTGTTTACCGGGCTTCCCTGGGGCACCATGTGCCATAAAGATCAGCAAGGTACACCTCACATCTTAATTTGCACTTTATTACCTCTTGTTGCATATGGTTCCAGGGTCAACCATCATTTTTGTTTTATAATGTTTTTTTAAATGGGGAATTGTGCCATTAATTTTGTTTTTCAATGATTGACTTTGACTGATTTTTTTTTTTTATTTGATTTTTCTAATATGGAAAAGTTTTTACATAAATAGGGTGTATGTCATGATTACTTGAAATTCACAATTTGCTTTGAAATTTTAAATGTAGAATTATCGATACACCAAACTATGATTTTAAAGGGATAGTTCACTCAAATGAAAATTGTCATCATTTACTCACCCTCAAGTTGTTCCGAACCTGTATGAATTTCTTTCTTCTGCTAAACACAAGAAGATATTTTGAAGAATGTCGGTAACCAAACAGTTGATGGACCCCATTAACTTCGATAGTATAGAGGGAAACAAAATACCATGGAAGTCAAAGGGGGTTTGGTAACCAAACAGTTTGGTAACCAATATCCTTCTTTTGTGATGGTGTCAGTTTTGGAACAACTTGAGGGTGAGTAAATGGCAGAATTTTTATTTTTTTCGGTGAACTATCCTTTTAATTAAGAAACTTTTAGAAATAACCTAATAAATACTACATTAAATATTATTTCTATTTAATAATGTATAACCTAATGTATATATTTTAATCAATTACTGACCAACACAAACAGTTTACACTACCATTCAGATGTTAGTTGTTAAAATTAATGTTTCAAAGAAGTGTCTTGTGCTTACTAAGGCTTGATCAAAAATACAGTAAAAACAGTAATATAGTAGCAATTCCAAAAAACAACAAAACAATTTAAAATTACATTTTGAAATATATTTTAAAGTTATAAAAAGTTATTTAATCCTGTGATGGCAAAGCTGAATTTTCAGCATCATTACTCCAGTCCACAGTGTCCCATGATCCTTTAGAAATCATTCTAATATGCTGATTTTGGAAACCGTGGAAACCATGAAACTTTTTTTCCCCCAGGATTCTTTAAATTATAAGTTCTTTGAAAGTTCAAATGTCATTTTTCTGAAATATAAATCTTTTGTAACATTATAAATGTCTTTACTGTCACTTTTGTTCAATTTAATGCATCCTTACTGAAAGTATTATTTCTTTATATATTAAAAATATTCTTGTGTGGGGATATACTCTTATACTGAGTTACTGTTCACAATTAATGCAGATCAGCAGGATCTGTAATTGATGCAATAAGAAAATGAATCATTACACTAGGGCGATTATTTTAGTAATCGAGTATTCTACCGATTATTCCATCGATTTAATATACCATCAATATAACCGCAATCTGCACATACTCTGAGTCCTTACACAAAAATTGTCTTACTGCAACATGACCGTGTGTAGTTAAATGGACTAAACGAAGCTTTGAGGCAAATGATTTTTTGAATTCGAGTTACTCGAGGAATCGTTTCAGCCCTACATTACACCCATATAAATGCGTACTTTCTTTACTTGTTTCTCTCCTCAGAGTCCAGACGGTGCCCACCTTACATGGGAGCCTCCATCGATGACATCAGGAAAGATCACAGAATACTCAGTGTATTTGGCCATCCAGAGCAGCCAGACCACCGAGGCGAAACCCTCGGCCCCAGCCCAGCTTGCATTCATGCGTGTGTACTGTGGGCCAAACCCCTCCTGCCTGGTTCAGTCCTCCAGCCTGTCCAATGCCCACATAGACTATACCACCAAACCCGCCATCATCTTCCGCATCGCCGCTCGCAACGAGAAAGGTTACGGCCCGGCTACACAAGTGCGATGGCTGCAAGGTACAGGTTTTCTTTGGTTTAGAAAAGGTTTTTGTTTTAGGCAGTGACAAGGTGGATTTTACAATTGTTTTGTTTTTTTTACATTTCGCTTTGTAGAGTCTAACAAAGATGGCCTTTCTGCAAAGCCTGCCCCAAAAAGAGCTGTTTCTTCACCAGATACGTAAGTGTCTCCAGTATCATAAAAGTGCATTTGATGAAATGTACAGTAAAACAGTAATATTGTGAAATATTTTTTAATATTTTAATATTTTTAAATATAACTTATTCCTGTAATGGTAAAGCTGAATTTTCAGCATCATTACTCCAGTCTTCAGTGTCACATCATTCTAATATGTTGATTTGGTGCACAGGAAACATTTCCTCTCAATGTTGTTGTCGTCGTCATCAGTGTTATGAATGAAACTGCAGTAATTATTTAAGGATTGAATATTAAGTTCAAAAGAACAACGTTTATTTGAAATGGAAATTTTTATAACATTATAAGTGTCTTTTACTGTCACATTAGATCAGTTTTAATGCATCCTTGCTGAATAAAATTTAAAATTAAAAAAAACATATTGACCTTAAATTTCAAAACAGTGGTTTGAGTACGAATGAGTATTTAAATACATGTACGTTTAATTGCAGGAAAGGGATTGGTCAGAAGAAAGCAAGAATGGACCAGTAAGCCCCTCTCTCTCTATTCGTCCTCCAAGACCAGGAAGACTTACAGTACTCATAGCGCTCCATCTGGATTCAACACATCTTCAACTGTAACCATCCATTAAAACAGCAAAAAATCAAGGAAGTAATTTCTAGGGAAAGCTTTTTTTTTTTTTTTTTTTTTTCTTGTTAATAGTATGAATGGAGAAAAGCACATTGAGTATTTTTCAACATAGTTGGAGTGGGAGGGAAAAAACTAATTTGCATTTTCCATTGTAGTCTTCCTTTCTCCTCCATTTCTTTCAATACATGTATCTTGCTTCAGTAAATTCAAACACCAGTTTTAAGATATTTGTAACGTTCGTTCTGTCAGTTGGGCTCAAATGAAGTTACTCTCTTTTCTGTGATGGACTTCAGGGTGAAGTTTTAGTTCACGTTAAATATGTGGACTCTGCGGGAGGATTTCTGAATGGAGACGAGTGATGTAATTTTCATGTGAGGGGAACAGAAATGGGGAAAACAAACCAAGCACTTGTCCTCAGACAAGAGGGGATATTTTTCACTCGAATGGCTAAGTGAAATTAGATCTGCTTATGGATTCGTTCTGGACTCAAGCCTTCTGGTGAAGTCTGTGCACTTTTGCATCGAGCAGAAACAGAGGCAGAACTGCAGATAAAGAAATGGCCATGGAAGTACATTACCGGCAGGACAGAGACTTTGCTAAAACTGAGATTTGCCATACAAACAAAAAAAACGAAAACAGAAAAAAAAAGAGAAAAAATTCAAAACTTCCCAAAAAATTAGTGATCGACGATGGAGAATATCTTTTGTGTAGTTTATTTTTGTATTTTTAAAGCTTTTCTCCTGTGTGTATGTGTATGTCTGTGCTTTTTTTTTTTTTTTTTTTTTTTTAATAAAATTCACAACTTTTATTTTTTTGTTTTAAAAATTCTTGGCCATCCACCTTTGGTTTAAGGATTTGTGGGATGAAGGGCTTTTGGAGGGCTGTGCTGTTGTCAAGTTCTTTGAGACATTGTATTTGTGCTCAAGCCGAGTGGTAATGTGCTACAACTGAAAAGGATGTAAACATCTGAAGGGCTTTTACTTTGTTTACTGCGAATTTCTACGCTTGTTTCCACTCTGTGTTTGTGTATGCCAAACGTTGAGATGTAAAAAATCTTTTTCTTTTTTTTTTTTCTTTTTTTTTTTTTAATTCCTCACCTTACCAAACCGCCATTATTAGTAAACACTCTTGTCCTCCTAACTTTTTTTCACTTGTAGAATTTTCTCTGCCCTAGATTGTGAAGGAAATTGTCCATGTGAAGATGAATTTCTTTTTTTTTTTTTTTTTCTCTCCCCCCTTTGATTATCTGAGAGGTATGCAAACTAAATGTTCAGTGTATACCTGTATGTCTCCATGTGGGTGAGGATGACCGTTCTCATTCTTGGTAAAAGCCAAGTTCGGATTTGACTGTAATATAGTTCATTCATACCGCAAGAAGTGAAGATGATATTCTGGCCTTTTATATATTTACCTGTACAACGTTTTTACATGTTGGTCATCTCCTGATTGCCTTTTTTGTCTTGACTTATAAAAGAAACCGAAATATATGAACTGTCTCCATGATTAATTATGACCCATTTCTTTTAGTTTCATGCAGCACATCCTGGGAGTTCATACCACCCCCAGTGTCTTCCAAAATTGTGAATTCAAGTAGCTATAGTTGATGAAACACTCTTGGGAAAGCTGAATAGATAAGGTGGTTAACTCGTTTGCATTTAACATGGAGATATTTCTTCTGAAATAAAGGAATGATATCCCAGCATAGTATTCATATGAAGTAGTTCAAGAGGTTTTATTTTCATACAAAAGCCTTTCACACATGCATCAAGAACAGGGTTTTGTTTTGTTTTTTTGTTTTTCCGTAATTGAAAATATCTTTTAATTCTTATCTATTTAATCTTTATTAATTTGTAAATTTTACACTGAATAAAATGGTAATTTTTAGTACATTAAAATAGCATTTAGTTTACTAGTTTTTTTTTTTATGACAAGAAACAGTTTATATATTTAGACGTTATTCAAACATTAAACATTGAAAAAAGTGAACTTTTTTTTGTATTACATTTTATTGTAAACAATTAAGAATGTTGCTTTAGTCCATTAACCATGTTTTAATGTGTTGTTAGGAAGAGAGCGCATTCACAACATGAGACAAATTCTACCAGAACATAATTAGAAAAGAAAGCTCTGTAAGTGACTTTAACAACATCATTCTTTGTTGTTATTGTTGTAGCTGTGGTGTGGACTTCACTATTCTCATAGTATTAGAACGATTATTAAAAATTATAGTTATCGTCCTTGTGAATGGACCTTAAAGTCAGCATGAAACAGAAGTTGCAATGGTCTTTTTTCCCCCTATTGTGACGTGTATCCGAGTGCCTATATATCTGTATATCCGGCTTCATGAACAACAAAAAAAGTAAATGATGTGCACGAATAAATCATTTATAATAAATACTGTAATATTCCATAAAAAAAATAACAGTTTTGATTTAATGTTGACTTTAACACAACAGTAACACAAGAGCTTGTCCTTGCTTCAACAATAGCATTTTTTATTTGGCTTCTTATCCTGTTGTTTCTGTATAATCTGGATGTCTTCTCCATTCTCCACATCATGGTGACTTTTGAGCTGTAGAGAGTGTGGCACAAACAACTGTAATCTAATACTGCTGCTTTTTTGGTCAAGCTGAGTATTAACTCTTTCCTCGCCAAACAGAATTTTCCGTGTTTCTGTGTTTTCACTGTTATATGCTAGGGGGCGCTATGCCATCTTCTGAAAGAGTACTGAATCTCCTGATCAAAGTACATGCGAAGAAGTTGCAGAAACCAGCAATATCTGGCGTCAGTCGCTAATGTGGCTCTTGAAGCCAGGGGAGTGAGGTTTACCTGCACAGCTCTCACTAGCTGACCTCCGTTATGTAAAATAACGCGATCATCAACATTAAACAGTATATAAATCAAAACTGCCTAGTGTTACTGAATGAAATGTCGACACAGGATGAGCTACAGGACTGTGTAAGCATTAGGGGTGTTGATGAACTTGATTTACTCCGTCTATGTTTTGATCATCGTTCTGAATCCGATCCAGATGTAGTCTGACAAAAACGTGATTTTCTCAGCTTTTTGCTCAAAATGTTGCTTTTTTTATGAAACACACATATTCAAGTGTTGATTAAAAAAAAGAATGAATGAAGCTAGAATACAAATTCTAAAACAAAATATTCGGGGGGCCATGACATTTTTGTAAAAATGATCAAAAATGCTGGCGCTGGCTGGCAGCTTTTTTTTTTTAAACCGCTGGCGGGGAAAGAGTTAAATGTTCAGTTAGGACTGGCTAGTGCCTCTGATCGAAAATTAAATTCAGTATTTGCTCAAATAGTCCTAATTTAGTCTTGGTTATGAAAAGCTTGAACTCACATACTGCAGGGCCGCTCGTGCTGCACTGTGAAAGGCCGTGTCCACGCCAATGTCTTCCTTGGCACTACATTCAAAATATTCAGCTCCGATTTCACTGCACCACTGCTGGGCTTTGTCTGGGGACACCTGTCAATCAAATCCTGCTATGAGGTATAAGCAAAGAAATACATTATTGCCTGGTTTTACAGACAAGGCTTAAGCGTAGTCCCAGACTAAATTGCATGTTTGAGCTGTTTTAACTGAAAGCAACTTGCACTTACATATCTTAAATTATGTCAATGCCATTGTTTTGTGTCAAGATGCAGATAATGTTTAAGGCACAATGACCTATTTTAATTAAGGCCCAATCCTGGCTTAATCTAAGGCCTGTCTGTGAAACCAGGCCTAGATCAATAGCTTATAATGGAATAGAGCTGGCTGACCTCACGATGATCCAAGTCAATTTTATTGCCGAGCACTATGAAAGGGAAGGCCGAGGGGTCAGAAAGACATGCCTGCACCAGGAACTCTTTCTTCCAGACGTTTAGTGCATCGAAGGAGATGGGCGAGGTAACATCAAACACTAGGAGGCAGCAGTGAGCTCCACGATACAGTGCGGTACCCAGGGAATGAAACCTCTCTGTACCTGCAGTGTCCCAGATCTGGGGCAAAAACAGCTGAGTATTGCATGACATAGTTTGTAGAGCCCTGTTCAGTCAGTTGAGATGTAACCCGTGTTATTGTAATGAAAACTGTCTGTGGATCCTGTGTATGACATGAAGTGAACATAAATGGGTTTAACATAAATGAATGTAAATGTATCTCACCTGAAGAATCACTGATATTTTATCAATAGTGACTTCTTTAGCAAGGAAATCTACCCCAATTGTGGCACGATACAAATTCGTAAAGCGATGGTCAACAAACCGGGTCATAAATGAAGATTTTCCCACTCTGTTCAGACAAAAAAAAAAAAACTAACTGACCAGAGAATTAACTGGTGAATTATACTTTCAACTACAATATAGTGCACTGACCCTGAGTTACAGAACTAGCTGCTTCTGTAAATATGCCAAACTTTTTAGAAACACAAGCAGCTGTTGAGGTTTTTCATGTTTATAGTCACTGCTTTTAGTTTCTTTCTGTACTTCCTTGTTTTTGTTTAACAGTATATAGGTTTTTGGGTAACACTTTATATTACAGTGTCATTTTTACATATGTTACATAGTTACTATAGTAATAACTATAAATTATGCATAATTACATGCAACTAACTCTAAACCGAACCAAACCCTAACCTTATAGTAAGTACATAGTTACTTAATATTACGCAGTTCTTAAATATGTAATTACAGTGTAACAAAGGCACCTTAAAATAAAGGGTTACACTTTAAGGTGCCATTGTTACCGTGTAATTATATATATAAGTACTGCTTAATATTAATTAACAACATGTACTTATAGGGTTAGGGTAGGATTAGGGTTTGGTTGAGGGTTAGTTGCATGTAATTATGCATAATTTACTGTTATTACTATGGTAAGTACATGTAATATATGTAACAAGGACACTGTAAAATAAAGTGTTACCAAATAAAGTGTAACCAGTTTTTGTTTTTGGGTCTCACATACACTAGTATTCAAAAATTTTGACATCTTGAAACAAAATTCTTTTGTACCAATGTAGCAACTAATTTATCAGAAATACAATCAATACATTAATATTGTAAATTAATAACTTTTATGTTTTTCTCTATATATTTAAAAAATATATATTATATTTTTTAGCAGCCATTACTTAAGTCTACTTAGAAAACTTTGTAATATTTAAAAAAAGCATTTAAATGTATTTACAGTATTGTTTTTATCAATATAATGCAACCTTGGTGAATAAAAGTATCACATTCTCTCAGAAACATAAAAACGTCATAATGATACCAAACCTTTGAAGGGTAGAATTAATGTCTTTGTCGTTCTTGCAAAATATTCTGGACTATAATAGGATGCTGGAAAAGCTGTTATTTGTATATGTAAAATGCTTTACATGCTTTAGATTTACCAGCATTACTTTCTAAGACAGACACTCACCCAGAGTTTCCGATAAGAATCACTTTCAAGTGTGGTGTGCTCCATTCAGTCATGATAAAAATAACCAAAGCTGTCTTCAATGAAAGGAGGTCATGAAAGAACTCATCTCAGTCAACACTTCTCCTTGTTGCATTTTAGACTGTAGCGTATGTCCTGTTCGTATCACTGATCCATAAGAAAACATGGCAAAATAGGTAATGGTTAACCACCTTAGCAGTGCAAGGTAAACAAACGCCTTGCTAAACTAAACAGGTGGTGTAGGCTAACAAAAATGTATGTTTTGCACTTCCTGGGCAGTTTTAAATTTCATGATTTTAAAATACTCGAGACAACATAACAGCATTGCTCTTTATTTTTTAGTAGGCCAAAAGTTTATTTATGCATTATCTAATGCATTAGTATAATAAATGAACAATGAACACTTTTAGAGCATTTATTTATCTAAGTTAATGGTAAGTTATAAATTAGTGATCCATGACATTGATCTATGACATTATGTTGAATATCAAAGTTTTTGTGTGTTTGTTAATGAGATTTTTAGATTTGTGGAGTTTATGTAAAACTATACTCTGCCACCCAGTCACTGTTTGGATTTAAATAGGCAAATGCTTAAGAGCCTATGATCGGATCATTATTGCAGTGATTATTATGTTTCTAGCATATGTTTGGCAACAGTTCTTCTAACCAATTGATGGAGTGTGTAGCTTTTTATTTCTTAAACAACCATGAAACCACATCATGGCCATATTCCAGGATGACAATGTCAAGATTCATCAGGCTCAAATTGTGAAAGAATGGTTGGGAGGGAGCATGAAGAATCATTTTCACACAGTCCAGACCTTAAATTCATTAAAAGTGAATTTTGGGATGTGCTGGAGTAGACTTTACAGAGTGCTTGACTCTTGCATTGTCAATACAAGATCTGGACCAAAAATTGATTCACCTCTTGATGGAAATACCATTACAACATGTATTTCCATCAAGAGGTGTGTCAATTTTTGGTCAAGGTCTTGTATTGACAATGCAAAAGTCAATCACTCTGTAAACTGTCATGGTCTGGTCAGCTTTTATAGATCATTGTAATCTACACTAATCATTGAAATAACTTGGTTCCACAAACAATACCATACATTTGATAATAATTCAGTACCATGATGTAACCATGTGATACCATTTAGGCTACTGTACCATGGTACCGCCACAGTACTGCTTTGTAATCGTAGCTTTTCATCATTCATTTTGCTTTCAAAGTACAAAATATAGTGGCAAACGCTTGGCAGAACCGCTATGTCAGAGGTCCTCACATGGGAGGTGTCTTGCTCTGTGTCAGTTAAGGGTGTGGAGTCCAAAACTGTAAGTTGTAACAGTGAATATTGAGACCAGTTCTCAACTGAAACGTGGTTTTGACTAACTTACCTCACAAAACACAGACAAACAAACTTAGCTGATACCTTTGAGTCACACTATTACTTATGGGAACTGTGGCTTTGAGGTCAGGTACACATCCTCTTTAAAAGTTTAGAAGTTTAGAATTTCACCTCTAACATGTTATGCATTACTCTCTCTATGAGATTAGTGCATAACATGTTAGAGCATATATGTTGTAACATTACTTTAAGATACTTTCACATTTTGTTCTACAACATAAATTCAAATGTGCAATTATAAACAATTGAATTGCCAAGAATGTATTAAATTGATCAAAAGTTATTTTTCAAATAAATGCTATTCTTTTGAACTTTCTATTCATCAAAGAAATCTAAACAAAATGTGTCATGGTTTACATAAAAATATTAAGCAGCAAAATTTTTCTTGAGCAGCAAATCAGCATATTAGAATGATTTCTGAAGGATCATGTGACACTGAAGACTGGAGTAATGATGCTGAAAATGTGTTTTGATAACACAGGAATAAATTACATTTTAAAATATATTTAAATGGAAAACAGATTTTTAAAATTGTATTAATTTTTCACAATATTTCAGTTTTTCTTATAAATTACATCTTATTACCATCTAGCACTGCAACTGCCACAAGGGCATGAGTTTATATGCTTGAAAAATCCGACAACCATTGTAGGTACTTTCTTGTTACTTGTTGAAAGCTATTCTATCAACAAATGAGAAATTCCCCAGGGAAGCGATGGTGAACAGCCTTCCGTGTTAGCCTACAAATTGACGACATGAGTGAACAGCTTTATCGGTTATGTTGTGGATGCAGTGGTGGGGAGGAGGGACAGACTGGAAATTATTTCAGTGCGATATATCCTCTTACAGTCTGCAACCCATAGACAAGAACATTCTGTGTTCTCTCACTTGGACTTATCTTTGGGATAAGACTTTTGACTAGAAATGATTTTAGAGTCTTGAGGATGAGATATGTCATTATTTGGGAATGAAGATATTGTTGGCAATAACACATACCTTTTGTGGATGATCTGAATGAAATTCATTCTAACTTTGGAAATAAAAAGAAATAAGCCGTCGTGGCAGAATGAGAGAGGCGGTCCTTTGAGTTGAACCCTCATGACACAGAGCCGCTCAGCTGGCTGTGTGTGGCAGAGATAAGGGCCTGCTTTCATGGAAGTTTCTTTCCTTGGAACTGGAGCGCTGCCCCAAGAACCCACAACTGCCCCCAACCCTTCTGGCCTTTTTGCTCTGGCCCCCGCACCATCCTGACCACTAACAGTTCCCGCAGGAGTCTTGTGTCACTCACCAACTGAAACATCTTTTTGGATCCACATGGGCATTGTGTATTTGGCACCTGGATCTGAGGACTTCCTGGTTTAAGGAATGGATATTATTATACTAACAGAAATTCACTTTCACTGTTGTCACTCACTGGGCCCCTTAAACAAAACCCTGGATTTCAAACACATTACATAATATGTGATTGTATGAGTATGTTGCACGTATAGTTGTACTGAGTTATTTTCGGTTTCACTTTATTTTGATGGTCCCTTTTCCCTTTTGATGGTCCCCAACACATTCTGTTGACTATAAGTAACGTTGCACCTAAATGTCTACTAACTCTCATTAGAGTGTTAGTAGAGTATAAGCAGACTGGTAGGGTTAGAATAAGTTGACATGTAGTTGCAAAGTTACTTATGGTCAGGAGAATGTCTGTTGGAGGCCGATCATCACAATAAAGAGACAGCAGATATTAAGCAGACAGTCTACTAATACTCTAATGAGAGTAAGTTGACACATAGATGCAACATTACTTATAGTCAACAGAATGTTCAAAAGGGAACATCAAAATAAAGTGCTATCTTATTTTCTTTTGAGTAATGGAGAGACCAATGCAATGCAATATTTTGGAATAAAATACAATATAGGTCTCTCTCTCTCTCTCTCTCTCTCTCTCTCTCTCTATATATATATATATATATATATATATACACTCACCTAAAGGATTATTAGGAACACCATACTAATACTGTGTTTGACCCCCTTTCGCCTTCAGAACTGCCTTAATTCTACGTGGCATTGATTCAACAAGGTGCTGAAAGCATTCTTTAGAAATGTTGGCCCATATTGATAGGATAGCATCTTGCAGTTGATGGAGATTTGTGGGATGCACATCCAGGGCACGAAGCTCCCGTTCTACCACATCCCAAAGATGCTCTATTGGGTTGAGATCTGGTGACTGTGGGGGCCATTTTAGTACAGTGAACTCATTGTCATGTTCAAGAAACCAATTTGAAATGATTCAAGCTTTGTGACATGGTGCATTATCCTGCTGGAAGTAGCCATCAGAGGATGGGTACATGGTGGTCATAAAGGGATGGACATGGTCAGAAACAATGCTCAGGTAGGCCGTGGCATTTGAACGATGCCCAATTGGCACTAAGGGGCCTAAAGTGTGCCAAGAAAACATCCCCCACACCATTACACCACCACCACCAGCCTGCACAGTGGTAACAAGGCATGATGGATCCATGTTCTCATTCTGTTTACGCCAAATTCTGACTCTACCATCTGAATGTCTCAACAGAAATCGAGACTCATCAGACCAGGCAACATTTTTCCAGTCTTCAACTGTCCAATTTTGGTGAGCTCGTGCAAATTGTAGCCTCTTTTTCCTATTTGTAGTGGAGATGAGTGGTACCCGGTGGGGTCTTCTGCTGTTGTAGCCCATCCGCCTCAAGGTTGTGCGTGTTGTGGCTTCACAAATGCTTTGCTGCATACCTCGGTTGTAACGAGTGGTTATTTCAGTCAAAGTTGCTCTTCTATCAGCTTGAATCAGTCGGCCCATTCTCCTCTGACCTCTAGCATCAACAAGGCATTTTCGCCCACAGGACTGCCGCATACTGGATGTTTTTCCCTTTTCACACCATTCTTTGTAAACTCTAGAAATGGTTGTGCGTGAAAATCCCAGTAACTGAGCAGATTGTGAAATACTCAGACCGGCCCGTCTGGCACCAACAACCATGCCACGCTCAAAATTGCTTAAATCACCTTTCTTTCCCATTCTGACATTCAGTTTGGAGTTCAGGAGATTGTCTTGACCAGGACCACACCCCTAAATGCATTGAAGCAACTGCCATGTGATTGGTTGATTAGATAATTGCATTAATGAGAAATTGAACAGGTGTTCCTAATAATCCTTTAGGTGAGTGTATATAAACATTTAATATAAATACAATCTTAATATAATTTAATATTTATAATAATATAATAAAATTATAAAGTAAACTATATAAAATATAAAACTGTTTTCAATAACAATAAGAAGATGAAGAAGAAGAAGAAGAAGAAATGTGTATGTAGTGTATGTATATCTTTTTTTTGATACCTGATACCTGAAATCCTTGTCCTTGTGAGGAAATGTTTTGGTCCCCATGAGGAAAGCAGCTTATAAATCATACTAAGTGATGTAAAAATGTAGAAAGTTTGGGTGATGGGTAGGTTTAGGGTTAGGGGATAGAGTGTGTACAGTATAAAAATAATTTGTCTATGGAATGTCTGCATAAAACAAGAAAACCAAACATGTGAGTGTGTGTGTATGTGTGGTCCAGGTAAACCCTAGATTATGAGGACAAAATTTCCCCACAAAGATGGCAATATCCGAAATCCTTGTCTGTGTGGGGACATTTTTTGGACCCCATGAGGAAAGCAGCTTATAAATCATACTAAATAGAGTATACAGTTTGTACATAAAAATCCTTATATCTATGGAATATCCTCATAAAACATGAAACGTACGTGTGTGTGTGTGTGTGTGTGTGTGTGTGTGTGTGTGTGTGTGTGTGTGTGTGTGTGTGTGTGTGTGTGTGTGTATGTGTGAAAAAGAGAATGTTGTAGGGTGTCACTATTCCTGTGAGTTTGTTCATGTAGTGTCATGGCTAGTCTTACGATTCCCCAGCCTCCCACTCCAATCTTGATAACCTCTTATCACAGTTCAGCAGCCAGCACATACACACAGCCACCAGCCACATCCCTCAGCACTGCCACAGCCTGCCTCTCTCTCTCTCTCTCTCTCTCTCTGGTCTTCAGAAAGATCTTTCTCTTTGGCAGTCTTTTGTGAGGGGATCAGCTTAATATACAATATAATATATAATATAAGTATTTTAAATTCTACAAATGGAAAAAATACATAATAAATTAATACATTTATATCTATAGTTTTACATCTTTACAAAAGTGTTTTTTGTTATAGGACAATAGATCATGACTTATCATGTAACTTTAAAAATGTTTAGGACAGAAATTAAGCCATGTTTTGTGTTTATTCGTTTGTTTTTAAAATGATAGTTCATTCGTATAATTCATGTCGTTTTATAGCAGAATGCTCAACAACTCTATTCCATTGAATGAAAGTGAATGGGGACCATGGATGTCAAGAAAGCACAATAAGCTAAATTTGATAAAAAATTATTTAAATTTGGGCCTGTTGCTCACACAAAACTACCATACGGCTCCAGGAAACTTGGACTATATTGTGCAAGTTGTATGGTCGACTTTTACGATGCTCTTGTTCTTATGGGTGTTTTGTAGCTTGACAGCTCCTACTCACCATCCACTTTCATTAAATGGAAAACATCTTCTTTTGCGTTCCACTGAAGAAAGTTTTACAGGTTTGGAATGACATGAGGGTGAGTAAATTGAATTTTGATATAACTATCCTAATGTAACAATATATTAGCCTACATGCATGTTCAAGTTCTAAAATAGGGCCTTATGTAAATCAATAACCTGGCCCTTGTTTAAGGATTTGCTTCTCTGGATCTCATCCCAGTTTCCCTGAAAATTATAAATGCACAATGGTGGAGGGAAGTTGAAAGTGTTTTGACTGTCAAATGACAGTGACAGTCTACGTCTTGTGCTCAGGCAGGCCGTGCTGCGTCCATATCTCTGACCATGATTGCAGCATTTGAGTTTATTTGCATTACTGTTCTTTGCTGAGCTGCACCAGGGAAAAGTGTTTTTGCATTTTCATTTGCTTTGTTCACAGTCACCGTTTCCATTTGGACTGGTCTTTGTTACTTCTTTGTGCCGTTTTAATTCCTGAATTTATTGTGTATGTGCCATAGCATACTTAACATGCTCTATGATTTTTTTTTTTTTTTTTTTTTTCGCAGAAGTGCTCCTTTATCATTGTTGTGCTTGAATCATATGTACGATGAGTTTATGGTTGTTGTAAACTAGGGTTTCTCATATTCTCTGTGGGAATTTCTTAGACAACGAGCTGTTAGATTTCCCTCTTTATCTTTTTATAAAACCTCTGGTTTGTACTGTGAGAATAACTGGTATAATTTACCATTGTTTCTGTTCTGGTGAACCAAAAAACTCAATAACCGATTGACGTTTAAGTGTGATATCTGAAACAATTTTGTGTTCAAAATCATGCCCTATAGCCGATCACAATCATAATGGTCAAGAATATTTATACAAACCAACATTGTTAAACTGATCTATACTTAGTTGCTGTGTCAGCTAGAGATCTGACTGCCATATAATATTCAAAACTCTAAGCATGGCCGTATGGTAGGAGTGTCCAAAAAAGTACCCCAACCCCACCCATTGGTGCCCTACAATTTTAAATGAAGTTGCTAGTTCCTAAAGACTGAAGGAGATAAGCAAGCGAGCAGAGAACCAGTACACTCTCACTCTCAAGCCGTCCTCCATGATCTGTGCAGTGGTGTGAATCAAGATACTCAATACATCACTTGCAGGTAAGTTCTTCTAGTTCTAGCCAGTGAAAGTGTCTCAACACATTACTCACAAAATGATTTTGTGTTTAGATATGGAAGAGAGTATTTTCTTATTAATTTAATAGGCCTACATCTTTAATATTTGCCAAATATGTGATATACTGGGTTCTGACATGTAGGATTTTGTTACAGTCTAGACTTAAAAAGAAGCCAATTTAATCAATCAGTCAACATATAAGCCAATAAATAAATGTGTGAGCTGTTTGCAATATATCTGATAAAATGTGCAATTATTATTTGCTATTAAATTATAATTTTCGACAATTATTATGCAATTATTTTTTGTTATTATTGCAGCACATTTTAAAATAATGTTAGATGAGCATTTAATAAGCAAACGATTGCTTACTGTATTTAAGAGCTTGCAACAATAATTTAAAAGAGATTGAGCCAGAATCAGATGTTAATTATTAGACAAATGTCAAAATATTCTAATGTTTTCCCTCATTTTTATTAAAATTGTATTGTAATTATTATTACTATTAGGCCTATCCAAATTTCAATTCAAAAAAATATAATTCTGAATGTGTTACTGCCTGTGTTTGTAACTGATTCATTAACATACAATGAGATATAATAAATATATTGCATAATACTGTTATTAAATACATAATTATATATATATATATATATATATATATATATATATATATATATATATATAACATTTTTAATAGCATTAATCTTCTATTTCTAAATTTAACTGTTTGTAAAGAGCATATTTCTCAGACATATGTGTATATGGGTCGTTCACGCTATGATTTAAAATTCATTCAACATTGTTCCCTTGATTGCACAGCATTATGCTAATATGCACATCAAAAGAGCTGAATTTTGTCTAACACTTTCAGTATGTGCAATCATTAAGTAGACTGATAATGATAAACCAGTTATCAGAAGAATATGCGATGCTATTCATAATCACTCAACTAGATTGACGGTTTTTCTGTTTAACGTAATAACATGACTGACTGACGGAAATTAAGAAAATATGTTCCAACATTATTAATTATGTTCATATATCCAATCCTATTTTGTTCAATTTAACAAAAATATTTTGTTAATTATAATGTCTGAGGTTTGTAGATGAGTTTAGGCTAATTTAACTTAAATCTAAGCTCCTTGCTTTCTAGCTAAAGCTAAAAACAAAAATAAAACAAAACATAAAAAAAACATATAACCTGAATGCATTATCAATGCAATAAAGACTTTAGTTCTGATAATGATCTAATTAGTAGCTAATCTAATTCTTTTAGTCCTATCTGAGCTCTTAGCCTATACAGCAATATACAGATGTGTACCCGCAAATTCTGAGCTAGCTGTAAAGACTTAAAAAAAAAAAAAAAATGATAGATTTAAAAAAATAAAATGATATGCTTCAAGCCCAAAAATCAATGTATAGGACTATTTTTCAGGACAGATATTTCATCAATATTGATCATGCTTGACCGTTATTCTGTTTTTCAAAGACAATATAATGGTCTTTCTGTTAATCTTTTAATAGTCAATTCCCCTAAGGGAGTGAACGTTGATGTGAGCTAATGCTAACTGTTATGAATGCCTGTGAGAAATTCAGACATACTGATGTATTTTTAGTGCTGACTTTTTGCCACAGTCAAATGAGGACCTTTTAAAGGGAAGTGTGACAGGCCATACTGTCTAGATACCTTAATATAAAAAAAATTACGGACCAAGGAGGTCTATAATACCTGTCAGGCTACACCTATCTGCATTCCCATTCATCTCTATGGCAGCTATAAGGATTGTGAAAAATGTTTTAAAGTATATTTTAACTTTAGAATTGATTTAAAATTGACTGCTAAATGAAATCATCATCTCAGTTCAAATAAATTCATAATTCTTCCAAAACTATTGTCTGAACATTATTTCTCCCATTTGAAAGATGGAGAACTCATCTGAGCAGTCACGTTGGGTGTCCCCCAGTCTGATCAGTCCCGACCCATTAGCAAACTACACCACAGAGCCTGGTTTACTGCCACCCGGTGAAGATGATGAGACCTTCTACTCCAGCTCTGAGGCTGACTTACTCCCATCTTATTATTCCACTAGTGGCCAAAGCCGAGCCTCGTCGTCTTACAGACACAGTCCAGGTGAGATCCTCACTGCTGTAGTTAAAGTGAAATGTGCCATTTCTGCATCACCGAATGGTATTGCAATTATAATAAGAGATCAGTAGGAGTTGTTTGAAAACCATTGCAACCATTGTTTCACTGGTTTCCGCACCACCATAAAGGGATAGTTCACCCAAAAAAGAAAAAGTCTATTATTTACTCGCTCTAATGTTGTTTCAAACTTGTATGACCTTCTCCTGAACATAATGTCTCAATGGTTGATTGTCCATATAATGAAAGTCTCCATTGACTGCATAGACAAACAGCCTTTAAACTATCACTTTAAAGTCAATAATGAGGTACATTATAGTCTAAATGTGTTACTTTTTTATTCCATTGAAATAGTTCGCCAAGTCTACTCCTCTCCATCTATTCTGGCAAACATCCAGTGGCTGGACAACTCTGCAGGTCACTCTCTAAACTCTTCCTATAACCCCACATCCACTGTCTGGGCAAGCAGCCCATTCACAAAGACACCTCTCCACCCTCACACCTCCACGTCCATCTACCCGAACAGTGTGACCCCATCTTTCACATCCCCCAAAGAGGGATTCCCTTCCCCTAGTCGTGATGGGAAGGAAAGTCCCAGGCTCCAGGAAGTCCTGAAAGCCGAGCGCCTGAGTCCCATGGGTGGAGGGGGAAGCAGCTTTCTCAATCTGAGTTCAGCCACTGGAGGTGTGTATGGTGCTTCTCCACACATGCTGAGTCCATACGGATCGTACATGACCACGTCACAGGACTATAGTTCAGCAGCACTCTATTCTAGCGCTGGACCCTGGATGAGCCCTTCGTCATACTCACCAAAACTTCGCAACAAGATGAGACTTTCGCCACCAGGTAAGTACATTTTCTCTAGAAATGATTGAGAAGGTTAAAAATTTTGGATGATTCGGCATAATAATTACTTTTGAATTTGACAGAGGCTCGTGAATGTGTAAATTGTGGTGCCACTGCCACCCCTCTGTGGCGTCGAGATGGGACAGGCCACTACCTCTGTAATGCTTGCGGACTGTACCATAAGATGAATGGCCAGAACAGACCCCTCATCAGACCAAAAAAGAGGCTGGTATGTAAAATAATTTAGGTGATAAGTCGTCAAATTTTATTTATGTAGTGCTTTTCACAATGCACATTGTTTCAAAGCAGTTAATCCTTATAATACTTTAAGAAATTCATGCCTTATAGTAGCATCTTGCATAGTAGTAGTTTACATTTTGCTATAATACAAGCAATCAAGCATTTGAGATTTGCTATATCATCCTACACGAGTAGCCTATGTATGCGGATAAAGTTGGACATACACTGTAAAAAATTATATGATCAATAAGCTGACAACATGTTTTTACATTGCCTTAACTCATCAAAATAAGCAATTTTCAACTTTTTTATGTTATACAAGATTCAACTCATTTTTGCGACAATATAAAACAGTCACTCAGCTGAGATTTGCTACATAGTATATATTGCTTACGGTGAGTGTACTCTACTGTATGTATAGGTAAAGTAGAATGTACTATATATCCAACTTTTATGGGTAATAATATAGTTTGACGATATAATAAAGCAGTTGAGATTTGCTATATTGCGGTATGTAGTACAATCTACTTTACTGTACTGTATGTAACTAGGTATATAGTTATAGTTGTATTAATTCATTCGTTATGTGGTGATTATATCAACATTTTGACAATATACTTTGCTTGCGTGTCAGATTGTCAGCAAACGCGCTGGAACGCAGTGTGCCAACTGCCACACAAGCACTACAACACTATGGAGACGCAATGCCAGCGGCGAGCCTGTGTGCAACGCCTGCGGCCTCTATTTTAAACTGCACAATGTGAGTGTCCACATTAATACTACATTAACCAGAAGGAAAATTTAGGAAAACTGCCCATTTAATATCTCTGTTGTGCCTTTTTGCAGGTCAACAGGCCCTTAACTATGAAGAAGGATGGCATACAGACACGGAATCGCAAGGTGACTAACAGAAACAAGAAGGGCAAAAAGAACGCAGTGTCAGAGGTTTACCCTGGCATGTCTCACATGGCACCTCCTGATGAGCACGTAGGACCCTACTCTCTGAACCCAGGACCACTCCTGTCTTATAGCCACACCCCTCATCTATTGCCCCCTTCCTCTTTGCACTCCTCTCCCACTTTGCCCTACAGCCACCACCCAAACTCTGGCATGGTGCACACACTTGTGTGAAGGAAATGTCTATTGGACCATGAGGCATGTACATTACGTTGTACATATACTAAACACACTTCTTGCATAAACGCGTCATTTTTAAATAAAGAGAAAATGCGTAAAAGTAACTCCATAACAGTGGCAGTCTAACAGCGTATCAGTGATTTTGAAGCCGTTGTGTAATATGAATATTGGAACAGTAAAAATTGGTAGCTGAAACTGTCACCTATATCATATAATGACAAATGTGAATATTTATGATTTTAGGCCTTATTGTATGTGCTATAATCATACTATTATGACTTCTTTTGAGATGTTCAATAAATGTCTTGTAATTAAATGTTTTGAGGTATAAAAAGGTTTTTTTTTTTAAGCTTATATCCACCTTATTTTTAATGTAACAGTGGGAACGGCCATTTGTATCTTCAACCACAGCCACTTATTTTAGCTGTACAAAAACAGTGTTATGCTGCTTGAAACTGCAAACTGGTATTTGTTATCATATAATTTTTATTTATTATTGTCATCATAAACACACTGGTTTGTAGCGCAAATAGTTTTACTGTACTTGGTTACTCGTCTAGCTATTTACCTTAATGCTGTAAACTCAAATAAGTTGGCAAAACTCAAAAAAATGTAGGTAGCCTAATCAGTTAAATCTATTTTTAATTTAAGAAATTTTAAGTTTAAGCAAGCAGAACTTGCAGATTTTTATTTCTTACTCATACATTTTAATTGCTCAACTTAAAAATATCATGTAATCTCAAATTAGTAGTGGAAACTTGACTAGCTTTAACTAGCTAATTCAATAAATGCTACCTTGCTAATTGGTAACACAATGCTTTTATAGCATTAGCATAGCATAGCACTTGCTGAATGAGTACAGCAACACAAAATATTTAACATATATCTGTTCTCAAACTAAGCTCAATAGCTTAATTCTGCATTGCAAAATAAGGTGGATCAGTAAGTAATGTGATCCCCTTACCTCATATTATGCTGGATATCATTGAACAAGATCACTTATTAAAGTCATTTTTAAACAAAAAATGATCAGATGTGGGTCAAAAACTCACGTTTGGATACAAATGCAATTCACAGAAATGTATAAAATTTGCACAAATTTTGTTTTTGTTCCTAAAAAGGTACTGAAGAATATATATATATATACACACACACAAACCTGTATGATTTATACATTTGTTCAGTTCCTTTTTAGGAAAGCAAATGAAATATTGTGTGCAATTGTATACATTTGCGTGAATATATACCTTTATACACTTTAAGTGTGGTGATGGTATTTAAATTTTAAACTGTTTTAGACCTTGTGGTTTGAAGCTCACTATTTGGACTTCATGTCACTTCAGCTATGCAATAATAGTGTCATTGTCCATTCATCCACTCTGCAGAGGCATTAACAATTGATCTGCTTTTGGAGCATGAACATGCAAATGTAACACTTTCCATAAAGCTGACGGAGGGCGACAAAACATTTAACCAAGCTTCCACTTGTGCCAGGTCCTAAATTTAGCTCACACGGAAAAACTGTTATATCTGTGTACACAATGCATCTGCGGGCATGTGGCCCCATCTGGCAGAATAGATGCACCTGCACTGAAGTTCTCACGGAGAATATAAGAACCAAGATATGCTGAAAAACAATTGCTCTGTTTCTACATACTGTCATAGTATGTACTGAATTCAAATGTTCTATACTAAACTTCATACTAAACTTCTATGCAGGTGTTTAGTATGAATACATTCACAGACATACTACATCCGTTGACATTGACATTGACTCATGTGTTCTGTGACCACATACAAAAACTCAAAAAGTAATTTACCTTATAGCACTTACACTTGAAAATTGCCGTTTTCATTTATGCAAGGTGTTGGGACAATTCAGTTTAGACTGCAGTGAAAGTGATACCTTATCATGCTCACAACATTCTCAACAATGACCCACCTCGGCAGCATCACCAGAAATCATTTACTGTCCTTAACAGTATCAGCTTACAAATCGCAAGCCTTCAAATGTTTAAAGCATCTCTTAAATGTAAATAAAAATGTATTTAACAGATACGTTGAGTGGTTTGGCTTCAGTGTCTTTGCAGCTCATAAGAAAAATGTAAACATGACTCAAGCACCTGCAATTTTTGCTCCTCAGCAAGGCCTTAAAATAAACTAGTATACCTCATGGAGCAATTTCGGAAATACAGTTATTTGCATACTTGCGTATACTGAGGTCAAATCATTGCATGATTGATCATTAGTCATGTGCAAGAGTTAAGAACAGATCACATCTCACGTGGAACTATGAACATCTGTAGATGCCACCTAATTATGAACCCTGGCTGATTCATCAGAAAAGGTTTCATAAAATTCTTAATTTGCAAAGGCTTACATAAACTAGAAGTTCAAACGTGAATATTAACACTACTCATATTTGTGTAAATCTGTCTTATCTCAGCCTTTTATAGTGACACAGTTACTGCAGTTTTAGATCCTGAAAACATATATGCACAAATATCAAGTGATACATAAAAGACAACCTTAACAGATATATGGTGTGTCCAAGTTTGAAACGTTGAACAAGCAAACTCTGAGTGGCAGGTGGGTAACTATTTTTTTCTGTTTTGCCCTCACAGAGTTTATCTGCTGGGACGGACAGCCATGTATTGGGGAAATGGTGACAAATGACTGCAAGAGATTAGCAACCACAGGACCAGCAGAGCAAATTCAAAACGACATCCGTTACAGTCCTTCCTTCAGTCTCTCTTCCCTCACAAATACTTGCTAATACGAATCACATATGATACATGTCCACTACTGAATCTTTTATCAAACGTCTACTGAATCAGTGCATTTTCAGAGCACAAACTGCAACATGCAGACACCCAATACATTTAAATGTTTACTTGAGCAACCATACCCTTTATGAATGAAATAGCACACAACGCAAATTTGGCATATTTCTCAAAATTACATCAAACTAATGATGTTACAAGAGTCTGTGCAAAGACTATACTATTTTTTCCCCATTTACATTAGTCTAGCTAACGTGACCAACAACAGGTTTTAGGACTGCTGACTTGGCAAGATGCAGCTGCCATGAACGTGTTATGTAAATTAAAATCAGTATTAATGAATGACAGTGATCTTATAAACAGTGACCTCTAAGGGCAGTGTGGTGTCAATACAATAGTCAAGATAGAGGTCAACTGTAAAGTTGTACTTGAAGAGAATTAAAAAAAAAAAAAAAGACTATGAAGGAAAGATGTTGTTTATTTGATGAAATAATACTAACGTGTAATAATCAAAAGAGTTACCGGTTACACTTCATTTTAAGGTGTCTTTATTACAGTGTAACTATACATTTAAGTACTGAGTAATATTAAGTAACTACATGTACTTACTATAGGGTTAGGTTTTGGTTTAAGGTTAGTTGCGTGTAATTATGCACAATTTATAGTATCACTATAGTAACTACATGTAACGTATGTAACATTGACACTGTAAAATAAAGTGTTACCGAGTTACCTTTATTGAGTGCTTAAAGAAACATTTAGCACAACCAAATGCTTTGAAATAAATATTATAAATGATATTATTTTGAAATAGTGATGAACACGAAAAATCATTAAAGACTGGTAGAAACCTTTGTTTGTTTGTTTTCATGCCAAGAGTTCAAAAGACAATCCATTACATTTTTTGAGAGAAAAAAATGGTCAAAGAAAAAAATTATATATTCGCCATTTTTTGATGCGGCGGTGAGCTGTGTTTATTAGAGGTTGAATTCAAATCAAATACTGCCAAACAACCCATACTACTGGATGTCTACTTCATAAATTGTATGACAATTATGGAAATACATGGTTCAGATCACTCATACCACATATGGAAATGGTGGCGCCCTTATATGGTCATAATGGAGCTTGGTTGTCATCTAGTGAAAAAGTTTGGTACTGCGCCCAAACAAAATCTTACTGAAAGCTCATTTTTTGAGATATCAACCTAAAATTTGTAACACAACTTGTTCAAATTTTTTACTTTGATTTTCTTGCAGTTTTAGAGTAAAACATGTTTTGTAAAATATATATTATATAAACAATTATTTTTAACTTCTATAACTTTTTTCTATTTACCTTTCATAATTTATTTCACTTCTACAATAATCTGCCACGTGTCTTCTTTAAAACAAGACCAACCTTAGGTCTATATTGCAAAGCATTCTTGAATTTCAACCATTTAAGTCTGGATAGTGCATTTTCATGTCTATATGAAAAAAGGGGGTGACAGTTAAGGGGTTAAAGGATTAGAAATCAGACATTTGGCTCAAACGGGAATTTTTGCTTTTTGTTAATAATACAAGTGAATTGAGCCTTTCTTTACAACAACAAAAAAAAACATTCAAGCACTTGATTGTAAATTACACGGTCCTTTTATTTGATCAGGAAAAAACAACAGACCTATCAATTTTGTTACAATTCCAACAAGTGAATGATTAAATACAGAGAACAGTATACAAAAAAAAAAGAAGAAAACAAACCTCCCAGGACTATGGGTCGGCTGGAAAAAAAAAAGGATACAGTATAATAGTTTTCCGCTCTTTGACAGCAGAATTGTTTGCGAGTAAACAGTACTTTCAGTAAAAGTGTGTAACTCCTCCGGCTTTACATGTTACAACTCATTTCATAACAATGTTCAACTGTCAGCCAAATGTGAGGTAAAAGCTCTGACCTATGAATCTTGGCCTGGAGAGTTAGAGAGAAAGGAGACCATCACCACAAGCCATCATCTACCAAGCAACCCCACCTTCTTCCCTTTCACTTCGAATCGTCTCGCTGGTCTGTAGTGGCTCTCTTCAGAAGACATGCTGCCTGACCATGTAGCTTCGTCAGGACTGGAACCAGAAACAGAGCCATCTAGACTTTTTGGCCCAACTCTGGGAGAACTTCTGCTCCCCCTGACATCTCTTTCGCAACGGAAGCTCTCTCGCAGCAATGTCCCTTTTGTGTGGGACTGAACTACCGAAGGCCTTAACACCGCAGTTTGTTGATTAAGATTTTCATTAAGTATCACTTCTGGCTCTGAATCACTGTCAGAGTCAATGGCAATAGGTTCTGAGGATGATCCGGGGAATGGCTTGAAGGCACAGTTGCTTTGACTACTTTGTCCAGTGTTTAACGGCTGCTTTTCCCCCTTTAAGTCTGCAGAGAAACCAACAGGAGACTTCAGCCTAAATTTTGAGGTCCTTGAGAATCCGCTTCTTTCTTCGTCGTTGACTTCAAACAGCCAGTTGTCGCCAAAGCTCATGTCATGCTTGAGCTGGCTCACCGCCCGCATGTTAAAGCCTAGTAACACAGCAGGTTTGCGGGTGACTAAGTCTCGGTCACATGAGCGCCGATGATTGGCAAAATGGCTCGAGACATCTGACTTCCACAACCAGAGGCTTGCAGCAAGTTTCTCGACCTCTCGTTGGGAAGGGTAGGGATGCCGATTGAAATACGCTGTAAGGAAAGCTTTCCGTGCTTCGTAGGACTCATCGCCATGACCTTTCGGATCTAAGGCCAACACGACTGGCTCTTCTGGCTTCTCAACAAAGACTGTAGGGTAATACCTAGACTGGTCTACCATCTTTCTTCTCTTGGGGTCAGATGGATCTGGGGTAACTAACTCACGTTTGAGAGACCCAGCTCCAGGTGAACGCAGTCCGCTCGTGATAGGCTTGGTGCCTTTGGGGGTCTGGCAAACACCTCGGCAGTGCACCAAATGGAGCGTGATGGTGGAAGCCGTCATGTTGCTAGTGTACACTCCCAGGCAGTGGATGCACTTGTAGGTTAGCTTTTTCTCTACAGGGTGCAGCGTTTGGAGTACCTGATGTCGATCCCGTAAATGATGGGCTAGGGCGTCCGAGATGGGACCTTTGAGAATAGTGAAGCATAGTGGGCAGAGTGTTTTACCAACTTCTTTCTTTTGCGACACCGAAGACTGAGACATGTTTCGGACCACAGAATCGCTTTGGGTATCTGGCTGCTTTGCAGCCATCTTTGCAGGCTTGGTCATGGTGCTGTTTGGTGCCTGTTGATTGGCAGCTGAAGAGGCTTCAGGGGTCTCCTTCATGTTGTAGGTGGTTACAATAAGCTGAACATTTTTGGGACTTCCTTGTTGAAGCGTGAGATCAAATGTGAGAGGAGAACCAGTTGGCTGATCCCCTGGCTCGGTAGGGTGAGCCAGCCGCTTGTGTGCTACAATTTTCTCAACTTCGTGAAACGTGGAATGACACTGCGGGCATGATAGCCCATGCACTAGCATATGGTTCAACAAAGAGTCGCTAGGTAGGTAACGATTACAGTACAGACACTTGCTAGTAAAATTGTGGATCTTCATGATGTATTTAGCCATCGCCCTCACCTTCTCCGCCTGATGTTCCTTTTCAAAGTGAGCACTATAAGTGCCTTCAGGGAAAAGTTCATTGCAGATGGTGCAAATCTTCCACTTTTGTGTTTGTGAGGTGTTCAGGGCATTGGCTGCAGCTTTCTTGGCCTGCAGTGACGTTAATGTGGCAGTAGCAGCATGCACTGATGAAGAGAGAGGTAGGCTCTTCAATGAGGGGGAGAAAGAAGCTGACTGGGCATTAAAATGTGCAGCACCATGGACTCCAAAGCTACCAAGTTGTTTTCCCGTGTGTGACTGGGAGACCGCACCAGACACAAAAGCTTTATCAGGTAGTGTAACGCGCACTGGTTGACCAGGCATGGAGTTGCCTGCAAGGCTTTGCTTGAAATGGTTGCCAACAGGTAACCCCACCATTTTAGGCATACTGAAGCGATTTATTTGAGGTCCCTGAGGACGCACACCAGGAGTGATTGCAACGCCCCTTTGGATTAGGTTGGCCTGGGGCCTCGGCACTATGACATTGGTGTGCCCGATCATAGCGGTAACTTGATGGCCAATGCGCTCATGGAACTCAATGACGTGCTGCACCAGTGCTTCATAAGAACGAGGAGTAAAGTGGCAGCTCTTGCAGTGAATTCCATGACTGTTGCCAGGGACTTCTACGCTGTTTTCTTGCTTCTCTGAGTTTTTTCCCAAGTAAGGTGTGGTCACATGCTGGAAGTGTTCCCTGTAGATATGCCTGCGCACCACATTGTACAGTCTATCTCGGTAGGTGCACTTCTTGCAGTAGTACACTGGGAGCTCCTTTCGATCGCCTAGCAAGGGCTTCTCTACCCGCATACTGTCCCTAACCCCTACTGGAGCTCCGTGAGGGCCGACGGCACCCTGGCGTACCATATTGTGAGGCATATGGAAGAGCCTGACATGGGTTTCCAGAGTCCTCTTGTTCCCACTGTATGTGCAATAGGAGCAGTTAAGAAGGATTCGGCTCTCGAAGTCTTCTCTGTGAACATTGCGGAAGTGGTTTTTGTAGGCAGAGAAATACTTGGAGGCAAACGGGCAATCTGAGCAGCAAAACTGCTTTGTTCTGTAGTCCTGTAACATTTGAGACAAAGCAAAATTACAAAATGTTTATGTAATATGAAAAAAGATTTGCTTAGAGTACTTCTGTTGCAGTGGCTGTGGGTGACATACCTGTGACTTTGTCCAGGATGGATCCCACATACAAATGTCAAGGTGAAATTGATTCATGTAAGAGTCACTGGGGCTAAAATCTTTGTAGTCCTAAAGGAAAATGGACAGGAAATAACATTAGCGAAGCAAAGTCTTAAGTGTATACGTGCGTGTTTAATTTGATGTTCAATATTACTGCGAAACACAATGACAATTCAAGAATAATCACCTCCACATGCTCTTTGCAGTAGTCAAGGCCAATGTCACTCAGCAGTCTCTTGACTTTTTTCCTGGCCTTCCTCAACCGAGTAAGGTTATTCACTGGAAGCTGAAACATCTCTTCTATGCATAAAAAAAGAAAGAAGAATTTTAGTTAAGCTCTCAATAGTTAAAGATGCACTCAGCAATCTTTATTTAATGTTGTGCAGAACTGTGACACTTCAAGAAGTTCATAAAGAGATTGTAGAAGTAATCCATGAATCGAGCAGCTTAATCCAAGTCTTCTGAAGAGACACAATTGCTTTATATGATGAACATATTTAATTTAGGCTCGTCAGGGCTCCAGACTGTGACTAAATGGTCACATTTTGCAAAAACAAATTTAAATTTGTAAACTAAATTTTGTAAGAGGTTGTACTGGTGCCACTATCGGATTTGCCTAACTAATAAGCGTTGCATTTCCATTGCATATGAGAAACATTAAACGACAAAGGAAACGCGTCAAAAGCAGAACGAAACAGTGCTACTAGCTTGAACTGCATTGCACGGACCATTTAAATGCGTTTACACATTGACCGGTCTCGACCACCCGAGCACTAAACAGCGCTATGAGATCCAATGAGAAGCACTTGAGTTTGGTGAAGAGTTCGTAAATAAAAAAAAAAACACAAATGTCTCAATGGTTTAAACTAGTTTGATATTCTCAACAACACTGACACAGAAACATTATGTCACAATCCAGTTCAGTTAGAAGGCTTTTCAATCCACAAATCACCAACATTTACAGTGGATTTACTGTAGTAACACTAACTGTAACCATAGTATTGTGGCAGAAATGTGGGGTGTATATACCAAATTTTATTATGTTATTAATGTAGACATGTATTAAATGTATTAAAGAAGTAATGGAATATAATGATAGTATCTTTGTTATTAAGGTATAGCAGTTTGTGCATTTGTATTTATACTAAAGATCTTTAGGCTACTGTTTTTCATAACCAAATACCATAGAAACCATTTACTATGGTAATGAGGTGCCATGTGTGGTTTTACCTGTGGTTATGATGCATGATACAGTGGAAGACGAATGGTTCATTTTAATAAGAGTAGAGTCCTAACTCAGTCAGTCAGAATAGTGTTATTTTACATTTGATTACTTCAATTTCTGTAGTATTTCTTATCTGAATACTAACCTACTTTTAGACCCACCTGCTTTGTTTATTTCATATCTGTATTCTATTGCATTTATTTGTGCTGTTTTTTGCAATTAGTTTTTTTGTTCTTATTTTATTACTGACTTTTATTTTTATGAAAATAAAACTTTGCATTGAAAAAAAGTAGATTTTTGTATACGCAGTCAATTATAGTTCTTAGAAAGAAAATCGGTATCGGCAAGTCACACTTACAAAAAAAAAAAATCGGCCAAGAAAACTGCAATCGGTGCATCTCTATTGTGAATTGTTTTTTTATTATTATTTTTTAAATGAAATGTGCTCCACCAAAATGTATAAAATCAACAACAAAAAAAACTATTCAGTATCTGCTTGTATACCATTTTATGCATCTTCAGTATTCATATCACATTCATGTTAAAAAAAAAATGACTGAAACTGACAAAACAGTACGTAAATGTGCATGCATGGACCAAATAAAATAAACCAGATCTGCTGAGACCATCACATAGCTGAAGACACTTCTTCCGCAAGCACTTATTTATAACAACCATTAAAAAAAAAAAAAAGTTTACTCTTATGCATTTACCTCTAGCTTGGGTACAAATTCCTCTTAAACATAGCAGTGCACTCGAAAACAGAGAGTGAAATGTAAATATAAAATTATGAAAGTTGTGCAGTCAACTTGTCTTTAGACTTAGCATCCTTACATATAGTAAGCCACCAACCATCAGATTATATTAGATTTTATTGTCATTCCAGCCAAACACATGTATACAGTGGAACGAACTATCATTTCACTAGCCCATCAGTTATGGGAAATTAACCACACTAATCACGCAGTACTATACGGTCAATGGTTTGGTAGATTTTGCGGAATGTAAACAAACCACTCTAATATAAACCTAATAATGCCTTAACTGCATCCCTAAAACTGAGATAGTTGCTCCTATGAATGCAACTCCACTAGACAATACAGGCCACATCAGGCCTTTTTGATGGGCTCAGCAAAATAATACCCCATTTATTTATCAGGTTACGTTTGCGTTGCCCTTACCCCCATGTACCAACTTTTCAATGACAGTAAAGTGAATCTAATTTATAATTTCATTTCAAAACAAAAACTTAGTTTAGCGATAACATGGCAATTGTCACTGCATGCTCACATATGCAGTTAGCACGTTAGCTTAGCAACGGGATGTTTGATGTGCACACTGAACTCCACACAAAAGCACTGATGCCAGATAATGAAAACATACGATAATAATAGAACATTACCTGTTTTTCTTCACTGTCTCGCATCGAATTCCTTTCAAGCGTTTCGCTTTCGAGCCGAATTAATGGTTAGGGTGAGAGGACAGAGACAGATTGAGGTTTATTCGGCCCGGGCAGATGCTGCAGTCCTTCGCGCCGCTGCTGCCGCCGGTGGATTTAGGCAACTCATCCTGAGAATCCGCACCATGTGTCCTCAACTGGATTTACAGAGACTACAGAGCAGTTTCTATTGGTCCTATGAACTTCTTTAATGAACGATTTGGATAGCCTGTTGTATCAATTCAATACAAACACTGGGCAGAAAAAATACTTTTTTCTCTTCGAGACTGTACCACATACCAGCCCAGCCTGTCCAAAATGGCGGACGGTTGCAAACGGAAATGACATATATTTGTGTAAAGTTTAAAAGGGGCCACATTGATATCTGTGGCCATTCATCACCCCCACACAGGACTAACCAAGTAGGTTTAAGTCGTTGATTCGCTAAAGAATTGCACAAAGTGTAGCTTTTGGTCTTGGTATTTGCTTGGGTTTACACATCAGTTGATATTATGAAATTAAAATGCACAACATCATGGTAAACAACAGTTTCTGCTAAAATACCATAGTAGGCTACAGTACTTTATCTAAGTTTAGAATGGTTCATTTTTCACTGATGTTAGTGATATGTCATGTTAGGTTCAGTGTCATAAACATTGACAGTGGTCAATGTTGACCACTGCCCAAGAGATATTTTGGCATAAACTAGACCCAAGTGGTTTCTATTTTCTTATTCATGTTATAGATCTTGTGAATGTTTCGTTCATGAATATGTTCTATTTTTTAAACAATTTTTGACCTTGTAATTTTTAATCAAAATGTCATAACTAGACCTTCCTGCAAAACCCCTTAAACTTAACCCTTCCGCAATCGACTGCAAGCTCACATTTAGATCTGCCTCTATCCAATCAACAAAAGACGGATAGAACCAAAAACCTTTTTTTTTTTCTTTTTCAGAGTCTAGTTCACTCAAATGTTCATCACAATATGCTACTTCTGTTTTATTGCAAATTTAAGGATGAACTATTGAAGAATACATATTGGATGACCACTAATTTGAATATTGGGGAGGACATGTCCCACTAGACTGTGCATGGTGCTTATAGCCCTGCTCATGTAAAACCAAAACTCCAAGCAGACATAGAACTAGATCCATTTGATTTTTAGTAATTAGTTATTTCTTTATTTTAACCTTTAAATAATACATTTTTTTCATTAGGCCTATATTTTATTAATATATTTGAAGATTTACATGATATATGGAGGAAAAATATTGCACATCCTTAGTACGCATAGTGACTCATTTCAAAATGTATACATTTTCTAATTTCACCTATGCTGAATTAATCCAGTGGTTGCATCACTTCCAAAGTAACAAAACGGGGTCCAGTCATCACCAGCTTTGAGAGGGTACGATAGTCCAGGTGAAGCACACTGCGTCCATTCACTCGGCACACAAACTGGCGTACCTAAGCAAAAAAAAAAGAAGATTGGAGACCAACTGATGATGTATTCTAAATTTTTATTGCGTAAGCAATGTGTTTACGTGTTATGATCACCTTAACTCCTGCTGCCGCAGCAGGGCTTCCAGGATCCACTGCCTGAACATAACAAGGTGATTTTCCTCGTACTACAATGCCCCAGCCTAGGTCATCACCGAGGATCTTTAATTATAAAACTCTCATAAACAAACTGTAGTTCAAGGTTCTTTTCATGGCTAGCTGAGCATGATCTATGCAAGACTTACCGTAAGAACTCTTTTTACATAAGGAGCACCTGGAGATAACAGCTCCTCACAGGTTACATGTCTTTTCAGAACTGTCAATAAAAAGAATACACATAGATTTTGTGCTCAGAATTTGGCAATTGATAGATTGATGTCACTAGTTTTTTTTTGCAAACTTTTAAAATACCCTTTCTCCTAAAAAAAACTTTGAAATATAACAATTATGTCTTTAACAGATTTTCAAAAGCATGCAAATGCTCTCCTATAACCTGATGTAGGGTTGCATCGTACTGCAAGAGCAGCGGTAAGAGAAACAGTGAGTGGGTATCCACATGAACTGTGATGCTGGTGGGTCAAACTTCCACAGCGTCCATTTGTAGGCACATTTAAATCTTCAGCAGGTTGAACTGGAATTAGAAATCAGAATTATGAATTAGAAAAATTCATAAATTGTATTTGCGTAATCTACACAACCGTTCAAATTTCGGTTATTGGGATTTTTTTAATGTTTTTGAAAGAAGTCTATTATGTTCATCGAGGCTGCATTCTAAAAAATGCTGGGTTGTTTCAACCCATGTTTGGGTCAAATATGGACAAACCCAACCATTGGTTTATGTCTTGTCTTTTTCTTTTATACACTCACCTAAAGGATTATTAGGAACACCTGTTCAATTTCTCATTAATGCAATTATCTAATCAACCAATCACATGGCAGTTGCTTCAATGCATTTAGGGGTGTGGTCCTGGTCAAGACAATCTCCTGAACTCCAAACTGAATGTCAGAATGGGAAAGAAAGGTGATTTAAGCAATTTTGAGCGTGGCATGGTTGTTGGTGCCAGACGGGCCGGTCTGAGTATTTCACAATCTGCTCAGTTACTGGGATTTTCACGCACAACCATTTCTAGAGTTCACAAAGAATGGTGTGAAAAGGGAAAAACATCCAGTATGCGGCAGTCCTGTGGGCGAAAATGCCTTGTTGATGCTAGAGGTCAGAGGAGAATGGGCCGACTGATTCAAGCTGATAGAAGAGCAACTTTGACTGAAATAACCACTCGTTACAACCGAGGTATGCAGCAAAGCATTTGTGAAGCCACAACACGCACAACCTTGAGGCGGATGGGCTACAACAGCAGAAGACCCCACCGGGTACCACTCATCTCCACTACAAATAGGAAAAAGAGGCTACAATTTGCACGAGCTCACCAAAATTGGACAGTTGAAGACTGGAAAAATGTTGCCTGGCCTGATGAGTCTCGATTTCTGTTGAGACATTCAGATGGTAGAGTCAGAATTTGGCGTAAACAGAATGAGAACATGGATCCATCATGCCTTGTTACCACTGTGCAGGCTGGTGGTGGTGGTGTAATGGTGTGGGGGATGTTTTCTTGGCACACTTTAGGCCCCTTAGTGCCAATTGGGCATCGTTTAAATGCCACGGCCTACCTGAGCATTGTTTCTGACCATGTCCATCCCTTTATGACCACCATGTACCCATCCTCTGATGGCTACTTCCAGCAGGATAATGCACCATGTCACAAAGCTCGAATCATTTCAAATTGGTTTCTTGAACATGACAATGAGTTCACTGTACTAAAATGGCCCCCACAGTCACCAGATCTCAACCCAATAGAGCATCTTTGGGATGTGGTGGAACGGGAGCTTCGTGCCCTGGATGTGCATCCCACAAATCTCCATCAACTGCAAGATGCTATCCTATCAATATGGGCCAACATTTCTAAAGAATGCTTTCAGCACCTTGTTGAATCAATGCCACGTAGAATTAAGGCAGTTCTGAAGGCGAAAGGGGGTCAAACACAGTATTAGTATGGTGTTCCTAATAATCCTTTAGGTGAGTGTATATTGCAATGACATGTACTGTAATTTGTTGACAGACCAACAGTAAAAGTGTAACTGTGAATCCTGGCCACTCTCTGGCAATCAATATGCCATATACAGTTATTAAATCAAAAATACACTCTAAAAAATGCTGGGTTATTTTAACTTAAATTTGGGCCAAATATGGACAAACCCAACCGTTGGGTTAAAATTTTTATTAAAAAAATGTAACCCAACGGCTGGGTTTGTCCATATTTGACCCAAATTTGGGTCGAAACAACCCAGCATTTTTTAGAGTGTACAGAGCTATCTATCTATCTATCTATCTATCTATCTATCTATCTATCTATCTATCTATCTATCTGTCTATCTGTCTGTCTGTCTGTCTGTCTATCTTTGTTTGTTTTTTTTCTTTCAATAATTTGCTCAAATTGTTATGTTGGCCTAATGATAGTCCATTATATTTTGTTATGTGTCTGGGGGTCCATGAATAGTTTGGGGTTATGAAAATGGGTCTTTGGTGTAAAATAAAATAATGAGAAACCCTAGGTTAAGGAGCTGGCTTGCTGACACAAAGGTTGCTGGTTGCGTATATGGATGTGCACGGAAATGTTGAGTTACTGCGCTCATTATGCTGTGATATCTCAGCTGTGCCCTTGAGCAAGGCACTTAACTTCATATTGCTATATTGCTCCAGAGGGGGCTGACCCTGCAATTAGTGTGCTGAAAATCACTCTGAATAAATTGAACTATTTGCATAAGCACCACCTCTCAAGCTCTAACTCTCCATATCAAAGCATGGAAATATATATTTGTAGTATTTTTAATCATTTTAATACCAGATAAGAAGTCACTGTTGCTCTCAGATGGAGAAGTTTTGCGCAGTGTGAAGGGACTGTCAGCCTGGTCTTGGTTATGCTGTGTTATACATTCAACCTCTTCATTCTCTGTCTCATGCAGCAGTTCAGAGAGATGGCGCCGCCGGCGAAAGTTAATGCAGAATTGATACAGCAACCCGCTGTCAAAAAAGTGGTGCTTCAGAGAGACTGCGGAGTGAAATGAAGAGTGGAGTGTTTCAGCAAGGCACAGCTTGAAGAGAGAAATCACTGCAGATATAATATTACTTGAAGAAGTTGAAGTTATTGCTCTATACTCAGGTATGTTGCATTAGATTAACTTAACAGGCAGTGCATTTTGACTTAATGGCAAAATAATACACACAGCACTATCATAAGGTGATAGTTATTTTTCTTACCATGCTGAATGATATCATGCTCCAGTAGGGCCTTGCAGAGATCTAGTCCTTGCCGGCGACTCTCTATTTCACCGTTTTGTAGCAGCCAATCAATTAACATGTAACCAGGGAAAGAACGTTCATAAGCCACTCCCTTTTCCTCTCTTAACTCTAAGATGGAGTCTTTGCTTGTAATCAGACTGTAAAAAACAACAGATGAATTTTGAAAAAGATACTTTTACAGCATTTATTAATGTAGGTTAATGTTAATTTCTACATTTACTACACTACCATTCAAAAGTTTGGGGTCGGTAAGATACATTTTTTTCAGGATTCTTTGATGAATAGAACGTTTTTAAAAAAGCATTTACTTGAAATAGAAATATTTTGTAATATTATTAAAGGATTAGTTCACCCAAAAATGAAAATTCTGTCATTCATTACTCACCCTCATGTCGTTCCAAACCCGTAAGACCTTCGTTCATCTTCATAACACAAATTAAGATATTTTTGATAAAATCCGAGAGCTTTCTGACCCCCCACCCCCCCTAGACTGCAACATAATTGCCACTTTCAAGGCCCAGAAAGGTAGTAAAGACATTGTTAAAATAGTCCATGTGACTACAGTGGTTCAACCTTAATTTTATGAAGCGACAAGAATACTTTTTGTGAGCAAAAAACAAACAAAACTAGCGACTTTATTCAACAATTTCTTCTTGTCTGTGTCAGTCTCCTACGCAGTTTACGTTGGTCAGCTCCTGCGTCAGCATCACACGCATGCATCGTGGTGCTCACGTGAACAGCATCGGCCAATGGTAAGCCGGCGTGCTGGCATAGCTCTGACGTAACTCGGAAGCACTGGACTGTATTTACCACGTCAACAACGTAGGAGACTGACACAGATGTAGGGAAATTGTTGAATAAAGTAGTTATTTTTGTCTGTTTTTTGCGCACAAAAAGTATTCTCGACGCTTCATAAAATTAAGGTTAAACCACTGGAGTCACATGGACTATTTAAACGATTTTTTTACTGCCTTTCTGGGCCTTGAAAGTGGTAATTAAATTGCTGTGGAGGGGTTAGAGAGCTCTCGGATTTCATCAAAAATATCTTAATTTGTGTTCCCAAGATGAACGAAGGTTTTACGGTTTTGGAACGACATGAGGGTGAGTAATTAATGACAGAATTTTCATTTTTGGGTGAACTAACCCTTTAATGTATTTACTGTCACTTTTTATCAATTTAATGCATCCTTGCTAAATAAAAGCAAGTTATTTTACCTAAACCCTTACCGACCCCAGACGTTTTTTAACATTTCAATTTACTAAGTACTATGAACGAACTAGTATTACCAATGAACATATTTGATATGAATATATTTATGTTATGTGTAAATGTGTAAATTAACATGAATCTAGTTTATAAATTCTGTTCATTGTGAGTTTTAGTACCTAAAGCATTAACTAAAGGTAACTTGTAAAGTGTTACCAAAAAAAAAAAGTATACCAATTCAGAACAGACTGAAGGTTTGTACTGAATTTGGGGGATTTAGCTTGAAAACTCTTGGACAACATAATGGACTTGGTGGCAAGTATATTATATATAGTATATTATTTCATAATATTAAATATTAATGAGAGATGACTGCAATTTAAAGCTAAATTAACATGTCTTACTGTTCATACAGCCTCTGTCCACGCATGAAGATCTTAACTTCTATGTTGAAAGGAAATGTGCCATCATCTTTTCTGAATCTGTACAAGTATTTGGCGTCTTTGAACACGGGCCACTTATCACACACTATAAAGATGAAAAAACAGTAAAGTATACATTGATAAGTACAACCTGTTCATTCAAACACAGAGTCAAATAAATAGGTCCTAATATGAGACGACACAGTAGGAAAGCATGATATGACCTTGCTGTATCATATTCTTTGTTATTTGGTGTACAGTAAATAATGTTCTACCGTGATGAATGATATCGTGGTCCATGAGGTGCTGCATGAGCTGGACGGCAGTCTCTCGATCAGGCACTTCTTTATGAGCAATCAGCCAATCAATTAGCTCCTGAGCCACAAAACAATTCGGGTACGTTCGTAAATGGTGTCTGTGGTCCTTAATCAACTTGCTGTCATGTAGTCGTAATCTTCAAAACACAGAGTATTAGAACCATTATTATGTAAAAATAATAATAAGAAGAATATTACTTACTGTATAACAGAATAATGTTTCAATATCCAACAAATAATACATTAAGTAAGTCTTGCAAGTTTGAGTTGAGGTAACTGTTATTTTGTGTAAATGTCCTCCTAAGCTTGTGAATATAGCGTACCTTAGCTGTTCTCCGGCAATCATTACCTCAGCTTTTTGATGTCTTGTCATTATTGTACTTTGAATGTTTCCCAGTAGCTCCATGACTGTTCTGTCAAGGCTCTGCTTTTGTGCACTTGTTTCCTTTGCTTTTGGTGCTTTTGTGTTTACTAAATATCCAGTGAACCGAGGCACCAGTTTTTCAATGCTTTGAAATGTTGTGTATACAAATACATATTCTCTCTCTCTCTCTCTCTCTCTCTCTCTCTCTCTCTCTCTCTCTCTCTCTCTCTCTCTCTCTCTCTCTCTCTCTCTATCATCCTTGTCACAGGAACTTTAAATCTTTTCCCAAGTTTAGTGTGATTTTACAGCCAACCTTCTCCAGACAAAACATTTTAAAGCAGATGCACTGATGCTTTCTTAACTGTTAATTTGTAAATGTAAAAGTTACCTACTTGACCACATGGAAAACATATCAGCAGTTCCACACAATGGCCACATGGTGTCAGTAAAAGAGCTCTCAGAGAAACAGACACCGTCATACCACATGAGTTGTCTGAAGATCTTCTAACCTGAGATAATCATTGGGTCCAAATACCATCTTAACTTATATTGGCTCATATTAAAATTGCTTCCAGTTAGGTGTTTAAACTTTATTTCCAGTACAAGATTATAGTTGCACTGTCTTGCATGGCTGAGGGGAGAGGAGTTATACAGTTTTTTTTTTTTTTTTTTCTGGGTGAATCTCACAAAATTACATGTCCTGGTATTTCACACCCAAATCATCTTTTCTTTTTTTTTTTTTTCTTTTTTTTTTTGCATTCTCATTACTGCAATGCAGAAAAAATGATAATGGTACACTGTAAAAATATAACAGTGAAAACCTGTTAAATTAAACAAAGCAAATTGGGGTGGGGGGATGGGGGTTAATCTAAGTAAAGCTGCAATTAATTATATTTCATGGAGTACATTTTATGTTGCATTTTATGTTATTTAGTTCATGCAGCCTTATTTTAGTGTCATGTGCTACCCTGATGGTCTTGTGTAGATGACACTGACTGTGCTCCCTCTTTATTATTATTGGTCACAGTTGCTGGAGAGGCCAACTTTAAGGATCGTGTGGCCTTGCATTGCACCAGCTTATCAGTACATTTTATAATGACAATCAGATTTAAGTAGCTCAAATATATTAACATTATGTAGGCTATTTAAATGACAATTAGGAACTGTGTACTGTCACCAAAATGCATACTGTAATGCTTGTGACTGTCAGGGATCATTTTACTGTAAAGTGTATACTGAGAATCATATAGCCTACTGAAAATCAACTCTGAAAAACATGAACATAAAAAGTATGTTAACCTATTAATATGTTTATTTTCCGTTGTACAAAATACAACTTATTGTTTTTTTTCTTTTGATTTGAGGTAAATGTAACTTGGACGTGTTTTGGTGAGAGTGACAGCTGTGATAGGAAAGAGGGCGTGGTCTCACTACGCGGCTGCTTTTAAAGCAGCGTGATTTACTTTCTTTTCAACATACATCCTGCGCTGGTCAACGAGAGACCATCTGAAACTAAAAGGCGATAACCTGCTAACTTTCCGTTGGCTAAATTGTTTAGGAGGGTGGTTGAAAGAGGTGTCAGAACCTTAATGCAACCTAAACCACAGTAATAAGTTGTTCACTTCATCGAAACATCAGCAGAAATCATGACGGCGGAGCATCATGGTCTTCTGGACCTGGCGAAAAATCAGCTGAATTTGGTCTACGGTGACTTTGACATGAGGTTTGACGTGAAGAAGGAGGCTGCAGCTTTGGGACCAGACCGCTCTTTCATCCAGCAGTGCGGTCTACACGTTCCAGGCTCCGTGTCCAGCACACCCTTGAGCACTCCGTGCAGCTCCGTGCCTTCATCACCGAGCTTCAGCCCGAGTGGACAGAGAAGCAGTGCTGAAGATCTCTACTGGACCCTGAGCACGGGGACTTACCCACAGCACGCAGATCCACACTGTCTTGAACTAACACCAGAGGATGTCCGGGAAGCCTTAAGTGCGAATCTCATGCATGCACACCCGCCTCAGCTCCACCAGGCAGAGATGGAGGGATACAGGAGCATGGGTCAGTTCCACGCACCGAGTGTGCATCAGTATCATCAGCAGCAGTACACCGAGCTGGGCCACAATCCCGACTTTGCGCACGGCAAAAGCATGGATCAGTTAATGCAGCACCCGGACTGCTCATCTCAAGGCGCGACGCACTTGAAGTCCCACCAGCAGACGCACCACAGGCGCAGCGAGCGCGCAGAGAGCCGCTTCTCCGACCAGCAGTTGGTGTCCATGTCTGTGCGCGAGCTCAACCGACACCTCCGCGGCATGACCAAGGACGATATTATCCGCCTGAAGCAGAAACGCCGTACCTTGAAAAACCGCGGGTACGCTCAGTCGTGTCGGCACAAACGCGTTCAGCAGAAACACATTCTGGAGCACGAGAAGACGAACCTCGCGACGCAAGTGGAGCAGCTGAAGCACGAGCTCAGTCGGCTGGTGCGCGAGAGGGACGCGTATAAACTTAAATGCGAGAGGCTAGTTGTCGGACTGAACTGCCAGAGTAATGGACCCTCTTGTGAAAATCCATCATCGCCTGAATTTTTGCGGTAGTTCAAAATGTATTTAGGATTTCTAAAGTTTCTGCTAAAAAAACATCTTAAACCAGCATAAGATTGTTTGCTGGTCTGTCCAGCTGAAACCCCTCTAAAACCAGCTGCAAGACCAGCAAACCATCTTATGTTTTTTTTGTTTAAGTTTTAATTCTCTTATTCAGTATTTTATATTTTCACTCGACTTTATCTCTGACATGTCAAGCTGGTTTTGATAATGTATCTTTTATCTTTGAGTTTTCACAACAGCCTCCATCAGCCATCTCAGCTATGCAAATGACATTTGACCCTTTTGGCAATAGATGCATTGCGTTGGTATTTTTGTTTTTGTATATGGTTTATTTGTTTCATTAATCAGTTGTACCATTTTCAAGAATTGTTCCTTGAAACTTTTGAAGAGTAAACAATTGTGATTTGCATTTCATTGTTACCTACAGAATAAATTTTTGAAGCAAAAAAGTATTTGAGTTCCCTAATCTTTCTTATTTTTGTATAAACCTTTGGTGCAGGGATGTTTTATATGTAACCAATCAACCACATTGTTCATGAAATGTCAACACAGATTGACCTGAAACACACACACAAATGCATCAGTGCACACACATAAAATATCATGTGAACATAAAAAAAAACAGAACGCAGGTATGTCTACTTGCAGCAACCTTTGACCTTGCTTAACGGCTGTTTCCTGAGACAACTGTGTTTCTAATGACTCGAGAGACTCGGAGAAGAGCTGCACGGCACTGATTGTACCAAGGTGGAAATAAGTTTAGCCCTCTGCCCTCTCCTTAAGAGGAAAGCAAAGGCCATCCATCCGAACTGTCGATTCATTTCTGTTGTGCGTAATTGTTGTACTATAACTCCAATAACACCGAAAGTTTTGCTGCAAAGGCCAGCCCATTATGACAAACTTTATGAGTAATCTAAACTGTCACGAACAATGTGTAGCCTTGGAATATTTGCACTTTTGGTAATGAATTAAAAGGATTTAAAAATGCAAACCTATAGGCAAATACTGATTGTACACTTTGTTAATAAAAGTAAATTAAATAAGTAAAGCAGCAGTGCTGCATGCACTTTCACAACACAGACATAAATAGATCTTGTTATTTTTGGTTTACACAACTCTCCTTTTCTCGGGATCCAAACAACATGTGTGGCAAAACAGCCTTTAACCCTCGACCTTGTTGTCAACTGCTCCTTAACAGTTAGTGCAAGATTGACCTCTTTGTAATGACGTGCCACCTGTGCAATACAGGGTCACAGGTGCAAAAGCAGTTTTTCACTAAGCAACAGATTTATGGTCTCTTTCTCATCCCATTTAAGATGAGCTTGTCTTTCATAAGTGACAGTGATTGTTATGAAAGCATTATGGACTCTGATCAATAAAAATTGCAGTAATGTGACTCTAAGCGATACACTCATTCAATCATTCATTCAAGTCAGTTTTTTGTTCTGTAAGCTGTTTGCTGTGGATTTTTCAAAGTAATCATCATTCCTCTCCTCGGGGAGGAGTCATATAAAAGCACATTTTAAAAAAAATGTAGATAATTATATATATCATTGGAATTTTGTTTGTCTTTTGGTGCTCTTCTTGTAGTGAGAAATGACTCGATGGTTTATCACGGCATACGCAGTGCAGTTGTAAAAGTCTGCACTAACAACCTCTCTCCCCTGCGCATGAGATATTGTTGCTAATGTCTGAACCCTCCAGTCCCCTCCTTCCCCCACTCTGCCTTTGCCTGGGGGGGTGAGGGGGATGAGGAAGGTGGTCCATTGAGTCAGCACTCTACCCAAGGTGTCTGCTTCTCTGTGGCATCGGAGGGTCACTGAAACCAGAAATACTGAGGCAGAAATAGACCAAGAACAAGCAAAAGCGCAAAAAAGTTGATAATATACTAACAGTGAGTTTTTTTTTTTTTTTTTTTACTTGTAAACATATTCTGGTTGTAAAACGGGGAGTTATGACTCTGGATATGATAGGATGAGCAGGGTTCAAAGTATTGGTAACACTTTACAATAAGGTCTCATTTGTTAACATTAGCTAATGTATTAACTAACATGAACTAACAATGAACAATACATTTGCTACAGTATTTATTAATCTTTGTTGGTTAATTAATAAAAATACAGTAGTACATTGTTTGTTCATGTTAGTTCACAGTGCATTTTGAATTTGCATTACCTAAGATTAATAAATTAATATAGAACATTATCTAAGATTAATAAATGCCGTAGAAGTTGTTCATTCTTATGTTTATGTTAACTAAAGTAGTTAACTAATATTAACTAATGAAACCCTATTTTTTAGTATTTAATGTACAATGCGCATAAATGCACACCTATGACCATTAAAGTTCTGTATGAATTTTTCAGCTTGCTACGTTGCTCGGGAACAGCAAACCACTTTTATTCAAGTTTAAGAACTATATTATTAGGCAGAAAAAAATGGTTTATTTTGTTTTATTATTATTACATTTATAATTTTATCATTTATATTAATGTCATTTATAATTGTATTTATTTTATTATTTTGCTGGTACAGCAATATGATAAAATAAATGTATATTTATTTTATTAATAATTTTAGTATAATATACATTGTTTGTTACATATATAAATTTAATATAATATACATTTACAATTGTATATATTAAATATTATATATTAATACGTTGATAATTTATATATATATATATATATATATATATATATAGAGAGAGAGAGAGAGAGAGAGAGAGATAAAAAAAAATAATATTGAATAATATTAAATGATATTAATTATATTAAAATTAGAATTACTTTGTGCCTTGTAGAACATTTTACATTTTAGCTTTTTTATTTTAGCATTTACATTATTTATTTTTATTTGTAATTGTATAAATTAATTTAATTTGTAATTTTAATGTAATATACATAATGTATATTATATTAAAATTATAAATGTAATATATTGATTTATATTTATAAATTGTATAGACATTTATAATTTGATTTACAACTGTATAATGTATATTTATTTCAATTATCATTTTAATTTAAGATGCATTATATTACATTTATACATTTTATATAATATACATTTATAATTTTATATTAAAATTATACATGTAATAATATTGATTAATCATATTAAAATGATAACTTTGCGACATTGAATATTGAATATTTTGAATTACAGCATTTTTTTAGTACATTCAATGTCCACCCGCAGTTATGGTACAGTTTCAAAGTAACTTCAGTTCAGTTAGACCACTAAACATTCTCTGGCCGAACACTGAATCAAACGTGCCTGATCTCTCAAGCAGAACTTGGCTGGTCAGAACTGGTCTGTTCCTGCTTTCAGGCTGTTTTGTAGTGTGGATAATACCAATGTCCTCTATCTCTCTCACCCTTCACGTGAACAGCAGCAGCCGTGTGGCAGTGAGGATGGATGGGGATATATGGAGCTTCCTCTTTCACTTCCTAAATAGGGGTCTGGTCAAGTGACTTTGTTCGAGAGTGAGGGGAGATGAAGTGAAGGAATGCAATGTGGCGGTGGGGTTGGTGGTTTCCGCTCAGGATGTCCACTTGTTTCTGCGTTTGGAGCAATGACAGCTAGTGGGGGAGTTGTGATTCATTGTGATTTACCGTTTCACAAGCACTTTAAATCAATGAAATCTCAGTTTCGGTAAATTCTAGGAACTGATTTTACTACAACAATATGAAGCAGTGCTGAATATCAAAGTCAAACCTGTAGATTAAAGGGATAATTCATCCAAAAATGAAAATTCTCCTCACCCGCATGTCATTCCAGATATAACTTTTTCGTTCTTCAGTGGAACATTAAAAAAAAAAGATATTTTGAAGTTTTTTGCCAATGAAGTTTTTTGCAAAAGTCAGTGGGGTCCAATGTTGTTTTAGACCTCTAACTTTCATGGTAAGGACAAAAACAAGTAAGTCATACAGTTTTGGAATGACATGAGGCTGAAATAATAATGACAGAATTTTCCTTTTTGGGTAAACTAAAAAAAAAAAAGTAAGTTGGTTGCCTTAAAATGTTGTTCATTGAAATTAAAAATTTGAGTTAATACAATGAAGGAGATTGGAACTCAAAATATTATGTTATCTGAACCACATTAATTATCTAAGTTGATTTGACAAAAGATAAAAAGTTGTGATAACAAATCATGAAAATAATTTAAGTATTTTACTGCATGCATTCTTATAGGTTTTGCAAAAGTTTAAGCTTAGATTATGTCGACCTTTGCAAACAAGTGTCTTGTACATTTCTGTAGAAGAAAACCTCAGATAAGCAGATGCTGGCTAGTCTCTTGTGCGTCAGAACTGATGACAGCACTTCATGAGCACACAACATACACATGACCCACTAAAAAGAATTCAGGCTTCCTCCCACACTGTCACTTCCTTCTCCCTCTCAAACCTCTGCCACTGATACACTTGCCTGGCTAAAGTACAGGATTAAACCGGCCATAAAAACTCAGTGGGTCATGCTTTTGTTAAAGCCTCATGTGCTCTCTTTTATTTTAAAGCCACAAACTTAAAGGCTGAACATTTCATGAGCACTGAGTTGACAAAAAGTTCACGACCGTAAGTCTGGAGCCGCAAAGACTGCATCCTGAATATTTTAGGACACAATACAATGAGATAGAAGTGTCCAGCTGATGTCTTCTGGAGAAGATTTGTTTCTAAATCTGGAGCCAAACTAGATGCTAAAAGTAAATGTAGAGCTTTTATAGATTTACAGTGGTTCGCTGGCAGTTTTACATCCACCAAACAGTTAAATTACCCAATCAGCTCAGAAATGTGTCATGGTCAACGGAATTAAAGACAGCCGTTTTTTATAGAATACAGACTTTCACCATCCTCTTAATGTAATGTATGGGGTCAAATGTAGCAGGATAACATGGAAGAATTCATAGTGTAATGGAGTAAATGATATTGGTTCCTCATATGCCATAAAGAAAACGGGTGGATATAGCAGTAATCTTCTTTATTGTATTGTCTAAAACTGCCGCATCCAAAGTGTTTAATCCAGAATATCATAAATGTTTCTAAAATAGTTTTATGTTCTCCTAACAAAATGTGAAGTAATGTGGACCCACCCGAACACAGAGATTTCAATACTTGATACACAATAACGGTAACATTCGTTGGATAATTTTTGAGTATGAATATGTCATTTTGAGTAGAAAATAAACTCCAAGTTACTAAATCTAACAACAAAAGCAATGATAAAACAGTGTAAATACAGCTGGAAAACAGTGAAAAATGCAACCTTATTAATTATTCATGCCCCAGTGCATGATGGGAACACCAGAATCAGAAAATTGAGTAGGTTTTACTTAATTTTATAACTTTGATATTTACGCTATAATTTCTACAAATTAAATATTAATATAGAATTTACTTTGTTTTTTAAATTCTTGCCTCAACTAAATTATTCAGGTAGAAATGACATTTGTTTTTTCTGTATAGTATTTACTTCACCACAGAATCATTTTTATCAGTGTATGTTTATGGTTTTAGTAAATATTTTGAATTAGATTTTGTTTTATATTTTCTGTTTTGTTGTGTGATATTTTTTTTTTTTCTTCATGTAGTTTTATTTAGTTGATTTAATAATTTAACTTTATTTTATTTTATTTCAATTAATGGATTTTTATATGGTTTTAGTTAATGATAATCCTGCAAACAATGAATAAGCTCAGTGTTTTGCTTTTTGTCTCCTTAATATCAGAGATGACATGTCAAAGTCTGAGTAAAGAAATGATCACTCCACGCCTCCATTCAGGATAGCTGTTTTGCCGTGCATGTTTGTCTGTCTCTGCTGATCTTGAAACCAGCTCGTATAGTATGACAGGACCATGATGGCGAAAGAACATGGGGGACAGAGAAGACGAGCTTTCCCACAGGTGGCAAATAGGGATCAGGCTTCAAAAGGTGTTATCAGGCCTCGCCATCTCATGTCAAGCTGGCTTGTCAGCACTTTCACCACCAAGGGCATTTGATGCTCTCACTCTGGCTTATGTGCTTCAAGTACAGAATGGGGAAGTAATGTGTTAATTTGAGGTAACATTTCACAGCTACAAATGGGAACCACAGACATTTATCTGCATTTTTGTTTTTTGTAATGAGACGTATTTTGTAATAGATACCACAATACACAGAAACATATAATCAAACAAAGCTGAGTTTTTGATGGGTGTTTCTTCAATTACAGGCTAATTTCTTTTCTTTTCTGTTATATGAAGGTTATGTTAAAACTCCCTTGGAAATGTTTTTTCCATGCTTTCATTTAAATTCTGTATAGATTTTATAATTTATATCTATTTTATTTGATCTCAAGCTATGATAATCTGAACAAATAGTAAAATAAACAAGCAATATGTATTGTTTAAGAATGGTTTGTATACATTTCTAACACATTTTGGACTGTCCCTTAGTAGTGTCCTATGACAACCATCATTTTTTTAAATTGAGTGCACTTGGTCAGTAATAAGAATGCATGCAATCAAATATGAGATGTAGAATATAGCTATTGCAGGGTTATTATAGTTCACTAAAACCAAAACCATAAAAAAAAAAAAAAAATTATACTTGAAACAAAATGAATGTTAACGGAAATAAAATAAAATATACAAAAACCTAAACTAATTTTATTTCAGCTAGTTGCCGAGGCAACATTTCTTATATTCATTTAAGGTGATGTAGTAAAATATCTAAAACTGAAATAAAAATTAATAAAATATATAGACATTTAAACTAAGATTAAAATGAAACTGGAAAATATATTAATAACTAAATTGTATCTAAAATATCACTGAGATATAGATATACAGAAGATATATTTTGGTGTGTCATTCCAATCAATATATAATTTTGTGAGTGCAAACGTGAAAATATTATTTAGTTGTATGTATATGCGATACATAAAATGCTTTAGCAAAACATTTTATTCTAAAAATGTTTAAAATGTCATTTCTACCACAGAATGCTATCAAACACAATATAGCCTACATACACTACTGTTCAAAAGTTTGTGGTTGGTAAGATTTTTTATGATGTTTTTGAAGTATGAAGTATTGAAATGCTTATGTTCACCATGGCTGTATTTAAAATACAGAAATATGAAATATTATTATAATAACTGTTTTCTATTTTAGTATATTTTGAAATGTAATTTAATCCTATGACAGCAAGCTGAATTTTCAGCATCATTACTCCAGTCTTCAGTGTCACATGATCCTTCAGAAATCATTCTAATTTATTGCTTAAGAAACATTTCTGATTATTATCAATGTTGAAAACAGTTTTTTTTTTTGTGGAAACCGTGATACATTTTTTCCAGGATTCTTTGATGAATAAAAAGAGCAACATTTATTTTAAACAAATAATTCTGCAACCATCTAAAAGTCTTTACTGCACTTTTGATCAATTTAATGTATCCTTGCTTTATGAAAGTTTTAATTTCTTTAAAAATAAAAGTAAAAAAAAAAAAAAAAAGTCCACTGAGCCAAAAGTGCCCGTAGTTGAAGAAACACCCTGAGAAACTGGCAAATGCTCCGTCACCATGCAGTCATACAGAGGGGCTGTCGTGTTTCTCCTCTTCCTTGCTCTCTGACCTTGTTTTCATACCTGATGGAAAGGTGAAGAAACCCACCTTCCCACAGGAGCCAAGTGAGAGTGGATCTGGCATCTCGGTCCCCAGCCTTCACAGTGACAAGCCATTTTATCTGTTTATTCATCAGCGGCTCATCTGTCTCTCTAAACCAAAAGGCTAGTTGTACAATGCAATGAGACAATAAAAAATCTATAGGCATGAACTTCTTAAAGATGGCATGCACTCGTAGCACTTCATGGTCGGCCAGTGAGACCTCTGTCACATTTGACTCTGTGGCTTTAGTGTCTGCACACATGAGTGTGAAGACAGACGCCATGATAAAAAAGCAGACCCCTTTCATTGTAACTGCTGTTGGTTTTACTACCAAATGCATGCAAATATCCATCTCACTGCATGTGCAGTGTAAACAAGCGTTTAGTTCTTTCTGTTATGGAGACAGAAAGAAATACACAAGTATGGGAAAAGATCCACTCTGTCACCTCCACAACAAACTGTGATACTGAGAACAGTAGCGTGCCACTCCCTGCTGTCAAGCCACCATAAAGAAGAAGTGTATAAATACCGCCGATAAACAAAGCACTGAGTCTGCAGAAAGTCTTTCTGTGGTGTGAGAAAACTGCGTGTTTGTCAGTCACAGGATTCGGATGTTCTGTGATGTCTGTTGTTGTATACATAATAACCCGTACTGATGATCTTACAGAAATCAAATGAGCTACTTAAAACACTTAAAAACTACACAGATACACAGTCTTTTTTTTTTTCTATGCGTCCATAATGAGTCATAAGTCATTACAAAAGTGCTTGACATTAGCCAACAGGGTGTTCCATGGAAGTCATTCGTTTTTTTTTTAGGCCTATCAAATTTAGGTAAATATCAACAGACTTTTAGGCATTCACTCACATTTAATTACTTTTAAATATGCATGTCATCACCCCATTAAGGATTATAAAAATAAAATAAAATAAAATAATGATATGAAAAAAGAAACTAAAATAAATACTACTATACTAAAACAAATACCCCAAACTAAAAAATGTTGTTTTAAATTACTTTATAATATTTAATTAAATTAGACTTGATTGTATTAAGAATCAAATGTTGTTATTATATTATATTATATTATATTATATTATATTATATTATATTATATTATATTATATTATATTTTATATTAATTATATTATTACACTCAAAAAATATTTAGGCCTAATTGTAACATTTATGTATTTGAATTGCATATAAAATATCCATCCATTTGAACACAGTTCAAATATAAACATAAACAATAAACAAACTAATAAATAATAATAATAATGTGATGCATATTTGCCAGTCATACATAAATGAAACAGGGATGATTTCTGCACTCAAAAAAAATCTTGTTAGTTCATTATGAACTATTTGCATATTTGTTTTTTTAAATAATGCTATTTTAAAAATGTATTTATTCAAATTGTTTAGAATCAGCATAAATCTGTTTATTGTGAAAACAATTAAATGTATTCATTTAAAAAGTATGAACATGGTTAAAATATGGCTGGCTGTGGAACAAGCAATATTGAGATTGAAACAAATTAGATTTATTGATGCTAAATATATAAACCTGGTTATTGTGTATTTAAAACATTCAGTTTATTGCTAATATTACAGAAATCTTACCAGCTTCATTTACGTATGACTGACAAATATACATCACATTAAGTTTATTAGTTTGTTTGTGTTAAAACTGTGTAATCCAAATGGATGGAAAATTGATATGTAATTCAAACACATAAATAATAAAATTATGCCTATATTTATTATTTAGTGTATATTATATTATATTAATTATATTACAGTTTAATTAAGGTTATTTAATATTAAACATATGGTTTAAATGTATTTGTTTTTTTAAGGATAGTGTGTTGTTTATATAGACATTTAGCAGAAAACATAAGCTACATTCCTTTCTTTGTGTATATTACTGTTAAGATGTCCTCTGCAGTCGACTCAATCAATGAAATCAAAGTTGTGCTGATCTAGCAGGACTAGATAAGTTTCCCATCCCCCTCCATCCCAACAACAGTGGTCCTGACATGCGTCTAAACACATTACTGCCAGTGAATGTAGCATGATAAATGCCAGCATAAAAGACGTCACCCCGATTTGTTTTGTTCTTCTGGCCAGCCAGTTTGGAGAGCAGGCAATACCCTTGAGTTTAATTCAAGTTCATAGCACCTCACAGGAGAAATACAGATCTGCACCATCTGCATAATTCAGACAGCGTTCACACTGACATACACAAGTGCTTTTGACTAATTGTTTCATGATTGCATTAAGTTCTCAATCTTTCAAACATGTAATGTAACCCCATGGGCTGTTAAAGGGACAGTAAATGTGTATAAATGCACAGTTGTCTGCTTTAATCAAAAAGCTTTTTGGCTGAAGAATCCAACGTGTGATTTGAAACTGATTTTGAGCTTAAAGAATAAATATTAGAAAAGTTAATTTTTGCCAAAGGTCAACCAGAATAAAAAGCAGTTGTGCTGCTGGCTGTTTAATAATGTGATCGCAGTTGCTGCTTCTTTGTTGTTATACAACAATATTACCATTTTACATAAGAAATTCATCTTAGTATCATTTTTTATGTAAACATGAAACATTAAGTAAGTAACCATGAAGGATCCTTGACCTTGGTCACCCTAAAAATAAATAAAAAGAAAGACTTAGACCCAAAGCAAAAATCTTTTAAAAATGCAACAAAAAGATAATAAGAGAAGATATCTTGAATGTTTTTTTTTTACCACACTGGCAAATTGTTTTTTAACACAAGACAAGATCATTTATGCTTAAAATTAAAGAAAAAAAAATGTCAACAGGGTAAGAAAAAGACTTTAAATTCAAAATATATACTCTGTTTTACTTTATGCAATATAAATAATCTCGAGTCAACAACAGACCTTCCCTGTTTTCTTTATCTGTAATTTCGTAATGCTTCCATTTAATTTTTCTCTTTTAACCTTCTTTGTTTCATTTTCAGTCTCTTTGCAGTTTATCATCAGGTCATTATTCTTGACCTCATTCGGCCTACAGCTCAATTTGGCTGATCATTTAAAAGCCTTTAGCAGACACATGAGCAGCTAATAGATTACATCACAAAATCCATATGAAATCAATTTGCATGAATCAATAAGTGGATGGAGAGTCTGTGAAACAGACACTGAGAAGGTGATGATCAATAACCGAGAGTACACATGTTATTTAACAGCTCGCCAAGCTCCAGCAACTACTTTCCCATTCATTTTAGTGAGTTGAAAAGTCTTAAAAGTGAATATTTATGTCACCTGTTTATATTTGGTCACAGCTATAGTGGATGTAATAGAAAAGCGTTAACAGCTCTTAGGATCAGCTGTAACTTCACACTCTGTGTTAAACTGATGAGGCAGATGGAAAGAGAGCTGGTAGAGCAGGCACGCCTCCTCGACTGAGGCTGGTTAAACCGTGAGAGTTTGCGGTGTATCCGAGTTGGGAGATGGGTTGAGATAAAGACTCTATGAGGCAGCAGGAAACGTTGGATGAGGGTGAGTGAGTAAAGCAGAAAGGGGCCTTATCTGTTTTAAACAGCGCTCTCCTCTCAGGCATCTCTTTAACCACATGCAATCAGATTTTTCAATCTCAATAAAAAAAGAAAGAAAGATAAAAGAATCATGAATTACCTTAATCTTTTTTTAAATTTAAACCGAAACTTGTGGTCATGAGCCATAACTGTCTAAGGGGCTAATAGTGTTTCAATAATGCAGTTTTGTAATTCAGTATTTAACGCTTTATGGTATTTCGCTATTTATTAGGAAAGCTCGGATATAAAAATTTTGTCTGATTCAATAAGCAGAGAATTATTACCAGATAACCAATAAATGACTAATATTAAAAACTAAAAACTAAAATCAGACATTTTAAATGCTACAAGTGAATTTTAGCATCGCAACATTGTGATGTATGGGTATTCATTTTGAGATTTGCTAAAGATTACATTTAACAGTGTTATTAAATTATTAATGTTTTAAAGATTAACTTTACGTCAGCATTAGTTGGCAACAGAGGTAAACTACATGTAAAAATGGGAGAACATGAACAATTAAATATCCACAACTAAATAAATATTGACTGATATTGAAATAAGTAATATTGACCAATAAGCAGTATGGTACCATAATATTGTATATCCCTATTTTTTTTATATACTTTTTTTTGTATGAATGCATTGTATGAATGCATCAGATTTATTATTATAAATGTGAGTGTTAGATGAAAGAAATAGGTCATCTAAATATAAGAATATGGGAAATCAGCTGATACCAATACATTGAAAACTAACATGGTACTGTTATATTGTGTTTTTTCATACTGTTTTGTATGAATCCATCCGATTTATTGGTGGTATATGAGTGTTAGATGAGAACATGAACAATTAAATATCCACAACTAAATAAATATTGACTGATACTAAAATAAGTAATATTGACCAATAGGCAGTATGGTACCATTATATTGTATATCCCTATTTTATACTTTTTTTGTATGAATGCATCAGATTTATTAGTAGTATATAAATGTGAGTGTTAGATAAAAGAAATTTGAAACTGATATGGTACTGTTATATTGTGTGTGTTTTCATACTGTTATGTATGAATCCATTCGATTTATTGGTAGTATATGAGTGTTAGATGAAAGAAAAAGGTATTTAAATGTAAAAACGGGATAAATTAACATCTCTAATAATGACTGATATGGTACATTGTGCATATATTGTGCATCCCTAATATATCCCCTTATAAAATTCTTGAGAACTTTTCCTCTTATTCCTCCCTCAAGATACTCTCTGCATTGTTTCTGCATTAAAAGGGCAAAAGTGTAAAACAGATGAGCTGGCCACAACACAGAGCTGCACCTGTCACCTTCCCCGAGCCCACACAGCAAAGACCACAGGACACAAAGACTGCTTTCACCTGAGACACACTGTGCCTTCTATTAATAGCACAGTTCGGCAGTGGTGCTGACACACACATCTAGAAGTAGCAGTGGTTACCTTCACTGACAGCAGTTACTATAATGTGGCTTGTATTACTCATGTGCTGAGAGTGTGTGAATCAAGGTCATGAAGCTAAAACCCTGACGAATAGCTCTCGTATTTTTTTTTTTATCTCCGCTCTTTTTGGCCAAAGGAACAGTCTGAAATGAACCAGCGAGCTCTAAAAGTACTAGGAGCAGATACGAAACGAAGGGCAAGAACATGTCACACCAGGGAATGAGCAGAAAAGTTTACACAGGCCATCAACTCGAACATGCTGCACTCCGCCAAATCCACAGGGATTGAAAACAACTGTGTGTCATCATCACTTGAAGGCCGAAAATATGAGCGGGGGCGCTGAAACCGAAATCTCTCCTGTAAACTACAAAAGACGCGGCCGGGCCGTTTTGGCACGCGTCATCACATTGTTTTCTCCTGACTTGTATTTTCATGTCATTGTTTTGTATCCTCGGGCCAAACACCCTCCTCCAGATGGTGACTGTTCTAGTCTCCTCTTGATGGAAAGTCAGATGTTTACCAGAGCCCAATGAGGGGCCAGAAAAGCTGACGAGGGCAGTCGTGTAACAAAAGGTCCCCACCTGCGAGTCTAGTTTAATTGGGATGACACATACCTGTATTAGGGATGGATTTACACCCATGTGTTGCCAAATTTGCACCATATCCCCTTAGAATGGTAAGAGAACTTGCCAGTAGCATGTAACACTTTCAACACTTATCTCGAGTAAAGTTTTTCCACCAAGCCATGAGTTTCTTGCATCCATTTCTGTAGGCGTTTCTACCCATGCTCAGTATATGATTGCTGAGAAATTAAAGGGATTGTTCACACAAAAAATCATTTATTCACCCTCATGTCGTTCCAAACCTAACTTTATTTCACAACAAAACAACACAAACAACAAAATATTTTGAAAAATGTATCAGTGTTTTTTTGTCTGTACAATGAAAGTCAATGGGGTCCAATGTTATTTCAACTTTCATTATGCGGACAAAAACAGTTCTTTTCTTTATCTTCCACAGAAAAAGCAAGTCAGTTTTGGAACATGTAAATTCATTTTTGGGTGAACTATCCCTTTAAAAACAATCCATGCTACCAGTAGTTCATTTTGAACAGTTATTGAATTATGGGCCTACATGGTTGGGTTTAGGCAGAGAAAAAGACTTTGTAAGTCTTCTAATTAAGTGTGAATTGTATCTTTAGTAGCAACAACTGCTTTTTAAAAAAAAAAAAAAAAAAACACAAGCAGGTTTCATTACTCAAGAAGAGTCATTAAGGCTGCGATCATTGGACAGTCTTGAGCGATACCTGAGGGGTGACTGTGGCTCAAAACACTCATGAAAACAAGATAAATAATTAACCGCCAACAATCACTTGTTGTTCTGTTTAATCAAGCTATTAATAGTAAACCTCAGGGGTGGCTTTTGAAATAATGATAATTCAAGGTATTAAACAGCATTTGAATGTTGTTTTGTTTTGAGTATTAATTCAGGCCTTCGTTGCATGAATTTCATGTTGAATATATTTATGTTCTGTTTATTTATTTTTAAAATGCATTTTTACATGCTAAAATGTTACAATTCACATAAACAATCCATTATATCACTGCAGATTTTACAGTAAACAAAACACATTGGGTCGTTCATCAATATGATGGCACTTAGGCTATGATGCAGTATGCATAAATCTTCCAAATGATCCAGTAATCAATAAGAGACTGGTCCTGTGAGGGAAAAACATTTAAACGTTTGAAAGTTGAGGTCAGTAAGATTTTTATTTTATAATTCTTATGAAGAGTGCATTTATTTACAAAAATACAGACAAAAACACTAATATTGTGAAATATTTTTACAATTTAAAATAACTGTTTTCCATTTTAATATATTTTAAAATGTAATTTATTCATGTGATGGCAAAGCTGAATTTTCAGCATCCATTATTCCAATCCTCAGTACATCATCCTTAAGAAATCATTCTAATATGCTGATTTAGTGCAAGAATTTATTATTATTGGTTGAAGGAAGTTTTTTTATTTCAGGATTCTTATAAAAAGATAGTTCAAAAGAACAGCGTTTATTTGAAACAGAAATCATTTGTAACATTATAAATATATTTAATATAATTAATCAGTTTAATTCAATAAAAGTATACTAAAAGCTGAATAAACGTATCAATTTCTTTAGAAAAAAATCTTACTGATTTAGACTTTTGAACAGTAGTGTGTGTGTGTGTGCGTGTGCGTGTGTGTGTAATGTATGCCTTATTCGTAAGATAACAAAACCTTCTTTTCTCTGATTTGTTTCTGCATCAGCAAACCAACATCTTTTACCATCAAAAATTATTTTAGTATGATTAGATTTTATGTATACATTTTTCCACAATGTTATCCAAGACATCAAGTTTGTGAAGTATACTGGCAAGGTGCAAGATGATAGCGCCCTCTTCAGTTAGCAGAGGACTATCGCTGCTATTACATTTGGACAGACTTCCCAGAATTCCTCTTTCTGTGAACATTGTGAACACACAGTTGTTGATCTAAAATAAGTATATATAATAAGTAAATATATATATATATATATAGTGGGGAGAACAAGTATTTGATACACTGCCGATTTTGCAGGTTTGTCCACTTACAAAGCATGCAGAGGTCTGTAATTTTTATCATAGGTACTCTTCAACTGTGAGTGACGGAATCTAAAACAAAAATCCAGAAAATCACATTGTATGATTTTTAAGTAATTAATTTGCATTTTATTGCATGACATAAGTATTTGATATATCAGAAAAGTAGAACTTAATATTTGGTACAGAAACCTTTGTTTGCAATTACAGAGATCATACATTTCCTGTAGTTCTTGACCAGGTTTGCACACACTGCCCACTCCTCCATACAGACCTTCTCCAGATCCTTCAGGTTTCGGGGCTGTCGCTGGGCAATACGGACTTTCAGCTCCCTCCAAAGATTTTCTATTGGGTTCAGGTCTGGAGACTGGCTAGGCCACTCCAGGACCTTGAGATGCTTCTTACGGAGCCACTCCTTAGTTGCCCTGGCTGTGTGTTTCGGGTCATTGTCATGCTGGAAGACCCAGCCACGACCCATCTTCAGTGCTCTTACTGAGGGAAGGAGGTTGTTGGCCAAGATCTTGCGCTACATGGCCCCATCCATCCTCCCCTCAATACAGTGCAGTCGTCCTGTCCCCTTTGCAGAAAAGCATCCCCAAAGAATGATGTTTCCACCTCCATGCTTCACGGTTGGGATGGTGTTCTTGGGGTTGGGTGTGTTACTAATGGTTTTCTTTGAGACTGTGGTCCCAGCTCTCTTCAGGTCATTGACCAGGTCCTGCCGTGTAGTTCTGGGCTGATCCCTCACCTTCCTCATGATCATTGATGCCCCACGAGGTGAGATCTTGCTTGGTGCCCCAGACCGAGGAAGATTGACCGTCATCTAGAACTTCTTCCATTTTCTAATAATTGGGCCAACAGTTGTTGCCTTCTCACCAAGCTGCTTGCCTATTGTCCTGTAGCCCATCCCAGCCTTGTGCAGGTCTACAATTTTATCCCTGATGTCCTTACACAGCTCTCTGGTCTTGGCCATTGTGGAGAGGTTGGAGTCTGTTTGATTGAGTGTGTGGACAGGTGTCTTTCAGGTGCTGTGAGAGCCGGAATTCTTACTGGTTGGTAGGTGATCAAATACTTATGTCATGCAATAAAATGCAAATTAATTATTTAAAAATCATACAATGTGATTTTCTGGATTTTTGTTTTAGATTCCGTCTCTCACAGATAAAGTGTACCTATGATAAAAATTACAGACCTCTACATGCTATATATATATATATTTCTGTTTATATCTGCCTAAATAACTGGGGTTCATAATGAAAATCTTTTATGCGAAATCCACTACATTATATTTAACTACAGCGGGGTCCAAGTCTGGTCTCAAATTACCAGCATAATGATTTGAGTAAGAAAGTTGAATTTTAAAATGTACATACATTTTCTTGAGTGATTCAGTGGAAACAAGAACATCTGACCTTTTGTACAAAGGAGATCACATGATCAGTGTCACCAATTTGCTTATTTGAATAGTGACCTAGAAATAATGCAGAAATCACATTATTCCTTCATTTTACTTCACTCATTCAAAATCCTAAAGTTTTGGAAATTGGGTCAGGTTTTTTTTCTTCATTGAGATTAATTTCTTTACCTGAATTCCCTCTCATGGTTATTAAAAACAGATTAATTGTTTTCCGAGGAAGCATTTACACATATTTAGAAAACATAACCCAAACCTCACCAATCAGTTAACAAAAGGCATGTAAAGTCAGTTATATTTATATAATTTTTCAAAAATATACTCTACCGTTCAAAAGTTTGGGGTCAGTAGATGTTTTAATGTAAAAAAGTCTCTTATGCTCACCAAGGCCACATTCATTTGTTCAAAAATACAGTAAAACAATAATAATAATAATTATAAGAATTTTCAGCAGCCATTACTTTACATAATACTTAAGATTTTATTCTGATATGCTGATTTAATATTTTTGTGAAAACCATTATACATTTTTTATCAGGATTCTTTGGTGAATGGAAAGTTCAAAAGAACAACATTTATTTAAAATAATACAAAATTATCTTTTGTAACATTATAAATGCCTCACTTTTGATGAATTATTTCTGAATAAAAGTTAATTTCTTTCAAAAAATCTTACTGACCTCAAACTTTTGAATGGTAGTGTAAATTATAAATTCTCTATATAAGTATGTATATACACCCTACATGCATAACATTATGACCACTGACAGGTGAAGTGAATAACACTGATTATCTCTTCATCACGGCACCTGTTAGCGGGTGAGATATATTAGGCAGCAAGTGAACATTTTGTCCTGAAAGTTGATGTGTTAGAAGCAGGAAAAATGAGCAAGCGTTGAGATTTGAGCAAGTTTGACATGGGCCAAATTGTGATGGCTATACGATCTTCAAAACTGCAGCTCTTGTGGGGTGTTCCTGGTCACAGTGGTCAGTATCTATCAAAAGTGGTCCAAGGAAGGAACAGTGGTACACCGGCGACAGGGTCATGGGTGGCCAAGGCTCATTGATGAACGTGGGGAGCGAAGGCTGGCCTGTGTGGTCCGATCAAACAGACGAGCTACTGTAGCTCAAGATTGCTCAAGAAGTTAATGCTGGTTCTGATAGAAAGGTGTCAGAATACACAGTGCATCGCAGTTTGTTGCTTATGGGGCTGCATAGCTGCAGACCAGTCAGGGTGCCCATGCTGACCCCTGTCCACCGCCGAAAGCGCCAACAGTGGGCATGTGAGCATCAGAACTGATGGAAGGTGGTCTGGTCTGATGAATCACGTTTTCTTTTACATCACATGGATGGCTGGGTGCGTCGCTTACCTGGGGAACACATGGCACCAGGATGCACTATGGGAAGAAGGCAAGCCTGGCATGTTCTGCTGGGAAACCTTGGGTCCTGCCTTCCATGTGGATGTTACTTTGACACGTACCACCTACCTAAGCATTGTTGCAGACCATGTACACCCTTTCATGGAAACGGTATTCCCTGGTGGCTGTGGCCTCTTTCAGCAGAATAATGCGTTTTATTAAAATGAGGCAATCATAAATAATTAAACTTTTTTTTTTATCTGCATCCTTGGTGAAATAAACACATCAAACACATATCCACAAGTGACTGTTTATATATATATATATATATATATATATGAATATTACAGTAATAGTGTTTGTCATTTTCATAACTTCACAACTTTAAACAACCCAGAAAGAAACAGACAACCAAATACAGACATTTACAAACTGTATTTCAAAATAGCACTGAAAAGAAAAGTACTTTGGTTTATTTGACTACAGTATTTAAAGACTGCTAATAATTCCCTCATTCTAAAAAAAAAAAAAAAAGTAGAAGTAAAATTTTTTTTAAAAAAAAATCAGTATCTTTGCACATTTGTCATTTTTACATTGCATTCTCACATAACATCATTCAAAATATTTTTTCTGATTGATCTATTAGTGTTGTTCTGATTTTTAAAAAAGTGCAGTACTAAAGCATAGCAGACTAACACCAATACACCCACCACCAGCGCTGTTCTCCTGACTTCATATTACTGCAGACATCTCGACCTGGGCCATGTTCCCATAATAACATTGTCAAGTGTACCGTGAACCTGCCTGCCCTCCTGCTGACCTTTGCGTCCTCTGTGCAGGCCGGGCCTCAGTGTCAGGTTGGTGAGGTCCACTAGTTCCCTCTTGTGAGAGAGCAGTGTCACCATGTGGTCGAGTTTGGAGCGAATGGAGCTATAATGGTGCTGTCGTTCTTTGGTGATCTTGAGAAAGCATTCCCTCAGGTTGACGTCTTGCGGGGCAAGACAGACAGGTGGGTGACAGTCCACCTCTTGAAGGTTGCAAGTGGACAAAGCACTGGGGTTGATCTGGTTGTTGCTGGATGAGGTTTGTGATTTAGAGCTTGAGCTCTCAGGCTTGCTGTTGTCAGCACATGTTTGCACACTCGTGTCTACGGTGTGGCAGGTCGTTTGTGTTGAGATGTGGCAGGAAGGTACAGGAGGAGAGATCGTCACATCGACTGTCTGAGTCTGAGTAGTAACATTCGCAGCCGGCAAACGAGGAGGGTCATCCGAGGTGAGCGCTTCCTCTCTGAGTTCTTGCTCGATCCAGTCTTCACCTACAGTGGAAGTATCAGAAACTGGGTTACTTTTTCTGTCTCGATCTTCAATGTCTTTATTCATCTGTTGGATCTCTGGGGTATGAAGTCTGGCTGGAGTGCTCGTCAGACATTCTGGTTGAGGCTTTGTTGTTTGTGCCAAGTAGGAGGGAGGCGTTCCAGGTGGTTTGAGGACAAGATGGTCATATAAACCGCTGCTTCTGGCACTAGAGGGAGCTCTTGTATTCGGTGGCAGCGGCAGGGACTGAGCATAGAGGATGCGGAACTCTTCATCAAATTTCTCAGTTATCTGGCCAGATAACTCGATAAGGTTGCTGCTGTTGAGTTTGCCATCTGTCCAGTTAAACCTGTAGATAAAAGAATGTGCCAAAACAAATAGAAAACGTATAAACAGAACTGTAGTCAAGACTATTATGTGCTGATTGTCTGACATTTACAAAGTTAAAATTGATTCATTTACTGCAAAATGTTTCATCATTCTTTATAATCATTTTATATTGTCTGAAAGGTCACACCCACACAAAATAGAAAACAGAAAATATTTTGAAGAATACAAAGAATGTCAATGGGGTCCAAAACAATATTGGACCCCACTGACTTTCAACACTGAGACATTTCTTAAATATATTTGTGTTGCACAAAAGAAAGAAGTCATACATGTTTGGAACAACATGTAATTTTAATTTTTAGGTGTCTACTATCCCTTTAAGATCTTCAAGATTTGTTGAAAAGGGGTCTTAATACCTATATGAACCTGTAGCCACTCTGTTCCCATCAATCAGCATGAAACGCTCATGAACTTTTCCAGTGATCCGAGCACCTGATCTCATGTAGTAGGTAGAACCCGTTATGGTCCGTACTTTCATTTGCTTAAAAAAAAAGTAATTAAAAAAATTCTAAATATATTAAATTTAAAAACAACAATGATAATAGTTAACAGATAATAATACAATTTTAAAATGACACAGCATTAAGTTGTGAACTCATACCAGCAGTTCATCAAGCTGCACACGAAGGTTTTTACACATCTGTAAGAATGAGTGGACAGAAGACTGATCTAAAAGAATATACACAGGAACTCTGCGGCGTGTGCAAGCTTCCTGCAGGTCATGGAAGATATCCAGGTCTGTCAAGGAGTCTGTCACAATGGCAATCACCTAAAGATAAAAACCACTTCTGATTAATGAGATATTAACAAAGCATTACTATTCTTTCTTTGGCTAAACATGGTGGGAAATTAACAGCTTAGAGCTTCCGCATCAGTGAACTCGACGTTCTAGCTCATTCGTATTATTGTCATGACTGAACAGCCGCTGGCTACACACCTTGATGATTTCATATTACGTTTGGCCTTTAAGTACATGCAAGCTGGAACAGATTCAGACTGCCTGGAGGTATAACCTCAATACATTCAGCTCAAAACCCCCTTCAGTTCAAGGACTGAAGAGCCTGTCGTGGCACCTCCAGGTTCAGACCCTTAGAGGTAACAGTTCAGTGTGATAGACGCTTCAGCACATTCTTACCATTCCACACTTAAGATCCAGAGCACACACTTACCCTTCCCTCACCTGAAAAATTATTTCAGAAAAACTGAAATAATCATCAAAATCATTATATTGCATGTTTTTTTATATATTAATTTAATCCTCTTAAAAGTTTAAATAGGGAAACCTGAGAACAAATTAATTTCCCAACTTAATAACAAAACAAAAAAAATGAAGACATGTTATGACATTTAAACATTCCTTATAAATTAATAGTATCTATTTATGTTACATAATTATTTTTAATTAATCACCATCCCAACAGAGACAAGCATCGGAAGCATCCATTTCACTAGTAGCTATTCATTAGCTACCATTGTTTTTAGTAACGACACTAATAAATAAGTACTGGTGCCTATTCAGTAAGAACAAAGAAAAATCCAATATATAAATAGTAAATAAATATTTACTTAGTAAAAATAGGTGCCAGCAACAACTGTAACCCATAATAGTTGCAAAAGTTTATATGTGCAGAATTAAATTTGGTAAATTTAAATTAAAATGTGTTACAGTTACACTGGAATAATTACTAGTCACAAAAATGTGACTAATTGAATTTATAGTCTCAATTCAAAATGATAGTAGTAGGATTATATACTAGTCATTTCAGAATGAATACTAGTAACAAAAATATATTAATGATTAAATGTTAAAGCTTGTGATAGACGTATTCAAGTATCCGTGTTAAATGTTGCCTTAACATTGAGGCACTATTCTTGTAATGTTGCTTTAGAAACGTATTAAGTTTCAGCACAAGGAAGAACAGATGAATTAGCCTAAGTAACAGTATCATGGTGCCTCATATATATCTATATATTTTGTTTAAACAGTACGGCCCGAGCAATACCTCCTTTGCATTTTTAATCATCCTCCTGGCCGCTTCTTTGCAATTATAAATGCACTCTCCATAACTCGGCTGGAAGTAGGCGACTGCACGCGTTACTCCGCGGAACGACCCTGTAGTGAACGCTGGCCAGCCCATCTCTAAAACTGGAGGCTCTATATCAGAGACCTCGGGGAAATAAGTGACAGATGAGCAGTCCAGTGTGCCAGAGTGGTCCAAATGAGAATCGTCTCCGATCGAAGAGAGTGATTTGGGCACTACAGCAGCGCGAGAAATCCGCCTGATCTCGTCGTCGGAGAGAAAGTTAGGGATTCTCTCTTTCTGCAGGAATCCCATAAAGGATTCGACTCCACCGGCGACCAGCTCCTCCAGAGCGAGCCTGTGTCTCTCATTGTAAAGTTCTTTAACGTTTACATCCTGGCCTGTCCTCGGTGTCCGCCAGCCCGGCGAATCCTCAAGACACTGGGAAAGAGCCATGTCTGCAAGTTTATCAATCACACTAACGTTTACTAAAATGAATATTTCACTCTGACACCTGTATCCTGTACTTTTAGGACCCGTCCCACCGCCAGACGGCCATTGGTCGCTACGTTGTTGCCAGTCAAGTTGTTGCGTCACGTGCCCACCAAGAAAGAACGCCATTGGACAATCTGCCCTGCGCCTATTGGCCAAGAGTTTGAATTCGGAGGCAAACAAAGGCGGCGTGTGTGATTCACCCCGTGTTGTTGAATGTAAAATTCACGATGGTGTGGTATTGTGAAACTAAATGGCCTCATAAAATACAGGTAATAATACTCCATATAAACAGCTAATATAAAATCACCTGAGATTATGGCAGCATTTAACTCCCATTGTTGAAGTAAATCTTTATTATTAATTTTAATATTATTAATTATTATAAATTATTAATTATAATATTATTAATAACAACTGTAATAATCCAACGATCGGTCATTTTTAAAAGTATAAAGCTACAATATAACAATTATGGCATATTATTGCAGAGCATAGAGCAGAATAGGGCTAGTTGCCACACACACACACACACACACACACATTATTGCATGAAAAATAGTTTAACACACTTTGACTTTTTGTCAAACAGGTTGCCACTATATTGAGTAAGTTGTCAGTCTGATCATTAAAATTGTAAAGAAATTATTAAACAAAATAATGAATGTAACAGCAATAAAGTAAAAGTTAAAGTAAAATACCAAACCATTATTTTGTATATGTAATTAAATATTGTAATTAATAAATTGTATACATTTATTTAAAATACATGACTTGCCCAAACGTGGCACTTATGAAACTACCCTAGTCCTGAGAACAGAGTTTTATATAGGGCTAGTTTATTTCATAATATAGTTGACCCTTTCTTGATTGTATGGAAGTGTGATTTAATGTTCACTTGATTATTTAACAGCTATAGCAAAAAATATGACAAATATTGTATTAAAGTCAACAAACTAAACCACAGCAAGAGAAAACACATTTATGCCATTATGTCATATATAATATTTATAAAGCTCCACCATATATTCACACTGAAAAATGAAAAGTTTGAGCCAAGGCCTTAATGAAGGAAAAGCCCAAACCGCATGGCAACCGTCTCGTAATGGACAGTAGGTGTTTTCGTGCTTTATCCAATCAGATTCATCTCTGCCTGTACTGTCAAAAAAGCTGCACGTCTGAAGGTGTAATTGCCACTGTGGCGTGAGGGGGAGCCCCTGGATAGCAGGTCTAACACCACGTCCTAAGAAAAGAAAAGTAATGAGTTTGAAACATTATACGTATTTTATGTACCCACATACAAGGACTGAGTATCATACAACCTGTTGATAATAGACAGCCTGGCGTTTGTTGCACTCTGGTTGACTATCCGTTCGGAGAGCACAACAGTAGCTGTAGGAACTCTCAGATTTACTTTCACCTTATATGACCTCGCAAAATAAATTGTAATCAGCGTTTCTGAAACTGTTCATGGATTAAATATGGCAGAACCAAGGACACATTTGCATGCAGCTGTGCATATTTATTATCACTAGTAAAATGTGTATAAACATTTCTGGTGATTATTACTCCAAGATAACAACAATAATAATAATGGGTAATTGTGGCAATAGTCTCTGTACCTTATTCTATTCTAATAATAATAATGATAGGTTAATATTGATATTAATAATAATAATAATAATATCTATATTTAATTCTTTGTTGCACAAAATCATGGCTATGTGGAAATAGAGACTTTCTATTCTATTAATAATACCAATAATAATATGTATGCTATTCTGTTGCATGTTGCACATTCATTTCCCCATCCATGGTTGTGTAGCAATGGATATCATATTCTATTCTAACAATAATATGTATTGCATGTTGCACAATTTCCAATTTGGTCGTGTGGCTATCGAGATTCTATTCTATTCTATTCTATTCTATTCTATTCTATTCTATTCTAATAATATGTATTCATATTGCATGTTGCACATTAACTTTCCCTGGCCATGGTTGTGTAGCAATGGAGATCCTATATTATATTATGCTATATTATATTATATTATTCTAATAATAATAGGCTATGTATTACATGTAGCGCAATAATTTTGGTTTGGTCGTGTGGCTATAGATATTCTATTCTATTCTGTTCTCTCTCTCTCTCTCTCTCTCTCTCTCTCTCTCTCTCTTTCTCTCTCTCTCTCTCTCTCTCTCTCTCTCTCTCTCTCTCTCTCTCTCTCTATTGTAATACTGCGCGCAATATTTCGTTCCAAACATGCGTTTGTAGTAGCCTATATGTAGTAGGCACATGCTCGTGATCGGTATAGTAGGCTGTTTTCCCCCCTCGTCCTTATACGACCTACTGACCGAAAGCGCTGCTCCATATTTCTGGCTATATTAGACATTTGCGCATGAGTCACTCCCTTCAGTGTGTCTGCTCAGCCCGTCCTAGAACAGAGAGGGGTAGGATCAGGATTTTGGGTTTGGGTGACGCGCTTTAATCACGTGCCCTTATTTGAGAGCGCCTGGCGTACATTTCTTTCCCTTCTCGCCACTCCAGCAGCGCCCATGTCAGCCGGGCACATAATCAGTGTGCCATAAAGCAGTAGATGCTCCTTATCGCGGTGACCCGACGGGTTCACGTTAGTTCACAGGGTTCATCTGAGGAGAGGTCTCGGCCCCTCCTGTTCCCCCGAGACCCGGAGCGGAGCGAAACCTAAATGTTATTCATTTCTGTATCAATAACGGATTTCCATTCGCAGTCAGCAGAGCCGACGAAAAGGTAGGGAACTTTGACTTTTCAAAAAGTGAAAGCGATTTATTTAGGGGACGCGAACAGTCCTCAAAGTAGTTCTAGTAGAGAGAAGCGTGCCTTGTTATTCTACTCATATGCGGCGCGTGAAGTCGCCTCTATGTATAAAATGGCGACAGTAGATGGGAGTGCTTAGTTAAAATTTTTGGTAATAGCCAAAATATTGCGCCGCGCTACACACTCAAACTCGCGAGAAACGTCTAGCCGGATGGAGGTTACTAGTGCCTCAATACGAAGCGAAAGGGTTAACTTACCAGTTTGTTACAGTTTGTTACTCAGTGTTCTCGTCTGCTTCCAATTTAATTATTCGCACGCTACAACGTGCCTATGGGATGTTACTATAGTCTGTCCATTTCGGAGCGTCACGCGTCAGATTTCTACTTCAAACGGGGGTCAAAATAGGACCCGTGACTCGGATTGATCACTAGCGAGAGGCACGGAAATATTGGCACATAATCGATTTCCAAAAGTGATCTTTACGATGACGAACGCTTCGGGGGTTCCTGTAGTTTAAAGCTGGCGCAGATCTGGACAAGCACGCGCTATCAACTGTTAATGGGTACAGAATGTACTCAAACTCAGATTTAACTCCAGATCATAACCCTGGCTCAGATACCACACATTATAAATCATTATTTAGAATGATAGACTCTCAGGGTATTTCATCTCAACTCTCTGCCGCAAGCATCTGTTCAATAAACAGCACTTTCTGCTAAAGTACACTACTTTTTAAAGTTAGCATACAGAATAACATTGTAAAATGTATAGGATGCATGCTTTCTATAGGTCCTTTGGCATGCAATGTGTTTTGGGTGAATGTCTGTTCCCTTGTGGGAATGGTGTTCTGCATGGTCCGCAGTGTTGTCTTTCATCCTGAATTTGAGCAATTAGAACAGTAAAGCATTTAGAACGTGACCTTCCCAAAGTATTTGTAACTAAAGAAAAAGGCGATTTGTACATACATGCACAGTTTGCTCTGTTCTTATTGTGTCCAATTAGAACAGCATGACGGCACAAAATGAAGGACTAAATGTTAAGTCGCTTGTGTGTGCACTTTATTGTATGTTGATTTCCAGTAAAAGCTGTCGGTTTATGTAATATTCTTTGAATTAAGAGAACAGAATTGTCTGCCTAATGCCAACTGGATTTCTAAGCAGAATTATAATTATGGAGGCTCTGTCTGTGCTATAAAAGCAGTCAAAATGATTAAATTATTTATAATGAAAAGCTCACTGTGCATGTAATAACAAAAATGCCATTCTGTGATATCTCACATTACCTTATTAAATTTGTAAATCTAAAAAGTGGATGAATGTCGTGGAGTAACAGAAAGAAATGAGCTCCACAATAGGAGTATATCCCCAAAACCTCCCTGTAAAGCTCGTATTAACCTCAGTACTTTTTGAGACAAACTTTTGGCTTAACGGCGGAGTGTCGGCCATACAACTATTTTAGCTGCTCCAGCGCGGTTTTGTATGGAGGAGTCTGGCATTCGCCGAGATCTGGCACTTGACTCAGTATAATTCATGGTGCTCCGCCATCTTTCTTTTTTGTAACTAATGAGTGTGTCGCACCGGTGATCAAACTCAGCACATCACATCAATGGTTATTTCTCTCCTATTTGAAGGCGTGCAAAGTACTTATTTCACATGCGAATTTCTGAATCTTTTCCGTGCCTTTAATGGAAGATTTTTGTGTCGCAAGACTGGCAAAGTAATTCTGAAAACGCAAATACCGCCTTTTGTAAAATTCTGGGGGTGCTCTGTTAGTGGAAAAAAAAAACTGCCATGATTACAGAGCGGAAAAAGGGACGGATCCTCATTTGTTTCCAATTTGTATATTGGCATAAACAAATAGCACAGTCAAATAAAATATTTGGAGTTTTGTTTCTTTTGGGTTGGAGGGCTACAAAAAATGTCCCCCAAGTGTGTGTGTGTTTTTTGGTGAAGAATAGAGGATTTAGTCCCCTCTGTGTGTTGTGGGCAAGGAAAGGGAAAGGAGAGGGGTTGCTATGGCAATGTTAACACATGAGTGGCAGCGCAGACTGGCCTCCCAAGAGTCCGTGCAGCAGTCACCGAGGTAAGGGGGGCAAAGCGGGCACTTCTGATGGCACCCAGCTTTCTGTAGTACTACTCGCATAAGGTTCATTGACTGGATTTAAACATAAACACGGACAGCCCAGAAATAGCTGATGGTACAATCGGCTGTGTTGGTGGCATTTTGCTAATGAGTCGCATCCTATAATGAAGGTGAACTGTAGGATGCCTCAGTGGCGCTTCAGCCTCTACATAATTAATGTGGACATGTTTGACACCGTCACTGATATATCTCGCAAACAGCATCGTACAATGATGGCATGTAGTCACATGCCCATCTTATGTACTGGCACACACATTCAGGAAATATTTCAATGGAATGCGAGCATTGAGGGCACTGCATATGGCTTCCGGCTTAGTGTCATATTTCCCTCGTAAATGGGAGCGCCATTGTGTAGAATGAAGAAAAATGGTCACGACAGACTCTTATGATGACCTGCTTTTTTCTTGTACTTATAGAAATATAATTATTACAGCATGTGCTCACTGACCTTTGTTATGGCTTCTTGGCGTTAAACAAAAGTCACATTCATGCAGCACTTATGAAAGATATTCATGCTAAAATTGACCGATATCTTTACAGGCTTATTCAGCTCAGCCTCGTGTAATAAAGCAGATCCAGTCTAAGAAATAAAAGAGGACGTCATGGTCGTGTCTGGGAGCACTGTGTATTTTGGGCCGTCATTTCAGGGTTTTGTTTTTTTTAAATTCCTGAATGGTTTCCTCCTTTATTTAAAAGACAGCTGGAACCATTGGAAAAAATATATACACATGGACACCACATTGTTTTTATCCAAAATGTATTTATAGTCTGATGAAAGAGAAGATCACGAAAATTCAGAGCTAAAAGCAATGCAGAAGTCTGAGAGGTTTAATCAGTGCACGTTACTCGCACAAATCTTGTGCCAATTTTTTTCATTGAGTTTGAAGAGGGATATTAGGATATATATATATATATACACAGCAATGACTTTACTACATATGGTCGACACTCAGATTAAGAGTCAATGCAAGATATTTACATAATTGTTCAAGCAGAACAGGAGGAAAAATGTGAACCGCAGATGAACTTTATCCTAAAATGCTCCCGCACTGCCTGAAGTGTAGTGTGTGGAGGAGTGCACCAAAAAGAAGAGGATTTTGGGGGGGGGTGTATGTGTGTGTGAGCATATGATCAAATAAAAGAGAAGTGAGTGCAACATGGCATGTAAGAATACAACCATACTCGCAGCTTCAAAAAATGTGACTGTTTATAACATTCTGTTTATTTTAGACCCCTTATCATGAAAAAATTCTTTTGAGCACATTTTGTTGCTGCGCAGAGATTTTATTTCAGCTGCCTTAAAAAAAAAAGACGTTCATGCTGAGAATCTATTGATATCCTTGCAGGCTTATTCAGCGTCGTCCCGTGTAATAAAGGACGCCCAGTCTGGGATGCTTCGGCCTTTAATCAATAATGAGAGAGGATCTTTTATTATGTAAGGCCCGTATTGCCAGGCCTTTACCCTCACACTGCATTTAATACTGCGCATCACTATCTAAAATGTTTAAGCAGAGCCAGACTTATTAAATGTGAAACATGTAACATGATGTAATATTTTAGTTTCAAACGGTTCAAAGACGCAAATGTAGGTCAGTGTTGTTGTGCTAATTTTCAACTCTATTGGATGCCTTAACTCCACAGGTTGCCAGGATAAAAAGGCCTCCGGTTTCGCCGCTAAAGCTACAAAAGTACTGAGACGTACAGTAGCAGGATAGACTGTTTTGTGTGAGACTGGTTCACCCCGGTGCTGAAACACGAGGCCTCTCTTTCTGAGTTCCCTTTTCAATAGCTCACTGTCTGGAAACCTCTTGTCCTGTGTCTAATCGCACGTCTCGGTTGCCAGATAAAGCATCCCATTCTTTGAAGAGTGACCTGTTTTTTATATAACATTTTTGAACCATCTCCTACTTGCCCGGTGCTAATCAGGCTAGTGGTTCAAAGCTTCATCTAGATATTAATGTGTCTGTTGTAGTTAACTAGCATTTTATGGTTTATATTAGAAGAATCTGGAGAGCAGATTTTTCTTACCATCTGAGAGAATAGTAGGTGCCCTCATTCGTTCAGACAAATTCCACATGATTTGAACTCAGCTAGAGTTCTATAACTTCATAACAAATATAAAACTTGTGTGTAAGATATGCTGCACACATTTTAATAACAAACAGGTTTTTTTCTATTCGGTCCAAAGTTTTCACACACACATTTATGAACATTGGTAATATTATTACGCAACTTCCTGTATAGTTTCTATTCAGAGCCATCTGGTGCAATTTCAATAACCCTGATTCATGTCAGGGGTTAACATCCATTGATGAAATCTGAGTATCATGGCTTCATAAGCAGGCTGAACATACAGTAAATGCCCACGTCTGGATGCAGGGAACCAGGATTACAGCATAAGATGCTGGTGACCTAGTTTTATTTTTATTTATTTATTTATTTATTTATTTTTCTGGCAGGAAGGCAGCCGTCATGAGAAATAAAAGAGTCAGTTGCAAAAGAGTACGTCACTGCCATGTCTGGGAGCACTGTGTATTTTGGGCAATGTTTTTACTTCTGAATGGTTTTACCCTGCTTCTTTTTTTTTTAAAGACAGCTGGCCATATTGAAAAAAATATGTGCACATGGACACCACATTGTTTTCATCCAAAATGTATTTGTAGTCTGATGAAAGAGAAGGTCAAGGAAATTTAGAGCTAAACACCAAACAGAAGTCTTGGGTGGTTTAATTAGAATCTTTTGCAGGTGTGTAATGCATGGAAAATCAAGCATTGTATTACTAGATTTATTCACCAGCTAGTTTTTAGCTGAAGTATTGAAACTGCTCAAACAAGATAAACAAATTTATGTCCTCTGCTATCAGCTTCCAAGATGAAGACAACACGTACTTTCATAAATCTGTAGTTAGCGCCATTATTCTTTTATAGGTTTACAGTTACAAACTAATTAGTTAGTTCTTATATTTTAATTTTCAAACCTATAAAGTCGACTACATATGCTAGATGTAAGAATCATTACAAGATATTTACATATTTTTAAAAACAGAACAGGCGAAAAAATGTGAACCACATATGAACTTTATCCTGAAATGCTCCTGCACTGCCTGAAGTGTAGTGTGTGGAAAAGTGCAGCAAAAAGATTTAAAGGGTGTGTGTTCATGTTTTTCTATCCCGGTGTGGACTTCAACCTGAATGCACACTGACTCATGGGGACTCGTGTCACCGTGGGGACCTACATTGAGGTCCCCATGAAGAAACAAGCTTATAAATAATACAGAATGAGTTTTTTTGAAAATGTAAAAATGCAGAAAGTTTTCTGTGATGGGTAGGTTTAGGGGTAGAGTTAGTGTAAGGGGATAGAATTTACAGTTTGTACAGTATAAAAACCATTACGTCTATGGAGAGTCCCCACAAAGATAGTGAACCAGACGTGTGTGTGTGTGTGTGTGTGTGTGTGTGTGTGTGTGTGTGTGTGTGTGTGTGTGAACATATGTAGAAATTGATGTGCTATGCAAGAATATAAACTCATTTTTGCAAACAAACATTTTTGGAGTATATTTATTACAAGAAACTGTTTATTTTAGGTCCCTTATAATGAAAACGTCTTGCAAGTACATTTTGTTCATTTTCTTTGCTCATAAAAAATAGAGATTTTATTTCAGCACATCAGTACAATGTTTCTGCTCTTAATAATGAGCTGTATTTAGCCCTACTAGGCAAAGAGAAAGAGTTAGACTTCATATTAGAGATTTGATTATAATAAACATTTAACAGTGGTTGGTGAGAGCATTTCAATAAACTGTCTCGCATTTAGGACAAATGTTGTGATGCATATCCCATGCTGACATTAATTTCTATTTTGTATCACAGTGTTTTATATAAAAATGTCATGTTTTCTCTCCTTAGGTTCACAGGGAGTTGTTACTTCGCTCCCTTTTACAATGGGAAGTCCTGATAGCTGAAGATTTTACCAATTGCTGGTTCATCACGGCTGGCTGATGACACCTCAACTTCATACAATTCCAGTATTTGTTTCTGACTCTACTCATCTGCACAATCCTACACTATGGCCAGCAAGAGGAAATCCACCGTTCCCTGTATGATTCCATCAAAAAACAAGCACTTGCGGGAGGACATCATACTAGGATGCTTACCTGAGCTCCTACCCACAATACCTGAAGACAGCATCCTCAGTATCTCTTCAAAAGATGAGGATACACAACGATTCCATGATCTCTTGAAAGCCGAACCGAAGACTTCATGCTGGGAAAGGGGAACATATAGCTGCCCTCTGTGCTGCTTTGAGTCTGGAGACTTGAACCTGTTTCTTCACCATATGGACAACTGTCACATGGACTTTCATGCTCAACCAAACTTTTACTGCCTGTCTTGCAAGGTTTCAGCAGTGAAGTTCGAAGGTCTTGCTTTACATAATGCAAAATCACATCCTGAACTCCATACCACGCACAAGAGAGTATCCTTGCAGGTTACCAAACGAGATGGGGCTATCACAGTAGAGCAAACCCTGTTTACAGAAGAGGATTTCAGTGAATCTGGAATATCCATTACCAAGACACCCATAATGAAAATGACCAAAGGGGGGCACAAAAAAATTGTTGTCTCCCATACTGTTGAGGTACACCGGGCTGAGCCTAGTAGCGAAAAGCTCGCAACTGTAATCAATGGCACATCAGTAAGGACCTTACCTCTAACGACATCACCTATCATCTGTGGCACTACTGCCCCTCCGGTTCATAAAATCTCAAACACACATGGAATGCCAGGGATGCATAACCGTGGTCCTCTGTGGAACTCTAATCCGTCGTCACCTGATTCAAACCTTGATCTCCCAAAGGTCATGATCCCTCTAAGTAGCATCCCCACCTATGATCCAGCCATGGATTTAAGCAGTTTTCTTAAAACATCCTTTGGTAAGTTTCCTTACCCTACCAAAGCAGAGCTCTGTTACTTGACAGTGGTCTCTGGCTTCCCAGAGGAGCAGATCAAGCTTTGGTTCACGGCTCAAAGGCTAAAGCAAGGGATCAGTTGGTCTCCTGAGGAAATTGAGGACACGCGTAGAAAGATGTTCAACACTGTATTCCAAGCCACATCGAAAACGTCACAGAATCAGTCGCATCACCACATTTCCCAACACTGTGTTTCTGTCCAGTCCGCCTCTTTGAGTTCTAGCTATGTACAACAGATACCAAAGGGAAGTGTAATGGGTTGGAAAGGAGGGGTCATAGTCAGCCAGCCTAGTGTGACCCAGGCCACATCCCTCAAGCAGCAGCATCCAGTGGTCCAGATGCCACAGGTAAATATCCATCATGCTGTCATCACTAAGGAAGCTGGAAATGAATTATCTTGTCGGACAGCTGAGAACTGCAACATTGCAAGCCGAGGAGGTAGCGTGAGCAATCATGGACACACTGGAAAAGGTGAGACTGGCTTCAGCTCGTCTATCAAGACTAGCATTAGCTGCTTCCCTGGCACTCCCAAGAGTCAAAACAGCAGTTACAGTGAGGGCAGCATTATGAATCTTACGAACATAGTCAGGAAAATTAATTGTCAAGTCAATGACAGAAACGCAAATTGCACCAGCAAATCTAACATCAGTCCAACTTCCATTTATGGCCAACAGAAAGCATACAGTAACACGAAAGAAAGCAGTAACATCAGCTTCGCCACCACCAGCAAATATAACAACGGAAGCACTTATAAAAGCACCAGCCACAGTACTATTTGCACTAAAAAGGAGGGAAACATCTTAGATCACACCAGCAAAAGCAACTCTGACACTAGTGTCATTTGTAGCAGCAGCAGCAACATACGAACTAAAGAGTTCATACCACCCCTTACCTATAGCCTGGTCCCAAACCCTGGAAGTCTCATGGATCCATCCCTTGGAAAGAGCAAGGTATTACCTGAGCAACCAGGCACTCTGAAGCAAAGCTTTATCCATAACTCATTCCCAGAACAAAAGCAGTTTCTTGCTCCCCAAGGTCAACCATACCATGTACGTACTTTGACAGACTCCCAGTCTGCTTTGGGGGGATCGTTTAGTAACTTTCCCCAGAGCTCCCTCCAGTCTAACCCTGCAGCAAGTTTGTGTCTTCTGGAGGAACCGAATCAGCACTCCTCTCCATCCCTTTCTGCTCCTCAGGAGCAACATTCTCCAAAAACCCTGCAGGGAGCACCTCAGGTCCAGTCCACAGACTTTACTGCCATCCACTACAAGGAACATGACCCCAAGCACTTACCTGCCTTAGACAAAGACTCTAAACAGTTACATTTTGATAAAGAAAGGTTGCACAGAAACATAACACAAAAAGAAAACGAAGGAAGGGTTTCTGAACAGCACATCGGAATTACAAATACATTTTACAAGTCTGACGAGAACGAGCATAGCAACCTTGTTAACACACTACATACCTTCGCAAACGATAACACTAACAAGGCTAAACAAGGCATGCCGCTTTTACGACAATACATACAAGAAGTGGACCAATGGGAAAGCAACAGCAACTATCCTGAAGAGTCAAACGTGAGCCCTATGAAGATCAACGTAATAGCGTTGAACAATGAAGAGAGTTTGTACAAGACCAACAGTAAGCAGCTAATCAGCAAGCCGTTGGAGAACTTGATCAATGACAGTGGTCCCAGCCATAAAAACCAAACGTCAGAATGGCACGAAACCTATCGGCACATACCGGTGGAGGCTGAAGAGCGTATATCTGATATAGGTAACTCTGAACCACATCGACCAGATAACCTTGTGGGGCTTGAAACTGAGCAAGTTAAATGTGATCTACGCCCGGAGCAGAAAAGTATTTTTCAGAGTCTAGACTCTGAAGCTCCAGTGCTGCCGATAAAGAAAAAATCAAAGGAGGCTTTGGCGGAATTAGACAAATCAACTGCAGGAGAACAAGATTACTGGGAGATAAAGGATGAGGAGCATCAGCAACCAATGGGCAACCAGAGTTTGAGGGGGCATCAAGCGCAAGACAGTCAATCAAGGTAATAGCTGCAGACCATTGATGGACCATTAATCAGTTTATTTGAGAAAAATAAAAAAGCTAATTTTGAGTGATTTCCCAAGAGACCCATTGTAGTTTTTCTAGCAACTGACTTGTTGAGACTGACTGAGTCCTCAACTGCTGTCTACTACTCTTGGATTGTCACATCACATTACATTGTTTAAGGTAATCAAAGTAGCGCAAATTTTAAAATTAGTTTAATTGGGAAATGTGAATTAAATTATGTGCATATTAACAACATTTGGCCTTTTGATCAACTGATTTTTGATGAAGTATTTTGAATTAGTCACTGGCACGCACATTTATGTGCTTTATTTAAAAGGCTATTTTTGGCGTTAGTGACGGCAGAGCTAATGAATTATAGAGTTACTCAAAGTGTCTTAACGTGAATAAATAATGAAAATTGTGTGTAGCAAAGTGCTGGACTCTCGACTTGCTTGTGGAGTTCATGGTGTGATGCTGTTCGTTGTGTTTGGGCTGGTCTTACACATCTTTTTTTCCCCCTACAGGGACTGTCTGAGAGGAGAGCTTCTGAAAGTTTAAGGACTTTACGCCGCAAGACAAAGAGGCAGAGGATCCCGTATTCATCCTGAACATTACATTTCTTGTTTTCTTTAAATATGACAGCAGATGAGATTGTAACACATTTGTGATGGTCAATGGACTTGAGTTTTTGGAAGATGGCCAATCCAGAGATTAGCCGCTACAAATGTAGGTCTGATTTGATTTAGGTAAATTCTGTGTAGGAAACTATGATGTATATGCTTGAAACTGCACTATCGAGGGTGTACTGGACGTTAGGAATGTCAGTTAGATATTGTGATACTTCGTAATATGTCAGATGATCAGCACTTCTGCAATGCCTTGGGTTTTATGAAATTTGTTGGGATATTCCAACCAGTTTTCCTTCATGTCCAGATCAAATAAGTTCTCCATGGCTTATTTTTCCACACAACATTGAGCAGTTAGTGACAAATCATGCACTATAACTCGCTTTAGTGGTGTCTGTCTGCACACACAACGAATTGGCCAGACATTGCCTTAAACGTCATCTTTCTATTTCTATGACTGGCTGCACAAACAAGCTTTTCAGCTACTGTGTTGATGTGTGTATAAATTGAGGATTTGAAATCCTAACAGAACTGCTGCTATATCTTCGGAGGTGTTTTTTTTTTTTTATAAGCATTAGCAAGACTATTATATATATGTGAAAAGCATAAAAAAAAAAAAAAGAAATGTTAATTTATGGTGGAGAAAGTTTTAAACGGTGCGCTTACAATCCGAGGGGTATTACAGTTCTCACAGACAGTCAAATCAAGTGCTCTGCTAACTGAATATTCCCTGTGTTTGAGTTGGGCTACAAATATAAATATATATATAGTATATATATATATATATATATACACATACACACACACACATTATGCATCATTTATATGCTGCTAAGTTCAGCCCATCCAAAGTGAATAACAGGTGCTTTTCATCCCTTATTTGCATTTGTATCCAACGTGGTTTCTCTTTTAAAAGTTAACACGTAAAGATAATATCTGGACTTAACAGTATTACTTTCCCGTCCGTTCCCATTGTGCAGGTCTGTCTAAAAGAACACGGTGCACTGGAGTGTTATCCTTTCTACACATTACAAATCTTTTGGTAATAAATGGAGAATGTCAAATTTAAGAACTGGCGTCTTGAATGCATTTCATGCCATTGCAAGTTATACACAATGACTTGGCAAAGATCTATTCCAATGAAAGTTCCAACATAGTAAAGCAGATGCACAACTGCTAGGATTTACATTAATTGCAGCTTTCTTGGGCTAAAATGAAGCACATGAAAAAGATCAACACACTGTTGCTTCAATCAGTTTCATTAAAGACGAAGCGGGGGAAGAAGAAACCGAAGGAATAAATGATTAGAATACTTTGCTGAGCACAAGAGTCACAGAGAGGTCCCGGGTGCACTTTTCAAAAGGAATGAAACCTTGCCCAAGACTACAGCTTGGCTAATACATCATACAGGCCGTTCTTCCAAGACAAACAGGCTGGGTCTTTTTACGCTCCCCCTCCGAGTTCTTCCTGAGGCCTGTTCTCAAAGCAAGACTTGGTGCTCGTTTCACGCAGTTCTGGGAACACAGGAAGTTCTTCAACCCATTATTCCTAAGCAGAAAACATCTTAAAGCATTGAGTTCTCAATCTCATCCATTGATGGAAAGGAAGATGAAACAAGGCATTCAGAATTTAGAAGAGTTTTTTGAAAACACAACATACAAGTCATGTTGTAGGGTTTTATTTTTAAATAACCTACAATTGAGCAAAAGAAAAAAAAAAAAAAAAAAAGAAAAAAAAAAAGGTTATGGCATGAGCTCAATAAGTTGGAAAAGGTTACATGGCTGTCACTAACATTTCTTTCCAGACTGGAGTGGAAAAACAAAATAAAGATTGTTCAAGTCAATGTTAAAATAAGTCTATCCTTAAATCTTGACAATTACAAAATAAAACCACTTAAAATCAGAACACAGACTTTTGTTTTTGGCAAAGTTGATTTCCCCTCACATACCCTTCAGAAAAAACCCTTCCGCCATACCCTGAAACAATACATCCTAATAGTGATATCTTCAAGTAACAGATACAGGAGTTTTTTCTTTATCTTATGGAAAAAGTCATTACACTAAGTTAAAACCAGATGGAGACTCAAAGCTATGAAGACACAATCTGTAGGATACTGGAGACGAAAAAGAGGAGGAGGGGGGGGTAAAATTGGTTCACATTTACACTGGAAACAAGACCCTGATATACACGCTGTAAAAGAAAAAAAAAGAAAAAAAAAAAATTCACATTCTGCATGTTTAACGAAATAGTTGAAACTGTAGCCCCCTGCAGCTCATCCAAGCATCCTACTTTGTGGTCTGGATATAGTTTACACGAGTTCCAACTCCAGTTTAAAAGTGAACAGTTCATGTAACACTCATTCAAACACACAGCTTTACATGGTCATATTTCCCATAAAATAATCACACCTGGTGTACACATTTCTTCTCCTAAAAAGGCGTGTGGGTGTACTTAAGCAATTCTTTGATTTTTTTTTTTTAAATCTTCTATTAAAATATAGAATTCATTATTAATACAGGAGGGCTAAAAATACAGCAAAACTAAAAATGAAACGATCCACAAAGCAATTTGTAATTGAATACAGTAGCTATAGGACCACACAAGTTCATAGTTGAGACATCCTCAGGCCCCTTTGTCCAGAAATGGAAGGGGAGTGAGACAGTAAGTGTTCAAAAGGTCAAGCCAGTGATTTTCCAGTTCATGGCTTAAAGACCATGCAACCTTGCGCACAGGCTCTCCATACTTCATTCTTAAAAGATTGACCCAGTAAAACCTACAAGATTACAGGTCACAGCCTAAAAAATAAAATAAAAATCAGTCACCCAAAGCATGACATTTAGGCCTCCTCTCGACACATTTCTTGCTTCACATCTTTCCCTTACCAGGTTCACAACCTGCTGGAAGTCACACTAAAAGTATCCATTTTATATATATAAAAAAAAAAAAAAAAAAAAAAAAAAAGGATGGGTTGGGGTGGAGGGAAAAGTAAAATAGCAAAGAGGATTTAAAATTCAAAGTCTTTGTCAGCCATGTCAATAGCCCAGGCAAATTTCTCACGCTGAGTTTTGTTGTAGATCTTTTCTATCGGGATGTCGAACTTCTTGCACCTGGAAGGAAATAAAAAGCAGCAAGACATCAAAATTAAAAAGAGGCATATATCCAAAAGATTCTTACTGCGCAACCTACGAAAACGTCATCTCACCAAGCTACTGAGATACGTGGGTCCAGGTAGTTGAGCTTGGAGGTACCCAGGGCAATCTGCTTGTTTTCCTCCCGGTCGGTGGCCTGTACCTCCAGCTTCATCAGCTGCTCCTCGACCCTCTGCACGGCTTTCTTCTTGGTCTCCACGGCCCTGGGTTGCCAAAACCATCAACATTAAAGCAGCATACAATCACATACAAACGCACAATGAGCATCAGAGGGGCCAAATTCAGTTGGGCGCCCTTCAAGCAAATATTTTGACACTCACTTCTTGGATTTCTCATCTCTGCGTATTTTGGCGTCAGCCTTGGCGCTTTTCAGTTCTCTTTTAGCATCAGCAAGCTGTTCTTTCTTTGCGTCAATCTGGTTTTAATGAAGTAAATGCAGGAAAGGCAAACATTTAGATGGTCCAACAGACCCTGCACTAACACGCACAAATACCAGCATAAAGACAACGAGGACAAGGTCACAAACGTCTCATACCTTTGTCTGAAGATTTTGCATGGACTTCTCAAATGTCTTGGGTGGTGCCCTCTGGTGGTTACACAGGATGGCTACTGCTCGGTTAGCCCGATTGTAGGAGAGGATCTTTGCAGGAACATTTTCTTCCGCTTAAAAAAAAAAAATAAAAAAAAAATAATAAATAATAATAAATTAAAAATAATTGTATTTATTTTTTTTTATGTCACATCGTACATAGCATGACTGACTCTTTTGGTAACTTGCCCAATCCAATTCTTTATATCCAGTGAATGGAACTTACAGTTTGTGAGTTCGCTCAGCTGCTGCTGTAGTGTGATGGAGGCGTTGTAAGTACGGAACACTTTAGCCGTAAGGCCATCCATCAACTCCTGAAGATGCTTATTCAAAATGGAGGTCTGCAAAAGAGGGAAGTCATTTTACAATTGAGGATGTTGGTCCCAATTTGATACATTTAGCATAAAAAGCAATTTACTTGGTATTACAAGCAATAAATAGACTGGTGAAAACGTCAGCTTACATTGAGACGATCGAAGAGGTCATCCTCCGGCTCCTTGTCCTCCATGAACAGCTGGAGATTTTTGAAAACCTGTAACATTTTAAATGGGATTTTACACAAAAGGCAGAACCAACACATAACTTTGCTAAATCAATAGCACTCAGGAGTTATTTGTACACAGCACAGTAAATTGGTAAACATTTGATTTATAAAAGCGCCTTTTCACAAACCCAAGGACACTTGCAATGTACAACAAAAGGGAAAAAAACAAAAAAACAAAAAAAAAGCAAACTACATAAACCTATTAAACAAAAAAAATTTGACAGACAACACAATACAAAAGAAAGTGGATTGAAAACAGCAACTGGCAAGAACTGATGACTGCAGAATGAGACTCAATCAACATGGATTTAACAACAAGCAAATAAGATTTCAATTGAGTTTTGAAAATATGGGGGACACAAAACATTCACAGATGCTAAAAGGAAAGCACTCCAAAGTCTAGGGGCACCTAGAAGCATCTAATGCCCATGGAGGACAAATCAAACAGGTCCAAAGAGTGTGCACAACGGCATAAAAATTAAACAATTCAGCTCAATATCGCGGTGCTAGACCGTGACAAGCTTTAAAAACTGTAATTAGAACTTTATTGCACACGATAAGTAACCAGTGAAGTTGCTGGAGAATGATACGAGTGGACTTTCTGGTGTAAGGGCACAAGCTGCAGAGTTTGGGATATATTAGCTCTGTTCCAAAACCCAATGAGACGCCTCAGGCAGCATCCTAACTGAAAAGGAACCTCACAACAAGTGACTGATTTGGAACGCTCTACATCAGCAATCTGCACACCACACAAAAGCACTACAAACATCTGCATAATATTTTCAATATCAAGTACTTATAAAAATCAACATTTATTTAGCTCCATCTTGGACAGATCGAGCTTTTTGCAATACCCTATAAGAATCGCTTTATCTGTGAAGGACACGTGACGCTGCCTTGTAATTCACCTAAAATTTGCCTTCTGAGGTGTGTCTATGAGGCCTTAAAGCATTGTTCAGAATGTAGAAAATGTAATAAAAGAACAGGGGGGGAAACAAACAACTTACCCTCTTCTCAACAGGGACTTTGTTGTAGTACCTAATGGAGTCTTTACCGAGGAAGTCAAACTCCACGACATACTCCTGGCCGTCAATCTCTTGATTGAGAGTTAGATGTTCCACTCGAAGTGAGCAGCAGCCCACTGTGTCAGCTGTCTCTCCTTCCTCCTTTTCATTACCTGCTCTCAGAGCCAGCTAAAGCACATAGAAAAAAGGAGATGCATAACACCGTTCTGCTTTTCAACTTCTGCTTTAGCTCAAAAAGATATTACAAACCTTACATTATATGTAGGAACACTGACAAATTTTTTTTAACTGAACCAAATGCTTTAAGCGCTTTTATGGAGTAATTCTGAATTAACCTATTCATTACATGCTTTCAGGGTCATGAGCTTGAAGTGAAGGATGTTACAATGATCTAAGCCACGCAAACCTTGTCAATGAAGTAAAGCGCAACAGCGCGTTGTCTGATCCTCATCTCTTTTGATTTCCAGTCTTCGCGGTATTGCGCACGGATCCGCTCCACACACTTTTTCAACCGACGGGCTGTTTCATATTTCTGCCAATCCTTCTCTCCCTGCAAGAAATACAACATATGCACCAATATTATCGTCTGATAATAAATATTACAAGTCCATATTTACTTTCACATTATGGCTGATATTTAAAATGGCTGAAATCTACGCCATTTTGTCTATTTAAAAAAAAAAAAAAAAAAAAACTAAACTAAATGAAAATTAACCTAAAATCTTTGATTTAACCAATAAAATAAAAAAAAGGCTGATAATATCAATATATACTACCGTTCAAAAGTTTGGGATCAGTAAAGGTTTTTTTTTTTTAAAAGAATTTCATACTTTTATTCAGCAAGGATGCATTAAATTAAGTGGCAGTAAAGACCTAAAATTTTACAAACTATTAAGCAGCACAATGGTTCAACATCAAAAAGGAATGTTACTTGAAGGATCATGTGACTGATTACTGGAGTAATGGCTGCCTAATAGAAAAACTTAATTTAACAATATTATCTTTGAGCAAATAAATGCAGCCTTGGTGAGCATAAGAAATCTTTCCAAAACGTAAAAAAATAAAATAAAAATCATACTGACTGCAAACTTTTCAACAGTAGTGTAGAACTGAATGTTTTGAAATGTATAGAACAAATCAGGCAAGGAAGCACAATTATTGACCAAGTCAGTGCTACCGAAACCCTAACTCTATTGAAATGAGATGCCTGTGCTAATTTACCTTGATCCTTGAACTGGGGTTCAGCATGATGTATTTGATAGAGCCTTGGATATTCTCAGTCCAGGACACCAGCCATGTCACCTTGTTGTCATGACGCACCTCCTTCCACTTCGTCCCGGGAGGTGGTTTAGGATGTTTTGAGTCCCTACAATGAGAAGCATAGGATTATAAATGTTTTTTTCCCCAGCAGATGGGCTGATGTTGGGCTGTGATGAATGCTCCTTACTTGCTGCAGTTAATGATAATGTCTTCAGGTCGGATACGACGCTTCAGCATGCCCATTTTGGGATGGTCACCTCTACCACGGAACAAGCCTGGAGGCTCAATACGGAAGTTGGCAATGCGCTCTTTGTGATTGTCCATGACACAGAAGCCATACTCCTGCAGAATGCGCTCATTTTCCTCTTTGATTTTCTTAAAGGGGGTGGGGAGAAATTTTAACTCAAGACAAAACATCCCAATATTTTACCAACAATTATTTTGAGGTTTAAATTTTACCTGTTTCTCTTCTTTAGTCATGGCCTTTCTGGCTTCAGATTGAGCTTTGAAATATTCACTCATTTCAGAAAAGTCACACTTATTCAGATCTGAGATTTTGGATTTCTCTTCAGACGTCATTTCCTAAAATGACAAGATCATGTAAGATTAATAAAAGTCAAACACTTTAAAAAGCAAGAGGGGAGGATGACACCATGTCAACATTACCTTCCTCCAATCTTTGAAGAAGTTTTTCCGAAATATATCCTTGGTGGTGTACTCATGGTCCAACATTTTTGCAAAGAAGGTGGCCACCTCCTCTGCCTGAGGGCTGAGTTTCATATGTTTACCTGGTGAGACACCATAAAATACCATAAAAGCAGGTTCAGGACAGCTGCAAAAAGAGATGAATCCATCTTTTCATCAAGATCATTCAATGTTACTAAAGCCTCAGCATCTGAACCTTTCTACTAGGGATGCACCGATACCATTTTTTCAGAACCGATCCCAAAAATTCTGAGTATCGGCCAATACCGATACCAGTGCAGTTTTGTTTAAAAATTCAATGTAGAATTTCTATACCTCAGTGTGTTGAACTGATAAATCACTCTTGTGTGTTAAACACAATCTACTAAATACAGACATTATAAATAAATAAATAAAATAAAAAAACATTTAGTGGGGAACAAAAGTGAATAAGTGTAGCACTAAATCTGGTAAAAAGTTACACATTGTAAAAAACATTCATGAAAAACAAGTAAATATATTTATAGAAATATGGCCTTACATACACTAAGAAATTAAAAGACATTCATTTTAAATGTATAGCGCAGCTTTTTTAATGAGGCAGCAATATATTATAGATAGGGCAGAACAAGAAAGGCTATTCTTTCATTGCGCGAAAGTATTATAATACGAAAGGCTCCAATACAGAGCGGTACAATGCGCTTATGCGCATCCCATGCGCAGGATGATGCGCTTGAAGCAACACGGAGACACAGTGTGCAGCGCTCTGTCTGCATTGAAAAGTTCAAAACACAAAGGGAAGAGATAGATGCGTAGTGTATCTATGCAATTTTTATTAAAAATTCAGTTACCGTGCGTGTGAAGAATACAATCTCTAGTCCAGTGTTATGATCTAACAGACACCCGGTAGAAAGTAACACGATTTAAAAACCGCAATAAACTCCAGCCAGATAAAGTCATTTTATGCGAAACCACAGAGCGTTATCTACAGATCAAGCATAATAACAGGAACATTGAATCATCTTGGAAAGAGTTTCATCGCGTTGACTGTTGTAACCGAACGCGACATGCAGTTTGAAAGCTGAATGGAGAAGGACTGGCAGACGCAGCGGAGGGAAGCATTCACTTGAACTTGAATTTAATGACTTATATTCATCTGTACCTCACATTAAACTATGGAACGGCTTCAGAACACTTAATATAGTGCAAGAAGTGTTGATGATGTTTTATAATTTGTCTCTTTTGTGGGGCACTGGGGCTTAACAATATTATACGCACAGTATCGGATTTGGATCGGTCCTGTCTGACCGATACCCGGTCCGGCAAATAATGGCGGTATCAGAGCCAGAGCCAATACTGATACTGAGTATCGGATCGGCGCATCCCTACTTTCTACTACAAAGCCAATTACTGAAGATAACGGCCAATGCCCATTTAAAAAAAAAAAAAAAAAAAAAAAAAAAAAAAAGTTTGGGTGGAGAAACTTTCATTGTCTTTAACAATACATTTATGGAACAAATCAGAGCTGTTCAAAAGATTTGAAGTTTACACAATCCAGCATCTGCTTCTCCGACAGCTTTGATGGCCATCCAAACAGAATAACGCCAGAACAGGATGGGCTACCCACCTCATACACTGCCATAGAGTAGTTAAAAGACGTACCGTCATAATAGAACTTGACATTGCTGGGAATAGGCTCATATGGTGGTGCAAAAACAGGCCCTTTGTGTTCCAAAAACCTCCATTTCGAGCCATCCGTGTACCTCTCTTCCTCCCACCTAAATGGTATGAAAAAGCACAGAGATGGAAGGAGATAAACCAACATTGCAATACAGGCAACCGCAATGGCTCTGCAAAGTGCCGGAACAAGGACATTTGTGATCTGCACCATATCCCTGAATAAAATCAAAACAGATTCAAGACGAGGAGTCAGCCTACAATTACTTGACCATGAGAGGATGTGAGACTAACCATTTCCACTTATCTTCTGGCTCCTTTTTTGCTTTTTTCTTGCCATCTGTGGCAACTTCTCCTTTCTTGTCTTTTGTCTTCTTTTTGGGCTTTATGTCCTACGGCAAAGCAGATGATTCAAATTATTAATTTTTTTTTTTTTTTACTTTTTGGGAAAGTCTAACTTGGAGAGATAAGCCAACTCCTTCAACATACCTCTTCTACCTGTTTCCGTTTCTTTGCCTTCTTTTCACTTCTGTCATCCTCGGTTTTAATTTTTTTGGGCTTGAACTCAGCACTGAAGGAATAAAAAAAATTAAAAAAAAAAAAAAGAATAAAAAATAATTGACATCTGGCAATCCACACACACACACACACACACCTTTCAGTTACCACATAAATCACTATCCTATTTGCTCTAAAGCTTAATGTTGTAAACAAAGAGGATCAATGCATGTGACTACAGAAGATTGCTAGGTTCTCTTAAATGTCACATGTAAGTTTAAGACTGTCTGCAAACACAATGTCACTTACTCGTCATCATCGCGTTCCCTCTTCAGAGACTTCTCGTGTTTAGGAGAGTGGTAGAAGTCATCATTCTCGGGTTCAGACTTAATAAAAGGGCTGTATAAAGGATGAGAGACTCGTTATTCGTTTTCTTGCTCATGTGATCAAATCTGAGAACCCCTTTAGATAAATTCATGTTTCTAATTATGTGATTACAACCATGCCATTGATCTTAAAGGGATCATATGAGGAAACAATTTCCCTTGATCTTAAGATAAACAAAATTCAGTGTTCAGAAAAAGCAGTGTAGATAATATTATACAAAATAGTAAAAAGGTATAAAAAGTCTGCTAACAGTGGTGTACGTAACGCTGAATGAGTCCCAATATTGGCGGGTGAAGTTTATTTATACCAAGATTGCGGATCATTCAAGTACGATCTTAATTTGTGCGGCTCATTTTAGTACAAACTTTTCTGAACCAGTCATGTCAATAAAGTGGAGAAATAAAGTTACGATGAGACCACTTTAAAATTAACATCTACTCTTATGGCTACAGATGCATCATTTACATCACATTTAGGATTCTCACCTTGCAAATCCATTCTCTCTCTCTTTTTTGGGCTTGCCGTCAAAAGACTTTTGAGGAAGGAAATGGAGGGAAAAGAGAGGGGTCAATAACAGCACTAAATATTGTGTGAATCACAAAAGACTATTTACAACTCCATAGCCAGAGGATTCAGCTCAGATAAAAATGCTGTGATGTGAAAGTTAGAGGATTCTGCCCACCCTTTCCTCCTTTTTCTTCTCTTTGTGTTTGTCCTTCTGCTTGTCTGAGGAGGATCCATCTTTGAGTTTCAGCCTCTCTTTATCTCTGTGCTTTTTATCCGAGGAGTCCCTGTGTTCGCTGCCAAAATGCAATAAAACATGTTGTGATCTAATTGCCACAATGGTCTGGTCCATCAACAAAATCAGCTCCAAATAGATGATAGTGTTTACAAAAGGAAGTTGCAGTAAAGCCAACATTCCTTCCTGTGGTCTGAACACTAAAGGCCACGCCCTGCTTATCAAACACACCCCATAAAGAGCAAACTGGGCTATAAAAATCACCTATATATCTACTGTAGAAACCCAAAGGAGAGAATAAGAGTGACATCATACCTGTTGCTGTACTTTGATTTCTCACGTTCTTTGTCTTTCTTGTGGTCCTTGTGTTTGTGTTCTTTGTCCTTGTATTTATCTTTGTGTTTGTGAGAATCTGCCAACAAAAAAAATTAAAGATTAAGTAGCACATTCAAAAAGCAACGAACACCTGGCAACAAAAGTATGTCCCTGGAACAGGAAAGACAGACTCAAAAGCACAGTAAACTGGGGGTTAGAAAGTGTACAAAAGAAGTACCTCAACATTGAAATTGTGCTATAGGTGTTCACAAACAAAGAGGCGGCAAATAATAGTACAGTATTAATCTGGAAACACTATGGCGGATCATTTTGCTCACACCTGGATGAGAAATCCATTTCAAAGCGATCTGTATGAGCCTGCCAAACGCTGAAGACTATTTACAGACAACTGGTTTGAAATAAGTACAGCATGACACATTTTGGGTTGTCCTTGCTAGCCTACTGCAGACACATTAGTCACACCTTGTAGATTTTGGCTCTTTACCTCTTGAGGTGAAGTGTCCAGTTTTCACTCTCAGCCATGTATGGTGTTTATAGAGGCCCCACTCTTCGCAGGGTTCAGCTAAGACTATTTACTCTGAGAGGACTATTGCTTTAGGAAGTGTGTAGGTTGGTAGGCAGGCTGGATTGGGTTACAAGGGAGCCAGGCATATCCTACTGACACTGTATCGGACAGTGAGAAAGCTGGAGGTGTTTTGTAACAGGCCTCCCAAAAGGCCAAAGCAAAACGATCTCCCTTTCTATCGCGAGGACCAAAAGAAAGAACAGGAATTGTACGAGGCTTCAGAATCCAAACAAACTCAAATGTCATCCTTTAAGAGCACAGAGAAACAATGAACCTCATGTTACAGTAGGGTGCATTCAAGCATTAAGAGGGACAGGAGTGCTCAGTTAGGACGTGAAATCAAATCCTTTATCTTCCACAGCACACATGAGCGCATTACCAAATGCAACAAACCTTCCTCTACCTCTAGATATGTATCCTTACTTGAACTCCTGTTAAGGCATATTCTTCATATATAAATGTAGGGGTACCTTTAGCCTTGTGTTACATGTTTTTTAAAAAAAAACAAAAACAAAACAACCCCAAACACACACCACTGAGTATGGGCCAACCATTCACCATGTTCATTTTGCCCTTTAGCAAAGCATGCACATCTGGGCTTGTGGGAGAATTTATTTGTGAACTGTACCCTCTAGTGGACAAGTTCATTGTAAGCAGAATTGTTACATGCTGAAGCTTCACAACAAAAAGCAAATTCACAGTAATGAAGTCTGAGTCTGTATGACTGAAAAAAGCCTTTTGACTAAAAAGAATGCATCAAGTGAACCAAACAAAGGAAAAAAAAAAAAAAAAAAAAAAAAAAAAAAGCTTTGTATACTAAAATTACCTGCAAACAGATAATTAGATTACATGCTAAGCTAATGCAAAAATGTGAAAAGTGTTGAAAAGTTGCCATTATGATACCAGCTATATTACATTGTTTATGGTACATCTCATGCATGCAAATGTAATAAAGTATGGGTAGACAAAATCTGGAGAGGGGAAAAAAAAAAAAAAATTCTCTACACACGTCACTGTTTTATTAAATACATGGTCTAATTTTATTGGTTCCAGGACTGAGCATGGGTTTTTAATATGTCCCCAAGCCCTGACAAGCACTGGGTGGATGCTCAATGGAATAGCATGGTGTAAACAGGCAGCTCGTGCATCAACAGCCATCAGTTAAACATCCTAAATGCTCTTATAGTGGGAAGCAAAATTGATCACCAGAAGCATCATGCACATTCAGAATATGGACTGTGTGGATTAAGTATAAAATAAATAAAACCCATTTATTTGAGATGAGTTGCAGGATTAGTGTAGGTTTTGGGGTGGGGGGATAAAAAAAAAAAAAAAAAAAAGATAAAATGCTGTGGCAGAAAAATCATTTACCCACCCTCATTGTTGAATCTATTTCCCAGTGGAAAACAAAATGAATTATTAAATTACAATAATAATGCATGATGACTGATGAAGTTCAGCTGCAGTTTTGTTTATAAAAAAAAAAAAAAAACAAACAAAAAAAAAACAACTTGAACTTGAATTATGATTGAACAGTATATTTGAATAAAAAAAATAAAAAAAAAGATACCATTACACTACTAACATCACATGCACTTATAATAGACAGTGGCAGAAATGTTACTGATGCCCCGTAAAATTAAGTGCATAACAAACCTGATTGTTACCTACGTGATTGTGTATCAGAAATATAAAAAAAAAATACATAAGAATCATGAGTTTTCATTTGTCCATTAAATAAGCACTTACAGTCAGCACCCTTATAACGCATTGCATAACACAAAAAGAAACAAGTGTCTGGTGCATAAGTGCTGTGGGATTTCCTGTCGTGGCATGCTAAAGTTTTAAAATGCATAGAAATAGGAAATACTCTTATTAGTCACTGATCTTTTGGAGGTTATTTATATTTATAAAAAAAAAAAAAAAAAAAAAAAACAAACACCTGAAACTACAATAAAAGCAGTGACTTGAGCAATATCTCTGGCTGGCCATGTTTTGAACCTGCATGACCAAACTAATAATCACCAAATGACAGTTGTGTGAAATCAGGTTTAGGTCCAAAAAAAAAGAAAAAAATCCCACAGTACTGGCTCATTTAAGTTTATTAAATCTGGCTGTAGCTGTTTATTTGACGCACATTAGTTTACAGTATACCTCATAACAAAAGATAAGCTTTATAGATACTAAATACCTGCACATAATTACAGTTAATGTTTTGTTAGCAAACGTGCATTTTTCATGAGATTTCATCGAATAAAAGTGTATTTGAGGTTGATTGTTTAATTTCGTGCGAGGATTCGAAACAGGTCACACACGTTTCTCAATCCTTCTCCTCCATAATCACATCGATGTGCACTTAACGTTCACTACACTCAGACCGCTAGACAGAGAAAAAGAAAATGGCGCAGAGACTAAGTCCTCAACCCCCAAACCCTCACTTTCACAAGCCCCATTAGACCATTTTTCTAACTCTAAAAACGACCAAGCTACATTAACTTGCAAAAAACCTCTTTCTCTTTCAAAATTGCCGTTTTTCGTTGATTTAAAAGCAATATAAATACGATTTTAAAGGGCTCAATGTGAACAATAGGCGCTTGTCAGAGAGCGAGAGGGGACTTAGTCTCTGGGACGCCATTTCTGTCCTTAAAACTAACTGGTCGTCAAGCGATCACGTTAGATGTAGAAAACGTATGTGTTTTATCATAATGTGCTGATTAGACAAGTCCCACTCACCATTATATCTGGATCCCGACTCGATCTGCGGAAAAACAGTGGTGTATAAGTTAGTGTTAAACCGTGCCATGTCAATAGGCTGCTAACTTTCAACTTGATGCTAGTCGGAGGGTTAGCGCTCAAGCTAACAAGCCTGTTCACAAAATAGCGTTTAAACACCACCGCTGCGGAGGACAGGGGACTGTTTAAAGTTTTTATTCCCAAAAAAGAAGCATTTGTTAGTGGACGTTAATGTAAGAAAAGCGGCAATGGACAGCAAGGGCTGAAAATACAAGATTATTACATTCAAAGCCGACTTCTGGTGCCTGTTAGCTTAGCATGCTGGGGAAAAACTGCCTCTGCGGGTATAATTTAAACAGCCGAGCTAATGACTACAAACCATCAAGAAAGAAAGAAAATAACTGACAACGTGAAATCACAAACACTTTACCTGGGAATCGTTGTGGGAATGGTCCCCACTCATTTCTATGAGTCTTATTTTAAAATAACACAGTTAAAAGCCTGTTAAAGTAAAATGCCGGCGAGGAGCTGTAGGCAGAATGAAGAAAGACACAGTTGTGTAACAGACCAAGCCCGAAATTTAAAGCACTGCGCATGTCAGACGCGTTTAAAAGGATAAAAAAGGCGTTATTCCTGCCCCTGGCTCCTCCCACACAGCCCCGCTCTGTGACGTCACCCCTAATTTACTATGGTGGTAAGAGCCACGTGGTAGCAAGTGAAGAGAGGCTTGTTAAACCAATTATTATTATTATCAATAATAGTAATAATAATAATAACAATAATAGAAACAATACATTTTAATACGAGGCGCTACAAAGCCTTCTCTGATGGAATGAAGTTGACTGTCACATGGCTTGCTATTATTTAGCCTACCTTTTATACTCTAGATAGAATATTACAGTAATAAGACATCAAGAAAACGTGGGTAAATCATTGATTGGTTTAACAAGTAAAACCACTTTAGAAGATGTGTTCATAGATTTTTGTCATTTTAACAAATCAGTGTGTGTGTGTGTGTGTGTGTGTGTGTTCATGGTTTTCTATCCCGGTGGGGACTTCAACCTGAATGCACATTGCACACTGACTCATGGGGACTTGTGTCACCGTGGGGACCTAAATTGAGGTCCCCATGAGGAAACAAGCTTATACGAATGAGTTTTGAAAATGTAAAAATGCTGAAAGTTTTCTGTGATGGGTAGGCTTAGGGGTAGGGTTAGTGTAAGGGGATATAATATACAGTTTGTACAGTATAAAAACCATTATGTCTATGGAGAGTCCCCACAAAGATAGTGAACCAGACGTGTGTGTGTGTGTGTGTGTGTGTGTGTGTATGTGTGCTCACTAATGCCTTGCTTCTCAATGGCCACATTTATCTTAAACCTGCAGCAGGCCTATCTCTGTTCAGACAACAGATGCGAAGGCGGAAACTCGCATTTCACAATCACGTGTTATTTATGATCTTTGTGTCTTTATAGGCAACTGTCATAATAAATGTACGCTATAACTTAAATATGGTAGCATTCACAGTTAATGGTTAAAGGGCAATGACCAGGAACAGAATTCTGGGTAACACTTTATATGGCCTTATCTAATATGTACTTAACAATTTGATACAATATAATTATTATGTACATACATGTTGGTGCATGGTAATAACATTTAAAGTATGTGCATTTAATTAACATTTGTAATAACCCTAAACTTAAACATACCTCAAAATCATTAGCAGTAAATGTGGAAATTTTCCAGAACAACGTGTAGTTACACAGTGAATCCATAGTAGTTAAAGGGATAGTTCATCCAAAAAATTAACTTTTGTCATCATTTCCTCACCCTCATGTTGTTCCAAACCTGTATGAGTTTCTTTCTTCTGTTGAACACAAAAGAAGATATTTTAAAGAATGTTGCTAATCAAACAGCTGACGGTAGCCACTGACTTCCATAGTAGGAAAAAAATACTACGATAGTCAATGGCTACCGTCAACTGTCTGGTTACCAACATTCTTTAAAATATCTACTTTTGTGTTCAACAGAAGAAACTCATACAGGGTTGGAACAACATGAGGGTGAGGAAATGATGACAGAATTTTCATTTTTGGGTGAACTATCCCTTTAAGGCCACTTAATGTAAAGCGTGACTCGATTCTGCAACAACTGGGCCTAAAAACAAACTACTGTTGTTTGTACATTGGTATTTATTTATTTATTTAATAACCAAACTTTTATTAAAACGTAAACTTACTTCTGTGTATATCTACACTCACAAACAAATGACCAATCAGTATAATAATATTTCCTGGTTTGTGTTTCAGAAACACTATTTTAATGTTACAATAATATATAATATTAATTATATTATAATAAATATAATATAATATAATCAAAAGTTTCAACTGTTTGTAAATCGCTTCAGTCGATTCATTGAAGAGAACCAATTCAAAAGAACGATTCGTTTGAGAATCAGACGTCACAGTTTAGAACGTGGTAATCAAGTCTTTGTAAACGTCGTCATTGGAGAGTCAATGCTGTGATGTTTCCATTAGAGGGCGTCATCGCCCCTACTTCTCTTCAGCTAGGCCTCACAATACATTAAACCCCATCTGTAAAACATTTTTTAGGTCATTTGTTTCTGTAACCTGTAAGCAAAGAAGCATAACATTTACAAATATGACCCAAAGAGTAAAAGTTAAGAAATAATATCTACTATGGATAAAATGAAGAGACATGTGGGATTGGTACAATGTTTTAATACAAATATAAACATCCTACAACTTTAATAATTTTCAATAAAAAATAGAATATGTTAATAAAGTACAAATAAACTTATATAGATAAATGATCTAAACAATAAATCATGTAATAAAAAAATCATACTGAACCTTCATGACATCCTGGTACTATTTGTCATATCAAATTCATTTTTATTGTTGATTGTTTATAAATGTATATCTCTATCTGATAAAATGTCTTAATGTACAGCTGGGAGCCCTTTTATATATAAATAAACTTCCATTATAAATTATAAGAACAATTTGATAAAGAACAGAGCAAAGCAAAACATTCGTATCCTTTATGTGTCATGATGTAATGACACAAGAGATATAGTAAGGACAAAGATATCACAAATGTCTCTGCTCATTGATGATGCTGAGGATGACTGTCTGTTCTCTGATACAGACACATGTATGAATCACACAGCAGTCTCCGCACCAGCTCACTGCACTGACTCAGATCTGCTGTGGAGATCTCCTCTTCAGGCTGGGAAAGGAAGTCTCCAACCTCAGGGCAGGACCTGATCACGGGAACGTTGTAGCCATTGTTATCATCACCTAAGGATGAAAATAAGATTAACTAAATTAACTAAATTCCAACACCTATGTCAGCACTTTATCTGTTTTTATCTGGTCAGTAATGGAGGGTTTGTGAATCCTCAGTGGAGTGATACAGTGCAAATGATATAAATAGAGAGATTACAGCTGCATCCAAAATCTTTGGCAGCTGCCTTTTTGACTTTGCATGTAGCGTTTACGCATGAAGGTACCTCACGAAACTGATTTCGGACAGACTTCTGAGACAGCATAACGGTTTCATGATGTACAACAATAGCTTTAGTGATAACTAAGCAAATATTTAATTACTACACTATTAATTTCTCGCTAGAAATGACTTCAAAAGAGGAAAAATTTGGTCTAAAATGTACATTTACACAAACTGACCACAAAAAGTAACTTTCAGATGGTATAATTATTATTATATATTTTATTGGCAGTGGCTAGATAGCTAAATAGCAATAGATGGTATTTACACAGTGTAAAAAGCAACAAAAAGTGAAAATAGCAGTATTTTCTTTGCACTAAGTGTAAATAGTAGTTCGATTCTAATTGTATCTAAGTGTGAATAGTTGTTAGATGCTATTTATACTTGGTGCAAACAGTGGCAGATACTATTTGCACCTCAGTGTATTGTAGTATATTATAAAACAGTATGCAATAATAGCAACATATTCAATGTATATGATTATATTTATTAAAATCGTAAATGGAAGCTGCCACATTGGGGCAGATTAAAATATCTTGTATTCCATAATTTGAATATGGAAGGCGGTCCGCCGGAAGCTAGATATTTTACTTTATAACATGTTAAATATGGATATTTTTCTTACAAAAACCCAACGATTTGCTTCAGAAGGCCTTTATTAACCCCCCGGAGCCGTGTGGATTACTTTTATAATGGATGGATGCACTTTTTTGGGCTTCAAATTTTGGGCTGCCATTCACTGCCATTATAAAGCTTGGATTAGGACATTTTTAATATATCTCAGATTGTATTCGTCTGAAAGAAGAATGTCATATACACCTAGGATGGCTTGAGGGTGAGTAAATTATGGGATAATTTTAATTTTTGGGTGAACTATCCCTATCCCTATTTTTCATTTAAAATAAATGCCTCTCTGAGCTGATATGCGATGGGAAAAGGGATTGATTGAAAAGGGAATGATTTTGGAAAAAGTCGGATTCTAACTCGGTTCATCGCCACCGGCTTTACTCTCCACGCCACTTATCCTGTTATGCAGCCGGTTTTCTTTTCTAATTTTGTCTGGCTCAATCAGACAATGGTGGGCGGAGTTAGTGTAAATAGCCTCTGCCATTTGCACTTGGTGTAAATAGACACTCTCTCATTTTTTATCTTAACTTTCATGGAATGCAACGCACTGGATTGTGGAAAATCAAAGGCAGCGAAGGATACATCTATGCTTCCTTCAAAAATCAATCAGATGAAGGTATCTTAGTAGACAGGATGTGACATGATCATTAGATTCGAAAGTGCTTTGTTGCCTTCCTACCTCCGTATGCTGCCTGCAGAGGATGTATTTTTCAGCTTCGGACGCAGACTACATTTGAATATGTTGGAGATTTAGCATATATGACATACCGCATCGGTCAGCCATGCTGTCAAAGAAGATCCAGGACCGTGGGTCAGGCCCATATTTGACAAAAGACACATAATGGCTGGTGTTTATACAGAGAACTGCAAAGAGTTGCATCTGGTGCCTCTGTACTGATGCATCTTCTGGAAGATGATCTGGAACTGTAAGTTTGTGAGGAGTGTGTTCCTGTCGGGAGGGATGAGTGTGAACCTGTAGAAAGAGCAAAAACATTTGGGTTTGTTTGTGGGAGAAGGCATGTGGATGAAAAAAGTATGTAAAATGCATTATATCACAACTGTTGGAATGCAAAGTACATAAATAAGATTTCAGCACTAGGATCACTACCTGTGTGTTGCAGGTAGAGCAATACTGCTTAATTTTGCCTGGCTGGAGCTTATGGTCCGTCAGGCACTGGTCACACTCATATTCAGCCAGATGACCACACAGAAAACATTCCCGAGGAGCTGCCAGAGAAAACAGGAGAAGCATGAGAGATATTGTATCTGCAACAGTCCAATATCTACTTCCACAAAACAAATGTTATCAGGAGGAGATTTCATTTGGAAGTATGCTTGTTAAACTCACAACAATGTAAGACATCTGTGATGTCCAGCTCTGTTGAGGGAATGATTTTAGGGAACATCTTGAACTTCTTTCCAAATCGTGGCATCTGAACTATAAGGCAAGATGGAATCTAAAATAAAATAAAGTTTTGATTAATAATGCATACTCAATATATACTAGGTAGTAGACAAATATGGGATATGCAAACTATGGGGTACGCCTTTTGTGGGGTGTACCACAAGGGGCTATTCTATCTCCCGCACTTTTTTCTTTGTATTTGCTCCCGTTGGGCAGCATTTTTAGAAAGCATGGAGTATCATTCCACTGTTTCGCCGATGATACCCAGTTGTATTTACCATTAAGGCACCCAACAAAAACTCTGGTCTCTCTTTTAGCTTGCTTAAACGATGTTAAAAACTGGATGACGCAATTTTTTTTTAATGTTAAACGAGGACAAAACAGAGGTCATTGTATTCGGTCAGTCTAATGTCCCTGCCAAGGTCCTTTTAGATTCGAGTCCGTTGGCACCGTACTGTAAAACGTCGGTACGAAATTTAGGTTTCATAATTGACGATAAATTAAAAATGGAAAAGCAAATAAATTCGGTGGTACGGGCCTGCTTTTATAATCTGTGTCTACTAGTAAAAACCAAACTTTTCTTATCCAATGTAGACTTTGAAAGAGTCATTCATATTTTTGTTTTATCACGTCTCGGTTATTGTAATTCTCTTTATGGTGGCATCTCCGCCGCATCTCTGGCACGCCTGCAATCTGTGCAAAATGCGGCGAGGCTCTTAAAGAGGGTTAAGAAATTTGAGTCTATTACACCAATCTTAGCAAATTTGTGCTGGCTCCCCGTTCATTTTAGAATTAAATATAAGATTTTAATGTTTGTATATAAAGCTTTAAATAATCAGGCCCCCAAGTACCTTACAAATCTGTTGATTCCTTATAATCCCCTTAGAGCACTGCGGTCAGAAAACCAAAAACTACTTACAGTACCAAGGACAATCAGGCGATCATGCTCTTGCAGTTATGGGACCGAGATTATGGAACGAGTTGCCTTTACCTATTAGATCTGCTACGTCCTTATCAGTATTCAGGAATCTGCTAAAATCTCACCTAGCTCTGGCAGCCTACAACAGTTAAACTTGTGTGGGATAAATGTGGTGTCTATGATGTTTGATTTGTTAATATGTGTAATTTTTTTTTTTTTTTACTACTGTCTGTTTGCTACTTTTATACTTATATTATGTAAAGCACTTTGGTTCAACCTCAGTTGTTTTTAGTAGTGCTATATAAATAAACAAACAAACAAAACAAACAAACAAACTGTAATATAACGCATAATAATCTCTAGGAAATTAACAAACCTCTTCAAACTTCAGATCACTTGATACTAAAGACATCTCAAGCAGCTGTTGAACTGAAGGCACGGCTCCCACCTGATTCTTCTCTACAATGATCTGATGCGTATAGGCATCCTGTGACAACTCTCCATGTGACCTAAAAACAACACACAGGTGTTAAGATATACAGTTTAAGCTTGTTTACACTGAATGTACACTACCGTTAAAAGGAGGTCTGTGGGAAAGGGGTCAGTGAAATGTCACCAAGGCTGCATTTATTTGATCAAAAATACAGTAAAAAGGTAATATTGTTTATTGGCAATATTTTATTTAATGTTTTTAAATATATTTTAAAAAGCTGAATTTTTAGCATCATTACTCCAGTCTTCAGTCACATGATCCTTCAGAAATCATTCTGATATGCTGAATTGCTGCTTAAGAAACATTTCTTATTTGTAAGGGATTATCTGTGTCTGGTTTGGGAGTGTTTTGCATGTGATTAGTTCTGTTTCCTGTGTTTGAGTTGGTTTCTATGGTTTCTTATTGATTTGATTATCATAAGAACCTGTGTCTCTTTTCTTTGATTTAGTTTGCTTATGTATTTAAACCCTGAGTTTGTTTTGTTCATGGTCTGATCTCATCCATGTATACCAGTTATTCTGTTTGACAGAATTACCAATGTTGAAAACAGTTGTGCAGCTTAATATTTATGTGATACATTTTTATAAAAATAATAAAAAGCTCAAAGAACAGCATTTATTTTCAAATAGAAACCTTTTGTAACATTATAAATGTCTTTACTTCCACTTTTGATCAATTTAATGCCTTTTTGAATAAAAGTATTAATTTCTTTAAAAAACTTACTGACCCCAACCTTTTGAACCATAGTGTATATATACATTCAAAAACATAAATATATAATATAATACAATATAATGTTTTAATAAATATATATTTTTAAAGTGAAATAAAAATATTTTTTAACTCCTGTGTGCAAAACATATTCATTCAAGGGTTGTGTAAAATGTCAAAACACAGTCATGTTTCTCAGATAAACAAATCTGGAGTGATGGACAAGCAGTGCAACTGAAACAAACCTGAGTTTGAGCAATGGCTCAATGTGTAAAACATGCTTTAATAGTAGGGTGATGAACTCCTCTGGATCTGACGGAAATAGCAGTAAAAATGTTTTAGTGATCAGAGTAACGTTCCCTATAAGCCACAGATGAAAAACGTGCAGCTCTACATCAAAGAAGTAAATGGCCGCTATGGGACAAGTAATACCTTTCTCCTCTGTAGCAAAAGATTTGCAGCCCAATTGTTTACGAAACTTCATCACACTCTCTGCTGGAACAAAGCCAGATCTGTCGAGAGAGGCAGAGGTCATATGAAATGAACTGTGAGTACCCTGATGACTACATGCCCACATGAAGAGTGTTTACTCAAGCTCTACAACTATGGCTGTGCATTAGCTTTGTTATGTGACTTTCTTATGTACTATCACACATACAGTACATCAAGGGGTTTGAGAGCTTTTACCTGCGTAAACAGTTCACAATGTCCCGTCTTAAAATGTGTGAAATGCCTTCCTCACTATCTGCTGATCTGTCAAACATACTGCTGAAAGCTATGGATGACGTGAAGAGACTGTAAAAGCAGAGAGAAAAAAGAAAATGCATCAGTACATGCGAACAAAAAGAACGAAACGTGAAATAACATACATAACATGCCTTTCTTGAGATGCCTACCTAAAGAGAGTGGCATCTAAATAGCAGGAGTTGAAGTGGCCTTGGATCCCCCTCATTCTGCCCACCAGATGAGACAAAACATCTTGCTCAGCAACAGGGTGAACATCTTCATCCAAATCTTCCAGGAGTGTGACTAAGAAGAAAAAAGTACTTTTAATCTTGAGGCCTTTAACATTCAGACTGTTTCTAGAAGTGGAATAATATAACAGACTGAAGGGACTCACCTGAGGGAGGTTCAAGTGGTTTCTGGATCTCATCTGGAATGAACAGAAATCTACTGTCTGGTTTGCAGTTGATCAGTGGCACAAACAAGGCTTTGTTTCCTTCAGAAGTGAAATACCGTTTTGTACCAAACGTCCCATCCGAACAAGTCGTCGCCTCAGTGTCCTGAAAGGATTTGAGAGATATTTTTATTATTTGCATACACAAAACAGAACATAATCGGCACATGCTCAGCACTGAATGAAAAAATTTAGATGCTCACCAGTTCAATTCCTGCCCAGTCATTTTTCTTTCCATCTGGAACACCAATCCATCTGATCACCCCAAACACAGTCAGTCCATTCAAAGTTATGACCTCTGCCATGGACCCCACCTCCAAAGAATAATGGGACAAGGCCTGAATAGAGTTGGACACATCCTTGTTGGAGAAGGTACTTCCTTTTTTTGCATTGCGTGAGTTGAGAGCTGGCATAGAATTTATGCGTGACACTGCTTTCCTGTTCAAACCTAAAAAGGGGATAACATGTAAATCATATTATTGCAGATATCATCACCTGACATTCCTCAAGTCATATGAATGACCCCATTAAATCTTGATATAAAGCATAATAGATGTTATGAATTGTTTTGAGACTGACTGTCTTTGCAGTTTAAGATAACAATCTTTTCCGCAGTCTAGTCAGAGGAATTCTCAATAGCACCCTGATCCAATATCCTTGAGACTTTTAATATGTTTTTGATGACATATAAGATGAGTAACTGACCCAAATCAATGCTGACTCTCAGCGGCTGCCTGGTGTTTAAATGTGACGGAGCCACCTGGACAATGTCAGCTGCGCTGAACAAGGGAAGAGGGACAGTCTTCTTCGACATAATATCCTGCTCAGTGTCCTGTGAAAAAATCCAAGTGCATGTAAACAGACCCAAGCGGATTCTTTACGCCATTAACATGACTATTTTCTTTGCATTTTAAGTATTTTGTCTATGTGATCAAAAGGTCGACACTTACGTCACAGTTGAAAAGTGCATGCTTAGATTATGTAAAAGTACACAGTCATATCATGTTGATTTAGATTTTGATAAGGGATTTTCCCGTTAAAGTAAAACTACATACAATCCTTTCCTCTATATGCAAAATTTTATATAAAAATTGTATACATCTCAGAACAATTTTAGTTTATTAATGACTAATTATCTACAATTAATATTATTTTAGTATAATTTATTTTAAAATAATAATTTATATACAATAATAAAATATTTAATACAAACACATTGTGTATTTTATTATTACATAGTATTATGTTATTAAATTAAATTAAAATAACATAAATACTACTAATTAATCATTACTGTGATTTCAAAGTAACGTCTATTTCAATATTTTAGCACATTTGTTTGCATGAATTAGCCTAATGGGGAAAACGGCAGCAAAAGTAAGATGCCTTTCCTCACCATCAAGTCCAGCTCAAATCCCAGCATTTGCAAGACTCCTGGTTTGTCCTTCTTGCCTATTTGAATCAGATTCTTGACCAGGCATGGTTGAAAGTCCTTCTTGTGTTTGACCACTACAAGATCGTCCTGAACAAGTTCACAGATTGCACTGAAGAGCTGGACGTTGCACAGGAGCTCCAGTCGCCTGCTGGCAGGAGAAACGAACAAAAGTAGCTGAGCTTGATGGCGTGAGAGTGGGTACGTGTCCTGTTTCTTCACCGTGCCACTGCTCCTTGCACTGCCACCTCCTCCATAAACCATTCCTATGAGTTCTCCTGCTGCTGTCTGCGCATCTGCGCGCCCAATTGACCCACGAGATAAGCCCTTCTTGCTTCTCCTCACTACAATAAAGTAGCGCTCCTGTCGTTCCTTGTCCAGTTCCATGTTAAATGATGAGTGTTTGCTTCAGCTGTCGCCTTATCAAGACAGAGAGGAGTCAGTTACAGTAGTGATGTCATGCACATTTCATTGCTGACATGTGACACTAAAGATGTCCATTTGTGCAAACCAGGAAATCCCAATTGACTTGGTTTATTAATATAAAAATGTATTGATTTTTTATACATTTACATTGATCTATAAGATTGTTGAGAGACTTTTAATGACCTATACAGATTATATTTTACATTTAAGTGTTCCTACTATACCGATTATTAATTAATACTTTATTTCTATAATAATAATAATAAAACAATAAAAGCATAATATGCCTTTTTTTAAACAACAACAAATAAAATAATAATGTCATATAATATTTAGCCTATATGCAATGTTGTTTTGCAATCTAAAGATTGCAGATTTCTTTGTTTATGTTGCTCACTTAAAAATGATTATGTTAAAAGAATCTATACAAAACAATATATTAAAAAAGTAAGTTACTTTACCTGAGAACATGGTTGTTTTCTTGTTTAATGGACAGTGGTGTGATGGCATTGTTGGTGCTATTCTGTAGAGACCCACTCACTGGTAAACTCGATACTAAAGAACCGATAAATGAGTAATGCATGTACTACTCTCTATGAGAAGATACAGAAACATATAAGAAAACAAAACAATGTGACAAATGTCACACACAGATTGCATTATCACAACAGAACCAAGTAAATAATTATAAAAACTATAACAGTTATTAGTGTTAATAGCATATCAATTTGCCTTGTTGTGTAACTACACTACAAACTGTAGCAATTCTCCAGTACAATATACGTTCATCTACCTGAAGTGTGATATTTACATGAAGTTTACAGACATCCAATGGCAGTCCCAAAGCCAAATTTTGGGTATACGTGTCTTTTTGGGATCTGCTCAGCAGAACACATGTGACGACTATAAAAATGCTGTCTAAGTAGGCAAGCTAGGCTATAAATGTTCACTTAAGAAAAGTGAAATACATTTTGAGAAAATACATTTTGAGCACCTTTACATGTTACCATTTAACATAAAGTCTGCACTGATAATTCTTTATGTGCATGCTTTTGTATTCATGCACTCTGGTTGAAAGCATCTGACCTTGAATGTCTGAGTGTCTGAACACTTTAACTTGATGAACTTGTTTTTAACTTGTTCTTTTCATTGTGAAAAACTTTGTATTAGTCATTTTAAAGGGTAAGAAGTCAATGAATACAGTTCAGTTCAGTACGCAAGGAGATATGAGATAGACGTGAACGCCCCATCTATACTTCTGTATCTAAAATATAAGAAAGCATGTAGAAGTGTAGGAAAAACAGGCTTCTAAAAAATATTTGTATTAAATATATTTATTTTTATTTATTACAATCCATGTTCATGGGGAAATATGTTTTATACTGCTGACTGACTAAATAATTAAAATTAAAGAGAAATATTAAAAAAAATTTTTTAAAAAGGTCTCTATACTGAATTGAACAAATAAACTAAGACAACTGTTGTTGAAACTATTCAACATTCCAAAGGTTTGAATTTTCTGATTTACCTCTTTTCCTGATATTTTTATGGAATGATCGTAAGCCATTCTGCCCTATAGGGAAGAGCATTATAATATGACATAAATATTATATCTGACTGACTATGTAAAAAAACGCATGCAAATTACAGTTCTGCAAACCCCACACATTTTCCATGAACAAATGCATTATTAATTTTATAAAGCTGCAGACATGTTTCAGCAAACATCTGCCTCTTCATATGTAGAAACAGGAACCCTTTTGAACTCTGAGCTAACATGAGACATCTTAAGTCATGCATTTCATCACCTGGTTTATGCGCTCAGATCACTTTCTGACAGATAAAACCGCAGGGAACATTCCCTCAAATAACTACGTACGCCACAGGGCACAGTTGAAATAAGTTGACATTTATCTTGCTGCCCATCAGATCAGGTGATGTAAGTATGAAGGTGTGTTAAAGACTTGCCTGATAGCATGTCATATGAGATCTTTTAACATATTTTATGTAACTGGTAAAGATGATCTCTATATACTTTCCCTATACTTATTAGAACAAGACTTGCACTTTATAAGTACAAGATAAACATGAAACATTTAGCAACATGTGATTCTATATTGTTGACACAACAATGATTTTGCACATATAGCAACAAATGTCCAGCTTCAAGTGGGTAGTGTATACCTTTGCAACACCATCTTGGTCTGCTACATGTGTGATTATGTCTTGGTTGCACTCAAATGACCCGTACACATGGCAGCACCTGCATTCTGTGAAATCTGTGATGTTTATGCTGCAGGGCTATGATGTCCTCGCCGAGAAACAAAGAAACAAAACAGAATAACCGATGAACTGCAGACTTTACTCTCTGAAAATGAATTGGGAAAAACAAGAGAAAGAACACATCCAATAAACCACTCAGCCCACCAGAGTTGCTATATTCATGTGGAAAACATAAAAAAAGATCAACAAACAGTCAAAGTATCTTGTAGCACTAAAAGAATGTAAATAATTCACATTTCACATAAATCATATCAAATGTCGAGTACAAACAGCTGAGAATAAATTACACTTGCTAAGCTAGGGTTTAATGCAAGAACTAAATGTCAACATTAAACTTTAATATTTATATATATTATAATGTTGGACTAAAAACTTCTGAAGCTCATAACATTGTAAATAGGATTCATTGTAGAGTGGGGAAAGAACATGCTACCCCCTGGAAGACAGTCATGCCTCATAGATTTGACATTCTTCCACACTATGGACAGTTGACCACAGAAAGGAAGAAAAGGGACGAACACTAGACGAACACAGGCGCCCCCTCGTGGTTTTTATAGTGCACTGCATGACAATGACACGCTTTGTGCACAAACTTAGAAACATACAGCATATTTATTATGATTAAATAACAGTCAAGTTGGAAAGTATCTGTCTTAATGGGGTAAACTGGCTTAAATGATCTAGACAGCTGTGTACCTCATTGCAAACCGTGGACACACACACCCGAAGTAGTGGGCAGCCATTTTGCCGTGGCACCCGAGAAGCAATTGGGGGTTAGGTGCCTTGCTCAAGGGCACCTCAGTCATTTCCTGCCGGTATTGAGACTCGAACCCGCAAGCTTCGGGTTACCAGTCTGACTCTCTAACCATAAGGCCACGACTGCCCCCATTCATTATTTTAACAATGAAAGAACACGAGAACAGTCCTTCACTTCATTTTATTGCTGCATGACAGTCTAGTACACTAGTATGTAACAACATCATTTTTGGAGGCATAATTTTAGCTGCCACTGGGTTTATTATATCCTACATTGTAAATAACAAACTAAAAAAGATTCAAACATTTTCATATCAAGCTTTTATTTTGAACCAAAGTACTTGCATGTGCTTGTTGACTTTCTCTGCATCTTAGTGACTAAAGTTGCGACAGCCAGGCTGGTGGAGGATCACGCGATGTATGCGAGAGTAATGTTGAGGGACACGTTGACGAATGTGGTTCTGACGCTGAACGCAATTGCGGCCGAGATTGTGGCGGTTGGCCCGAGCCTGAGCCCGCTGTATCCGGCCCACCTGTGTGACTTTGACCAGAGCCCCAGACTGAGAGACCAACCGCTGAGATACTCGACCACTGCCTCGAGCAACAGGGACTTCTGGTTCTACAATGCTTTAGAAAGGGAACAAAACACCATTTCAACTCAATCCAATACTGACCGTCAATGTAAAGGCAACCTCATGAGCGGATGTATTGGTTTTACCTTGCATCACTGACCAAGCTGACAGCACATTTCTCAGTGCTTGACAGGGTTCTTGTTAACTTGAACTGCACTTCACTGGGTTCAGAGGATGTCTCTCCATCTACAGAAAAGAATAATACAGTTACCATGAAAAACTGTCTTAACTGTGTAAAGCCTATATGAAATAACTGTCAGAATATATATGTATATATATATATATATATATATTTTTTTTTTTTTAATTGAAAACACAAAACATAAAAAACCTTACATATGCTTTTTTGTTGAGTATCATATTTAATACATCCGGCTTTTATGGCTCATATAGTATGATATAGGAGAATATGGAGCTCACACTTGAGGAAAAAACACCTCAATGTTATTCAGAGCCCCAAACTCAGCAAAAGTATGCAATTCGCTGCTGTTGCTGATAATTATATAACCAAAAAGTAAGATGAAATCAAGTAAACCTATGTTGCTTCAGCTTCAGTAAGTGTTCATCTTGAAATATTACTAACAATATAAAAGATAGTCTTATATTTATACAGCAAAAATAATCACAACCTGAAGGGGGACAATTTTAGAATTATACTGAAAGAACATTTACTTGCTAAAAAATTATAAACATCATTTAGACGACCGAAGGGATAAAGTATATTGTGTAGGTTTTTCAGTAGTTTCCATAATGTTGATCATTTAGAGGCCTTAGAAATAGTGTAGGCTTTATAGGCACAATCACATAGACAACTTTTATCTGTGCTAAATAATTGAATAAAAATATATTTAGAAAAATGTTTTGTCCATACAATGGAAGTCCAAAACAACACATTTATTGACTTTTTGTACAGACAAAAACACAATAACTACTAACTGATGACAGAATGTTAATTTTTGCAAATCTATTCCAATTATATCACTTGCAGCCCCTGAATTAATTGCATGTTATTTTAAATGTACTCTAGGATGTTTCTTCTCATAAATATGAGACATCTGTGTCTCTGTACTCACCAGCTGCATTGACCATGAGCCAGCCCTCCTCGTCCGCTTCCGGAGACCCTAGTTTTGGTACAGTTGGTTCCTGAGTTGTTTCATTTGCGCTTCCAAAGAGCAGGTTTGTGAGCCGTTGAAACATGGTTATAAATTGCGTGATTGTACTGAATAATTGATGATGAACTGGATTGCCTGGTACACGAGTCTCACACTTCTTCACCGGCAGATGTTACGAGCAGATCTCAGCAGGATGACTTCAGCCAGACCTTCGGTAAAGGAAAAATGTGACTATAAATGTAAACACTGTGATATATAGCCATTCTGTTTTGAATTATATCCTCTAATCAAGGCTTGGTTAGGAACCACACCTGACAGGAACAGGCTGCAAGCTATTTTAAACTCATAACATATTGAGGTCAGGCTTCATTCTGAAATCAGAGCATCTTTTTTTCAGGCCCTGGCATAAAGTAGGGATGAATTAATGCAGGGTTCATTTTAGCAGCAAAAAAAGTCAAAAATAAATAAGCACTTCTTAGCACAATGGCTTTCCCCATCCATGCACACTTAGAAATTCAAAACATTCAGTTAAGATTGTGGTTTTAGTCATTAGTTTAGTTATCAACAGAGACATATTCTAAATGTGACTGCTATTTAAGACCCATTTCTGGGGATATTTGTTCATATGGCCACAAAGATGGATAAACTGAATTTTGGGAGTGCATTGTTGGACCCCAGCTCCATTGTTGCCGTCCATCTGTCGTTCTCCAGCTGGGGGGTGTGCCATTGAAACAATACCTACATTTTCTCTGAAAACACAGCATCTCATATGGAAATTGTTTAATTTCAATGTTTGTTTGTTATTTTAATGCAAGGTTCATTTAGTAGCATTTTTCAAATAACTGTATGTGGATGGTTTTTAGGGTGTTTGTTTTGCTTTCTTTTGCTAGTCATGCAGATGTCGAGGAAAACACTCATTTATCATTTTGTGCAATTGGCTACAAATACACACTAACTAAAAATATGCTGTAAAAGAAATGTAAATGACAAATACTGTAAACATCACATATGAATCAATGAAACAGCGTTATATGGGTAGATTATGATTAAGAAATATGGTATGAGCATTTATGCATACATACAAATTTGTACACATGCATATATACCAACAAAACATTTTGCGAATATATAGATTTTCTCACATAGCTAAAATCGAGGCTTAATTAAAACATACCTGCTTCTTTATAGAGAAACCAATTTCCCGACGTCTAATTCGTTAAAAATAAATCTTTGGTTTAATCCGAGGTAGAGATGCAGAATATATGCTCTTTTGTTTTGTTTATTTTGCTTTAAATTATAGCACCGCAGCATAGATCCCAACGAACAGCTGATAATAAAAACAAAAAGCCAGGCGAAGTAGCTCCGCCTACTGCTGTGGGCTAGTCCAATTAGATTCGTACACAAACCGAGAGGTGGAGCCAGAATTCAACGGGGCGTATTGTCCGTTTTTCATCTATAGCTGACCTGGGAACAGTTTGTAACGTTAAACTTTAAAACTCATGGGTCGACCTTAAGTAAAACTGATTCCAGTTCAGCTGTGGGGGAAAGGAGTTGGACATGTCGAGGGGCGTATCAATCAACAAAATTTGAAAACTGCAGAATGTGCCGCAGCAACGGACTGTGGGAATTACATGAAGGAGCCATTTTAAAGTGATTGGCTTGCTTTCTTCAGTGGAACACTAAAAAAGAAAATATTATCTCAGTCACTCACTATGCACAAGAGTCAATAGTGACGGAGGTTAAATGTTCAATGATGTAACATTTTACAACATCTTTCAGCATTATATAGCAAATGCGCCTTTAAAGGAATAGTTCACCCAAAAATGAAAATTCTGTCATCATTTACTCTACCTCAAGTGGTTCCAAACCTGTATGAATTGCTTTCTTCTTCTGAACACAAAAGAAGATATTTTGAAAAATATGGGTAACCAAACAGTTGATGGACCCTATTGACTTCCATAGGGGGAAAAAATACTATGGAAGTCAATGGGGTCCAGCAACTGTTTGGTTACTGAGATTCCTTAAAATATAATCTTTTGTGTTCAGCAGAAGAAAGAAATTCATACAGGTTTGGAACCACTTGAGGTAGAGCAAATGATGACAGAATTTTCATTTTTGGGTGAACTATCCCTTTAATTACTGTAAATGTTACCCCTTTCCACTAATTTTGATAATCACTCGTAACTTTCTTACAGTAGGCTACTGTTATCAGAAAGAAATTAATTAAACACTTTTTTAATTAAAGTTTATAATTATCATTGAATATAATTATTTATTGCAAATATGACTGATATTAAGTGAATAGAGAAAAAAATAAAAGATTTACTCTTAAAATAAAGTTAAATAAGTCACATTAAATAGGCCTATATTTGAGCCTGCTAAACGTAGGCTAATATTAGATTTTTGCGTTTAGTGCACTTCATCAAAATTGTGGACACAAACTTCTTTCATGGACACCTTCAGTGCTTATATGACTGTATAGCCAAACCAAACAGAAAACCGTTAAACAACGCAAAATAACTATATTTTATTACCACAAGGTGGAGCCATAATCAAAGTTGTACTTTCACACAGAATTCATTCCAGGCTCGTGCTGACATCTGTTGAAAAGTGCATTGTGCACTTGTCAGCGTATCAAAATTAGGTAATAAAACATCTCCAGAACACATACATTTTAGTGTATGTTGTATAATGGTCTTGACGATAAAATAAAATGTGATGTCAGCTTGTGAACATTTATTTCTTAAACGCTGCATGTGTGCAAACCAGGTCTGGCATATATGTGTTTTGATAGACTACAGATTTATGTTGCACATGCTAATTCTATTATCCTTCATTGTGCATACTTTGCAGATGGCAAATAGTTCCTTCACAAAAGCTTTAATTTAAATGAACAATGATCTGGCTCTTTACACACATTGACTTGGAGCCGCGAAGTAAACAATGAATTTAGAATGACTAATTTACATGATCTTGATAGGCACGAATTAAACAATTCACTTCTGTGTATTACCTGCGAAGTGCGCTTGGGAACATTCACACCTAGGCAGCAGTCAAGTGCTGGGTAATTAAATGAAACACTGACGACAGCGATGGCTGTAGGCTGTTCTTTTGGGCGGGTCCAAATGGACGTATACCCACTTAGTCTGTCAGACTATTTTAAATAAGTACAGACTCGCTAATTGTAGTCCATTTCAGATCAGTGTTCAGTGTTAACGTTACAAGAACTGCGGATTGGCGAGGACGCTACATTTTAAGGACTATATCTGAAGCGGAGCGTTTCAGTGAAATTTTACCCCTGAAAATAATTGGACTGGATTGTTAAAACTTAAGAGTTCAGAATGCCTCGGTCTTTCCTGGTAAAAAAGTATTTCACCAGCAAGAGGCCAAACTACAGCGAGTTGGAATGTCAGAACGGTGAGTTTGGTTACTTTTTAAAAATTCGAATCGATCTAAACGTAAAGTGTTTTTAAAGTGTAAAAGTGGCACCTAAATTAGTTATTCTGATCAAAGTACCTGGGGATTGCTTTTGTGTCATCGGTACATCGGACATATTAATGTAATATAAATCTGTTTTAATATAAAAAAAAAAAAAAACGGGATTTCGATCATTTTCCTTGTGGAATTTCAGTCTATACACAGCGCCCTTTCTTCACTGGATCTGGTTGCATGTGAGAAGCACATGTGTTTTTTGAGTTTCTACTTCTGTTGCAACTGTGTCCTGTGGTTTTCTCTGGCAATCACTTATATTGTAAAATACCAAGTCCAAAAAGTCTATAGCCACATGTCTATTATGGTTTTAAATATCATTAGGAACTTATTTTCTCTTCCTCTCTCACCCATCAGATATTTTGCCAGACAGATACCCACTAGCAGAACTTCCAGAAGTCAGCAATGACTTTCCAGTGACTTGTTTGACCACTGGACTGGTTTGGGATGTCAGCTTGCTACCTTCCCTGCACAATCCCACATCCTCATCTACACTTTCCACTAGCCAGGGCCCGCTGGACCTCAGCTCCCCGTCCAGCGTCAGCTGCAGCAGCAGTGGGGAAGAAGATGAAGGACGCACATCAGACCCTCCAAGCCCAGATTCCTCAGACACCTACCACCCCCAACAGACCAGCAGGCCGAGACGCAACAACAAGAACAGGGCAGGACAGAGAGAGGACAAGAGCGAGGTCACCGTCCCTGTCACTCGACCAGCCTTCTTTTGCAAGCACTGTCCCAAAGAATACAACAGTCTCGGTGCCCTAAAGATGCACATCCGCTCACACACACTACCATGCGTTTGTCCCACCTGTGGAAAGGCCTTCTCACGACCCTGGCTGTTAAGAGGACACATTCGCACACATACAGGTGAAAAAAATTTCCCAAACAAACTTAAAATGTTTACTCTCTTAAAATGTTGTCTTACTAGCACCCAATATGGTTCATGTTAATTTTGCATTGTGTTTATAATGAAAAAGTTCAATTTTTTTTTTCAATCAAATTTTAATTCTGTATATTTTCTTTTGGAAATATTTAAAATCTCCTTTCACAATCATTTAATTAATGCAACTGTTAGTTTAGTGATTCTCTCAGTCATGTGAGTTTGTCCTCAATAGAATTGCTTTTCATTGATCACTCATTGTTGACATCTTTTTAACAATGACACAATAGGACAATCTCATCAATCACTAGTGTGGGGGCAGAGATAAGCAAAGATAAGTTAATCAAGAATGCCACAGGAGCACTTGTTATTATCCTTGCTGAGTAGCCACTTATTTTGTGTACTTGTGGTTGATTCAGTCAGTATAGCATGTGACCGTTAGCTACTTCGACAACATGTTTAGTTTTTTTAAACAAAGATATGTACTTTTAGAACAGACATTTACAATTACAAGTACATATTTAACAGTAGTTTTTAATCGCTTTTTTCCCCCCTCAGGTGAGCGTCCGTTCTCCTGCCCACACTGTAACCGTGCCTTCGCAGACCGTTCTAACCTGCGTGCGCACCTGCAGACCCACGCAGATGTGAAGAAATACCAATGCAACACCTGTTCTCGCACCTTCAGCCGCATGTCCTTGCTGCAGAAACACAGCGCAGCCGGCTGCTGTCCCTCCACGGCCTGAGGACACCGGGAGCTATTTTATTCTACTTCAGGACTCTGTGCCTTGTGAGATCATGACCGTGCGCTTCTTCTCTCAACACCCGCGCATAGATGCAGTATGCAACAGGAGAAGGATGACGCGACATATAAGCGGACTTCTTAAACATAACATGGTCGATACATTTCCAAAATGCCACATCAGACTTTTTTCCCCTAACCAAAATACTTCAAATGAAGGAATTATGAATGTTAAATGTATAATAGCTGTTCAGCTAGGAGTCCTGAAGCAGGGACAGCTGCTGTCAGGTTGGGGGTGGGCTCACTATGGTAGGGTATGTCTCTCAGCATGACACACACACACACGCTAACATGTGCACACAGACAGACAGCTGTTCTGTGGTGCGGAGGCAGTGTGCTAACAGGTGCCCTGGCCCTGACCGTCACATCTCTGATAACAGGTGGGGTCTGCCAATTTCTCTAGAAACACACTTTGAGAGAGTCGAAATGGACCACAGTTGACTGTGTTGTTGTTGTGTTTTTTTTTTTTTTTAGTTGGTTTTAGTGGGTTGTAACCTGCATGCGCAAGTTTCATCACTTGTTTTTACTGATGTTTGTTCTTTTCACCACATATATATATATATATATATATATATATATATATATATATATATATATATATATATATATATATATATAATTTTTTTTTTTATAACTCTGTCTCCTTTATCACTGCTTCTGTTGTACAGGGACTGAGTTTTAAAATGCACTCCAGTTTACCAAAGAGTATTGAAGTCCGGTCATTATGTATTAGGACATTTAAACCAAAGCCATGCTACTTTTTGTAATTTAAAAAGGTTTTCTTTTTTGTACCTCAATGTTTTTGACATGCAACACTTCTGTATTTTTATCTGATGTGAAGAAAAGGACAGTCTCAGTAAATAGCCAGTGTATTTCATATTCTGTCCACTATGCATGTGGACATATCAACCTTAATATGTCACATTTTACTGACACAAATTCATGCATGTATTTTTTCTTAAAATTGAATGTTCAGTGCAATTTTTTTTTTTTAGCATACTTTTTTTTTTTTTTTTTATACATCTCTTTGTATTTGTCCAAATCATTTCCATTCAATAAAATAATTTAAGTTTATACAAAGACTTTGATTCGTGCTCACTTTTTTTGGATTCGCTACAGTTGCAAAGTGCCAAAAAGACTCATACTGGTAATCTGATGGCTCATATTATTTGAAGCTGTTGAAATGCATTATCAGGAAAAGCGGTGCTTCATTTCCCATGAATAGGAGTGACTCACTGGTTTGTAACTGTGATGTTTGCTGGGTGGCAGGTGAACGCACTATGACAGCACAGGGACAAATGCATGCACCTGCCCCACACACCTGTCCTACTGCACGCACACGCTTTCTCGCTCTCTGCAAACAAAACGGTTTACCCAGAACGGACTCCTGGCCTGCTTATGCATACGGATGTGTGTTGATCTTTATGTGTAAGCACGGTCAGTGCAGCAGATCCGTTTTTATATACAAGACATAAAGACGTCATTGTGGCCTGATGGCGTTTTAGTCATCTGAGCGCTCTGTGTTCGTTCAAACTGTAATTTTGCCTCTGGAGGTATTGCTGCGAGGCAAACTGATGGAATGTCTTGCATAAATATTTTCATGTTGGAAGCTTTGCTTGCGAGAATTGGAAGAGTTGCGTGTGTATGCTGCATTGATGTAAGGCGCTCCTATCTGCTGACCTCAAAACCTGGCATGTGTAACTGTAATGACTAAATAATCATACTGAGCTAGAATCGGATCTCTGCTATGGAAGCCTATTTCCACCTTGGAATTAAAAAAAAACTTTATATCTCATGTTTTGGATTTAGGCCAGTAACAGCGGTGTATGTAGACCTCACTCCCCTGGCCTCAAGAGACACGCTACAGACTGCGGTCTTTAGCTTCCTTGTTATCGCGCCCGCCTCCCACGCCGGAGACCCCGGTTCGAATCCTGCTCGGAGCGGGTCAAGTAGGACTGGTTACATTTGGTGCTGTTGACCCGGATGGGAGTGAGGTTTAGGGGGGCGATTGTAATGGCTGTAGGTCAGTAAGAGCTGTGTGTGTCAAGAGGCCGGTACGAATCCTGCTCAGAGCGGGTCGAGTAGGACCGGTTACTCACAATTGCAACTTTATATCTTACAATGTGACTGTTTCTGACAATTTCTTGAATTCTCAATTCTTACTTTGAATCTCACAATGTTTTTTTATTGCGATTGGATTGAGATCTGGGGAATTTGGAGGCCAAGTCAACACCTCAAACTCGTTGTGCTCCTCAAACCATTCCTGAACCATTTTTGCTTTGTGGCAGGGCACATTATCCTTCTGAAAGAGGCCACAGCCACCAGGAATACCGTTTCCATGAAAGGGTGTAGGGGAGAGCGGGGCACAACCTAACGCAGGATTAGTTGGAACACACATGGTTTAAAACTTTCCACAGATGCCAGGATGACGAAACTTATTGTATTTACCAGTTGCCATATCAACATTATTTAGAGAAAAAATTGCACCAAAATTAAAACATCTTTGGAAGATATCACTAAACATTTATTTAACCATAGCAAAAGTAAATCTCAGTTTTTTTGTGTTTATTTAAAATAAGACAAAGCTGATATTATTTTAATATTATATCTGTTATTTAAGAGTTGAGATAGTTCTTTAATGCTGATCTAACCAGCAGAAGACATGAGCCGGGTTTAAATCCCAGTTGCGCAGGTGGGGCATGTTGTAACGCTGCGTTACAATGTGCCCCTATTAGAACATGCTATTATATTCTATACTTTTATGAATTCTATTGAGAAACCATGAGAAAAAGGTGAATAAAGACTGAGAGTCAATGTTTAGAAGTTATTAATTATTATTATGTTTTTAACTATGCTGTATAGCTGTGTTTTGTGGTGTGTTTGTTGTCAAACTCAAAAATGTGTATATTTTTAACGATTAAAAATGTCATTATTTTATTTAAAAAAGTTAATAATTGTATTTTATTGACAAAATATTTTTGTTTGTCTTGGATATTTTTTTGATTATATCAGATAACATTTTAAGCTGTCATTTGGTCATGTTACAATGTACCCCTCACATGTTACACTGTGCCCCACCTATGGGGCATGTTGTCACATTTCACTTCCATTCTTTCGGGGTAAATCAAGAAAAAAAGTATACACTGCATTAATGAAACAAAACCACATAATTGTACTAGACGTGTGAAATTAATGTGGGGAAAATAAATACTCTGAACCCCAAGTGGATTTATACAAACTGAGAACGTCAAAAAGCATTAGGTTGTGCCCCGCTCTCCCCTTCATGGTCTGCAACAATGCTTAGGTAGATGGTACGTGTCAAAGTAACATCCACATGGATGGCAGGACCCAAGGTTTCCCAGCAGAACATTGCCCAAAGCATCACACTGCCTCCGCTGGCTTGCCTTCTTCCCATAGTGCATCCTGGTGCCACGTGTTCCCCAGGTAAGCAACACACATGCACCCAGCCATCCACGTGATGTAAAAGAAAACGTGATTCATCAGACCATGCCACCTTCTTCCATTGCTCTATGGTCCAGTTCTGATGCTCACATGCCCACTGTTGGCGCTTTCGGCGGTGGACTGGTCTGCGGCTATGCAGCCCCATACGCAACAAACTGCGATGCACTGTGTATTCTGACACCTTTCTATCAGAACCAGCATTAACTTCTTGAGCAATTTGAGCTACAGTAGCTCGTCTGTTTGATCGGACCACACGGCCCAGCCTACGCTCATCTATGAGCCTTGGCCGCCCATGACCCTGTCGCCAGTTCACCACTGTTCCTTTCTTGGACCACTTTTGATAGATACTGACCACTGCAGACCGTGAGCACCCCACAAGAGCTGCAGTTTTGGAGCTGCTCTGACCCAGTCATCTAGCCATCACAATTTGGCCTTTGTCAAACTCGCTCAAATCGTTACGCTTGCCCATTTTTCCTGCTTCTAACACATCAACTTTGAGGGAAAAATGTTCACTTGCTGCCTAATATATCCCACCCACTAACAGGTGCCGTGATGAAGAGATAATCAGTGTTATTCACTTCACCTGTCAGTGGTCATAATGTTATGCCTGATCAGTGTATATCTCACAATGTGGCTTTATATCTCACATGACTTAGTTCATATCTCACAATTGGATTTTGGTTTTTCGTAATTGTGACTGAATCTCAGTGTGATTTTGTATCTCACAATGGCAACTTCACAGTAACTTTATATCTCGTTACTTCATATTTTATTTGCAACTTTGTTTCTCATAATTGTGGCTGAATCTCACAATGTGATTTTGTATATCGGAATTGCGACTTTATATCACATGATCTCACAATTGCGTTTTTTTTTCTCATAATTGTGTCTGAATCTCACGATGTGATTTTCTATCGTGCAATTGTGCCTTACCTCACAATAGGGGTGGGCGGTATGACCAAAATCTTATATCACGATATGATTATTTCACGATAACAATATATATATCACAATATAGTTATTTTTTGCTTTAAATAAGCTTATGATATCAACATTTTTGATACCTTTAAAATTTCATAATTCTTATCACCATTTTTAATATTAAAAAAAACTAATACTAGCCTAAAAAACCACTCACGCTTACTGAAGACAAGTAAACAGTGATAAAGAAAGAGCAAAGAAAACAAACTACAATACAAAGACAAAATTGAAAAATGAAGAAATACTAAAATGTATAAAAAAAACAATGCATAGTATTTACTGTGTAAATAAAATATAAATTTATTCTTATTAAAGTTACAAAAGTGATTCAGTCAAGAGCAGTGAGAGATTTCTTTTTTGCCATTTGATTAGCATTAAAAACAACAGCAGGTAAATTTGGATGCTTTCACTTTAAGACCGACTGCAGGGATCCATTATACTTTCTCTCAACAGTTTAGTTCACTTAAGACTAAAAAATTACTGTGTTTAATTGCAAATACAGTGGGGAGAACAAGTATTTGATACACTGCCGATTTTGCAGGTTTGCCCACTTACAAAGCATGTAGAAGTCTGTAATTTTTATCATAGGTACACTTCAACTGTGAGTGACGGAATCTAAAACAAAAATCCAGAAAATCACATTGTATGATTTTTAAATAATTAATTTGCATTTTATTGCATGACATAAATATTTGATCACCTACCAACCAGTAAGAATTCCGGCTCTCACAGACCTGTTAGTTTTCTTTAAGAAGCCCTCCTGTTCTCCACTCATTACCTGTATTAACTGCACCTGTTTGAACTCGTTACCTGTATAAAAGACACCTGTCCACACACTCAATCAAACAGACTCCAACCTCTCCACAATGGCCAAGACCAGAGAGCTGTGTAAGGACATCAGGGATAAAATTGTAGACCTGCACAAGGCTGGGATGGGCTACAGGACAATAGGGAAGCAGCTTGATGAGAAGGCAACAACTGTTGGCCCAATTATTAGAAAATGGAAGAAGTTCAAGATGACGGTCAATCTCCCTCGGTCTGAGGCACCATGCAAGATCTCACCTCGTGGGGCACCAATGATCATGAGGAAGGTGAGGGATCAGCCCAAAACTACATGGCAGGACCTGGTCAATGACCTGAAGAGAGCTGGGACCACAGTCTCAAAGAAAACCATTAGTAACACACTACGCCGTCATGGATTAAAATCCTGCAGCGCACGCAAGGTCCCCCTGCTCAAGCCAGCGCATGTCCAGGCCCGTCTGAAGTTTGCCAGTGACCATCTGGATGATCCAGAGGAGGAATGGGAGAAGGTCATGTGGTCTGATGAGACAAAAATAGAGCTTTTTGGTCTAAACTCCACTCGCCGTGTTTGGAGTAAGAAGAAGGATGAGTACAACCCCAAGAACACCATCCCAACCGTGAAGCATGGAGGTGGAAACATCATTCTTTGGGGATGTTTTTCTGCAAAGGGGACAGGACGACTGCACCGTATTGAGGGGAGGATGGATGGAGCCATGTATCGCGAGATCTTGGCCAACAACCTCCTTCCCTCAGTAAGAGCATTGAAGATGGGTCGTGGCTGGGTCTTCCAGCATGACAACGACCCGAAACACACAGCCAGGGCAACTAAGGAGTGGCTCCGTAAGAAGCATCTCAAGGTCCTGGAGTGGCCTAGCCAGTCTCCAGACCTGAACCCAATAGAAAATCTTTGGAGGGAGCTGAAAGTCCGTATTGCCCAGCGACAGCCCCGAAACCTGAAGGATCTGGAGAAGGTCTGTATGGAGGAGTGGGCCAAAATCCCTGCTGCAGTGTGTGCAAACCTGGTCAAGAACTACAGGAAACGTATGATCTCTGTAATTGCAAACAAAGATTTCTGTACCAAATATTAAGGTCTGCTTTTCTGATGTATCAAATACTTATGTCATGCAATAAAATGCAAATTAATTACTTAAAAATCATACAATGTGATTTTCTGGATTTTTGTTTTAGATTCCGTCACTCACAGTTGAAGAGTACCTATGATAAAAATGACAGACATCTACATGCTTTGTAAGTGGGCAAACCTGCAAAATCGGCAGTGTATCAAATACTTATTCTCCCCACTGTACATGATCACTTTGACACATAGGTATGTATATTTAACCGTTTAAGCCCAATTAGGCAGCAAAAAGCACTTAGTTCAGTTCTCATGTACTCTATGAGTTTCATGTCGTGCGTCTCTCAGACAGCGCTGAGAAACAGTCTCTCAGAGAGCGTGCGAATATAGCGAAATTAGTTGTCTTTCTCTGCTTATTGCGCTTCAATGGTTTAAAAAACCTGTTTTTAAACCACAAAGCTTAAAAACGCACACAAATGATAAGCTTTTGTGACTGCGTAGCACAGCAACTCTATAGAGATGACAGTCCAAAATCTCTACCGGTTAATCGTGTCTACCGGTAAATCGCGCACCCCTACCTCACAATGTGTTTTTTATCTCTTGCGACTTTATATCTCAGAATTGTGACCTTATATTGAGCATAGTTTATTTCTTAATTTAAACTTTATCTCACAATTAACTTTTTCATTTTTTCAAACAGTCTTCTATACTCTGTTGTCCATATAATCGTAAAAATTAGGATGTGAAAAGCTAAAATGGATCCTCCAACAGCACTTGTGCTGTAAGCTCCTAGTGGAAACAGGTCTACATTAATCAGACTGAACTGTTGAATCCAGACAGTGAGTCAGCTGCTGTCAGGAGCAAGAGTGAGTTCTCATAGTAAGTGTAGATGCGTTTGTGGAGCATGAGGTAAGTCCTTCCATGTGCTGTCCCAGATCTGAACGTCTGAAAGAGTGTTAGTATGAGGAGCCTCTTCCCATTTAGTCACTCAACCACTCATAGACATCCACAATCTCTGGAATGCATGTGTCAGGTGCTGACATGTAGTTTACGACAGTGAAGTGTAATCCTTGGGGGGGGGGGGGGGGGGGGTGCTGGTTAGGAAAGAATTGTTTAAGCTTTACATTTTTGGTGATGCAATTGGGGTTAATTCGTCTTTAGGTGCAGTGCAACAGTGGAAGGACGCAATCCTCCAAACGCTCTGGAAAGCCGTCAGGAAAACATCTGTATGAAATGGAAGCAGAAGAGTTACATGTGGTCGATTTGTAACAAGCCCAGAGGGTAGGGAGAGGCGGTCGAATGAGATGACGTTATCAGAGTTGCTGTGAGAAACTTTAAAGAAGAAATTCCTGATAAAGCTCGAGCTTTGTCAGCAGGTATAGAGACCACATGCTAGTATATCTGATTCATCAAACTTATTCACAAAAAAAAGCACTTTTGCAAACCTGGAAAGTGTGTGGTGAGCCAACACGTCAATGTGCCGCCAGAGAGTTTGCTGTAACGCAACCCGCAGCAATATTTAGTGCATATTCTGTGCTAAGAAATGAAAACTAAATATGCACTCTCATACAGTCGTTCCTGAGGGATAATGAGACGTCTGGCTCTGAAATCGGAGAACTCCTTCCCCACTGCGCGTTCCCAAGTGCCAGAACGTTCACTGTAATTTACCAAAAGTGGCTGCTGCTGCTGCCATAAAGCATGTGTTTAACATTCCAGCCCTTTTCTCAGGGCTCGTGTGTGCCTTTTATACTCCCTTTCTTTTGCTCTTTCTCAACTTTGCATGGCTAAATTTGAGCACAAGTATGATGCGTCTTTGCCTTACTTCACATGAGGATCATCTCTCTCCCTCAGAGACACCCAAAGTCCCAGGCAGGAAATGGGAGTTTACATTGGCCTGACTTTGCAGGGAGAGAACAAGTGGGCTCAAGTGTTCAGTGACTGCAGTATGGCTGCAGCGGAGCCCCATCCCCCCACTCAAGATTCCCTCCCACGCCTGCTCTCCCACTCAGTCAGGGGGAGAGCTGCAAGGGCCTTGGCCAAGACTTGGGGCTCAGGGCCTGGGATACAGGAAGAAGCTGTCAGCCTCTTATAAACACGAGCAGTTCTGCACCCACGACAAACTAGCGCCTGAGGGAATGCTCCAACGCCGCCATACTGTCTGTGTCAAACCGACTGAATGCAAAAAGTCACGCGTTTCTCACCACAGGTATTCCAAACTTCATTACAAGCATCTCTGCTGTTAGTATACCTCAGAACGCTGTTATGGCTCCTGTGTCAGAAACCGAAGGCACTCATTGGCCAGTCAGTCAATGAATTAACAGACAGCATTTAAGTATGAAGGAAACTGCATTCGGACCGCCTTCCAAGGCACTGTAACGTCACATCTATCAAAGTGGTTCCTGTGGTATGTGGAGGGTGTACACAGCATGACTCCGTATATTTTATTATTTCATTTTTTTAATAACCCAACCGAAAAATCAATTAAAGTGTGTTTTATAAATTTCAGAAAAAATCACTACAAAAAATAAGTTTTATTTAATAATTTATTTAAATATATTTATATAAATTACTTGTTTTTATAAATGTATTTATATAAATTACTACAAAAATAAAAAAGTGTATATTTTTTGGGAAAAATACTACAAAAGTGTATATTTTTAAAATTTTCTATAAAATCATTTTATTTATAATGTGTGTGTGTGTATATATAGATATTACAAATAAGCAGGATGTGAATATCAAGAGACTAATGGGGCTGTCTTAATTAAAAAATATAGCATTGTGTTGCTTGCAGTTTTCAATGAAAGCAAGTAAAAAAAAAGGTGTTGTGTGGATGCTCTGATCTGCAAAAATGTTCATTTATAAATTAACTTGCTGCTCCATCAGACAGCCTTTTTATTCATTCAATCAAATGCCAGACTGCAAGATCAGAATTGTGGAAAAACATAAGCATCGGACACATCTGTGCTACCTTTAAAATTTACCAGATGGAGGCATTTAAGTGAACAGATCTACAAATAATGGATTCAGACATGCCTTGATGACTTCCTACTTCCATATACTGCATTTTTAAGTTCTGAACACAGTCTATGCAATCGAGTGTAATTCCTTTCAGATTTATTTCAGGTTAACAGGTACAGAACACACTTTTGGATCAGTGGCATGGCAAGTGAGTGCAGTTTAATGTCAAAGTTTTGTTTATTTCTAAGGATGTAGGACTTGACAGATGAGAGAATCACACATTTCTATCCCAAACTTCACCTCACATAACCCACATCTTTCAATGTCTGTCCATCAGATGTGGCCTAGTACAAACACTACGAGCCTAATTACAGACAGAGACACTTCTGCATCAACTTCACCGAGGTCTCCCATGAACAATAGCATCTAAACAAAACCACTAAACAAAATGCAAACAAAGGCCCTCATCTCTCTCTCCAAGAGCTTCAGAGTTTGCCAGAGGGCCGCTGGAGAAGCGGAGAGACCTTATTACAGAATAATGAATCACACACTCACTAAGTCACAGGGTTGCTGAAGATGAATGTGCTCTCTGTTGGTTTTCCTGGAGCTGCGTGTTTACTAACCAATGACGCAGGCTGCACTTGATCAGAGACATGTGTTTCTGAGGTCTCAGTTCCAGTGAGAAGCGAGGGGAAGGAGAGCCCAGCGCGAATGTGTGGCGCCTGGGCTCCCTTGGCCCCGACTCTGCCACACACACAGGGGTTGGGGTAACTGTGGGGGTCATGCTGAGAAAAATAAACCGTGTAAACCTCAGGACAGGAAGCAGACTGCAGCGAGGAGATCCACATTAAGCGAGAGCATGAAGCCTCTAATTTCAGTCCATGCACTGATTTTGAACCTCAATTCAAATCCCAAAATTCAATGCCATACACTCAGATAGCAAACGAAGGTGGTGCCCAAGAAGTCTCTCATAGTAACCTTCGTAATTATATCTATTGAACTTAAAGGTCTGCCCACTAGTGGTACCAACTACTGCAAAAATGACTGTTTTCAAACAGGTTTCACTGCTGTCTTACACAGTCCAAACATAGTCCTCCCCCAAATTAACTCCAATGGTAACACTTTACAATAATTAATGTTTGTACATAATACATTAACCTTGTTAATTTATTCAACGTATGTATAAAATGGTTACAAATGCATTTGTATATTTAGAAACTAACAAGAGGAATTAACATAGGAAGAGCATGGGAACCTTAAAGACTGGCCCACACTAAAGAGGGCTCTTAACCGATTGTGAAATGTGGTTGAAATCTAAGGAGAATCTTCACAGATTTTCTTCTTTCAAATCTTAAACCTGCACACACTACAAGGTTTGAAAATCGTGGCGCATCACACACTACAAGAGTATCATGCCAGATTTAGCACCTCACATGATCTCACTGGGAAGCAGATGTAAAAAAAAAAGGATACTGTGTCACGGCAACTTGCTGTAGACGTTATATGAGGAGACATTATAAAGGCAGTCATGTTGTTGGCACATTTCGACCAGCCGTTCCTCCATCTCCGTTGTGCACTGGACCCGTACAGATGCTCAAAAGTTCACTTCCGTCTCCTTGTAGACTTGTCTCTGATTGGCTATTGTGGAAGTATTGACGTAAATATAGTGGTAATCTTCCCGATTTAAAATCCTGATATTTAATATTGTCGGGGCAGCCCTGATGTGTCCGCGAGCAGATCAGGAGTTTTAAGATTTGATCTGTAAACACCTCACATTACCAGATAATCCGGGCCAAACATCGGAAACCAACCGAACCGATGCCCTGGACACGATTTTTTTCTCAGAATGTCGGGAGAAGTAAGCCGGTCATAAATCGGCCTGAAACTCCTGTAGTCTGAGCCTGGCTTAAAAGAGTTTTTAAATCTTATCAGACTTTCTAAATGTGAGAGATTACAAACATGATGATAAAAAAAGCACAAAAAAAAAAAAAACAGCACACCACACACTAACAGATTCCATTCACAAATAACCAGTGTCCCGACTGTGAACATGGGAAATCTCATAAAATCTCTCGTGGTTAAACGTGATTTTAGAGTAAACAAACATGGCGGACAACGGGCAAGAAGAAATGGTGATAATAGTGTTTGAACTGCTTTTTACAGAAAATTTGCGGGGGGAAAAAGAAAAAGGTTCGGATGTTGTGTTATGCTTCTGTCTTCCGTCAGCTCGCTTTCTGATTTAGTATCGTTTCGTTCCACGTGACAATCTACAGAGTGCGTGCACGTTTGTCCTCGGGGTTCCCCCATACAACAGGATTTCAACATGTTGGATATTTATGACAGTCACTCCTAACACACATCACACTGCAGAAAAATATTTGATAAGATAATCTATAGAACATCAAGAAAATCGTGACTTTACCTAGGATTGTGGGAAGGGGAGAATTGGGCCCAAAATCGGCCCGATTATCTAGTAGTGTGTGGGTGCCTTAAGAAGACATTTATAATTAACTTCACTGAAAAAAATAAACAAATTAGAGAAATAAAAATCTAAATAAAAATATATAAACTTCCTTAAGACAAGATAAATATGCTTGAGAAGTGAAATTGTGAATATATCTTATTTATCTTGTTTTAAGCATATATATATTTTAAGAAAAAATATTGATTGTAATGGGAAAAATATGAAAAAAATTTATTTAATATAATTTAACATATACATATATTATATTGGGACACGTGCCTTTACATGCGCATGAACTTGACATCCCATTCTTAATCCGTAGGGTTTAATATGGATTTGGCCCACCCTTTGCAGCTATAACAGCTTCAACTCTTCTGGGAAGGCTTTCCACAAGGTTTAGGAGTGTGTTTATGGGAATTTTTGACCATTCTTCTAGAAGCGCATTTGTGAGGTCAGGCACTGATGTTGGACGAGAAGGCCTGGCTCGCAGTCTCCGCTCTAATTCATCCCAAAGATGTTCTATCAGGTTGAGGTCAGGACTCTGTGCAGGCCAGTCAAGTTCCTCCACACCAAACGCGCTCATCCATGTCTTTATGGACCTTGCTTTGTGCACTGGTGCGCAGTCATGTTGGAACAGGAAGGGGCCATCCCCAAGCTGTTCCCACAAAGTTGGGAGCATGAAATTCTCCAAAATGTCTTGGTATGCTGAAGCATTAAGAGTTCATTTCACTGGAACTATGGGGCCAAGCCCTCCACCAAACTTTACACTTGGCACAATGCAGTCAGGCAAGTACCGTTCTCCTGGCAACCGCCAAACCCAGACTCGTCCATCGGATTGCAAGACAGAGAAGCGTGATTCGTCACTCCAGAGAACACGTCTCCACTGCTCTAGAATCCAGTGGCGGCGTGCTTTACAACACTGCATCCAGCGCTTTGCATTGCACTTGGTGATGTAAGCTGCAGATGTTCGGCCATGGAAACCCATTCCATGAAGCTCTCTACGCACTGTCCTTGAGCTAATCTGGAGGCCACACAAAGTTTGGAGGTCTGTAGCTATTGACTCAGCAGAAAGTTGGCGACTTCTGCACACTGTGCGCCTCAGCATGCGCTGACCCCGCTGATTTTATGTGGCCTACCACTTCATGGCTGAGTTGCTGTTGTTCCCAATTGCTTCCACTTTGTGGAACTAACATCTGACCGTGGAATATTTAGTAGGAAATTAATAGGAAATTTCACAAATGGACTCACTGCACAGGTGGCAACCTATCACGGTACCACTCTTGAATTCACTGAGCTCCTGAGAGCGACCCATTCTTTCACAAATGTTTGTAGAAGCAGTCTGCATGCCTAGGTGCTTGATTTTATACACCTATATATATATAATAAAAATATAATGATAATTTATATATGTATTATATTGTTTATTGTTAACTTATTTTCATTAATTATTCACTAATACATACAATAATGTTGTAATGTCCGACCCTAATGGTGCAGTTCAAACAGACTGCAATTGCATTGTCTGCCACTAGTAGTGTAAAAATCACACACCTTTTCACAATTCACCTTTGAGGTCTAATTGAACAACAATTCCTCTGATGGTTTTTGTTGCATTATTAGTGAGTTTATTACATTCACTGACATGACATATTGTACCAATTATCATTTAAGACCATGACACACACCACTTACTCAAAATATCCTCGTCAATTGCTTAAAGTCATGTAGAAATGCCTAATGACTCATGGCTGAAATTCTTGCCAAAACAAGAGAAACATCCTTGACTGTAAAAATGAATGTAGGCGTTGGCTGAAAAACTAAGCGAGAGGGAAGTGAGGCACATGGAGGATGTAAGTCCAATTTTAGGTCTCTGGCTCACAGGTCGTACTTAACTTGTTCCTGAGCATAGCGGCTTGTATCCTGTGCTCAGCTCCCGCTGCCCAGGCTTTTCCTCACACATGCGGAGGGAAAAGAGTGTCGTTATTCACAGGCTCAACCCCAGATGGACAGGTGTCAAAACTTTACTGTTAGATCAATGATACCTCATGGCATTGCGAGACGTTAACTCTTGAATTTCCTGTTGTTGTCGACCTGTAAAAGGGGGCGTGAACTACCGACTGGGTGTGTTCTGAACAACTGTCCTTCAAATAGAAAGAACAAAAATTAATGCATGCCTGATGAAAAGCTGTTTATACACCGGAATCACGTGGGGTGGCTCTCAGTTTACCGAACTAACTAAACAATTTAACACAAACTAACACTCAAGCATACACAGTCTATCTACAGCTGTCATATAACATCATGCAACCCACCAGCACCTTCCCCCAACACAAATACATAGGTCCAGGGGTGGTCTTTTGCTGCAGAGAGACCAAACAGCAGCCTAGTAATGACGAGAAGCACTTTGCAACCTCACAGTCACCCTGATCTACAGGCAGTCTCTAATCCTCTATGAGGAAACTTTCTGAACTTCCATTTCTGTTGTTTGGAGGAGTTTGACAACCCACAATCTCTAAACTAACATATTATGACAGGGGGGATTCGCTCATTAATGTCAGAGATCTTGAGCAGGAAATGAGATGAAACTCCTCCAAAACTCACAACCACACACGTATTCATATTCTCATACATACTAACAGGGGTCCAACAAGTTCTTTTGAGGGGGGTATGTGAGATTTGACTCCGGACATCCCTCTTTTGGGGGGTTTAAGGCTCATTATAGTGAATATAATGGTTATGTATTTTCTGCATGTTTTTCTCGGGGCCCCTGAGAGAAAATGGCTCCATATGCGTTGCATATCAAGAATAGCCCATATCTGCGCCCCTACACGTTTGCATCTCCTAACATTAATGAATACATGTTAAACAAAGCAGATCTTCTTGCCGTCTTGTTCTATTCTGTCAGTTTAACAACTCTCACATGCTGAAGTGATTAGACTGCAGCTTGTTGTTTTCCCTTCCCAAAAGTAAAAAGGCTTCGCGCAAAGAATGCTGAAAGATTTGCCACCCAACTTTGCTTTGGGTTATAGGAATGCTGGCTTGCCTTCAAATATAAAAACTGTAACCTACATTCAACTGCTTTACTCTCTCTGACATCAATTTGCGATGCAAAGACTGTGGTGACCATGAAATCTAGAAAGAGGAGGAGATCTGATATATAGATAATCTACATAAGAGGAGTATAGGAACCTTGGGAGGACATTTATAATTAAGTTTACTGCAAAAAAAAAAAAAAAAAAAACTTTTAAAAACTAAGTAAAAATATCCACACATCCCTTAAAACAAGATAAATGTATTCGAGAAGCAAAACTGTGTAAGAAAATAAGATGTGTTTTTAGTTAAGCATAATAAATATAAATAAATAAAATGAATAAATACACAATTTATTAAATATAAAAAATATTAAATAAAATAATTGAAAAAATAATTTCATATAAAAATTAAAAATAATTATAATTTTTATAGATTTAAAAAATCCTGTTTTAAGTTTGTTTTATGCTTAGAACAATGGAGTAAGAGAAATAATAATGAAATTAAGAAATTAAATTAACATTACTTTTATAACATTTACAATTAATAATCAATTTTATTTAAAAAACAACTTAGTTCTGAGTTCACCAAACTAATAAGAAATAATAAATAAGAAAGAAATGAAAATAAAAAAAAAATAATAAACAAAATAAATATAAATGATAAACAAATAAAATATATAAAATAAATATAAATCTTATAAAACAATATCTTGTTCTGATGAGATGTTTAGATATTTTTACTGAAAAAGTAAAAAAAAAAAAAAAAAAAAAGCGAAGAAAATGCCTTTTGCAATATTCTAAAAGGTAGCATTTATCATCATCATAATTAGTGCTGTGTAACATAAGTACAAGAAAATCTCTTCCTCTTTTGCTTCTATGTTCAATTACAACACATACACAATAGTTGTGTGTTTAAGCAACGTGGATCGCCGGGCCTTTCACAGCACTGTCTTAATGCAGAGCTCCATCAAAAGACCCGTCTCTCACTGGAATGCTAAATGAGTGACACTCGCCCACCATGCCGGACATTCACACCTTAGATCAAAGAACTGTAGGATAATGGCTTTTGCTCACATACCAGTAAGCTTCGGCCAGCCTTCTTCCACCCACCCTCACTTTTAACACCCCAGTGATAAGTCTGAAGTGGGCAAATGGCACAAACACCTGTCTGCAGTTCAAACACTGACATCGTCCTTGTGCAATCACCTGTCGGCCATCAGCTGTGAAAGGGCTTCTCACTTTTACGAAGCAGGAAGGGGATTTTCATTGTCTCTGCGACATGGTCGGTTTGTTAAGTGGTTTGAGTCTATGTGCATGGACCAGAGAGCTTGAATCCCCCTCTAAATGGCCCTTTACAAAACAAACACTGGTGTTTGCTTAGAAATATGCATTAAAGAGTTGGTTGACACCTAAGTGAACTTTTTGTGTAATGCAACTTTAAAATAGTCCTCACTTTGGTTCAATTCAATTGTGTAGGTACACTTACTCGTTTATGGAAAAAAAAAAAGTTTTATGTGCACAATGAGAACTAGTGTTGTAAATCTCAACAGAGTCAGAGAGAGGAAACGCAGAAAAGAGGGATGAGGAGAACAAGAGAACATCAGAGGGTTGAGGGAGGAAATCCCACAGCAACCTGACCTCCATTTGAGCCAACATTACACATGAGTTCACCTACTGTCTCTCTTTCCCTTTCTCTCTCTCTCTGGGTGTGGTAGGTACATCAAAAGCTCCATGTCTCTATAGACTATTCCCATTTAGGACATTTTGGCAAAAACAAGCAAGGTGGCACCGGCCACTAAAACACAGGCAATTTTTGAAACAAACATCTAAACAAAGCACACAATTATATGTCTCTCATATAAACACGCACAAAACCGAGCAAGTGCATTCCCACAGTCTCGCGAAGCAGCAGAGATAGAGGTCTCTTAAAGTGCTGCATTCCTCTGCACTCATCCACAGTAGAGGAAACAGAGCACTCTCTATCATCTCCTTATTCAGAAAGCTCATGGTCTGCATGTGATTTCAATATGGACACGGCAAATCAATCGAGGGTCTGTTCACATTCATGCTAATGTGAGAGCGGCTGTTGATACGTTTCAGCGGGAAATTAAACAAATCTTTTGGAATTTATATGTTTTGTGAAGTTCTTATATTTGTAACAAAGAGACCAACAAGCAAACAAAATAAATGTGTTATTTTGGCAAAGCAAAAAACATGCACAGATTTTTCCTGGATAAAAGAAAACATAAAAAAATAACAGTGGGTTAAGAAAAAAAAAAATAAAAATTATAAATAAATAAACAAACATAAAATGAATATTAATAAAACAAAATACAGGTATTTAATTGTCTTGTTTTAAGAATGCTTAGACCATTTTCCTGGAGGACATGGCAAAAAATTATAAATATACATTTTTTTTTAAATGTGTTAAATTGGTAGAGAAAGCCATATGGAATACAAGGAAAACAGATGCTCAGGTTTGTCTTGGGTGTTTTATGGTTAAAAAAAGAAAATAACAGTGGAGTAAGAAAAAAAATAATAATGAAAAATAAAACAAAATAAATATGTATAAAATATATAATATAATATATAAACATTTATCTTGTGTTAAAGATTCTTATACTTTTTGATTTGTCTGGTACGTTCGTCTAAATTTTGGTCAAGTGGCACTGAAAATCTTCAGTCAGCCTGAACGGATTTCTTTTCTTTTAGCATAAAAAGCACTCTGTCTTTTCCGCAATGGCAGCATATTAGTGTTAGTGAAGGATATGGCAAGTGCAGTGACGGGTGGGTGGGGGTGGACTAGGCACCTTGCAACAGCTGGACTGAATTAGCCAGGGGGATCGGGGGGTGTGGGGGGGCTCTGAGACTGCTGGCGCCAGGAGCAGGCCAGCAGGTCAGGGTGGATGAAGATTACCAAAACACAAGCGGGCAGCCATGCCCTGCGGAGGGACGGGGAGGGGGAAGCAGGGGTTCCTGGCTCACAGGCCTTCAGCTACAGGATGGGGCGGCAGGAGGACTTCCACTTCCTGTCAGATAACCCTTTCCTGTCCATATGACATCCAGAGAAAGAATGCCTGAAAAGAAAAACAGTGGATGCAGATATTCACGTGATAATGAAATATCGAACAAGGCACCGTTCTTGTCTGAGCTAATGTTGTTAGCAGCTTTGCCTGAGAGCTTCTCTCCTGTCATAGTTCGTATCTGTGAGAGAACATGACATGAAATCAAGATATTTAGAATTAGTGGGAGAACGGAATGAAAACAGAGAGAACATTGCTGTAAAGCTCTAAATATAGACGTTTTATTAGATTTGGAAGCCAAATGGTTATGTATAAACACACTTAGCCACCATGCCTGAATGTGAAGTGGGGAATGATCAAGAACAAATTCCATATGAGGCAGAGAAACACATTTCCAGATATTACGGACGTGAAGACCTGTAAATTCAGTCTCCAGCACACAAACACTCAGAAAACAGCCAGGAGTTACGTAAAACTATTTTTGTTTTGCCTTGGTGTCATTTTGGTGTCACAACAAATGCTAAAAGAGGATCTATAATACAATTGCAAACTTACAAATACATAAAAAATGGGTGTATGAAAGCTTTGTAAAATGAATGGTAAATTTCTGTCTATAAACAATGATTTAGGCCAGTGGTTCTCAAAGTGTGGTACGCGTACCACTAGTGGTACTCAGGCTCCCTCTAGTGGTACGCAGAGGAATCACTAAATTAAAGTCCCTGTAAAGGCAATTCTTAAATTTGTTTCTAAACACATTATAAATGTTAGAAATGTATTGCTGAAACACGTTACAAAGACTGTGAACTGTGTAGTACTAAAACGGTGGCTCGATGACGCACTGGAGCCACTGAGCCTGGCCCCTCCCCTAACACTATAATAACTAGAGCACATTCGCATCAGTTCGCCCGTTCAATCGCGCGTTACTGTCACTACCGTAAATTACTACAGCCTACAGCTAGCTAGTTATGCCTTCGTCACGTAAATGCATATTACCCACTGATCTATATAGAGAACATCATTATAACAACATTATGACAACGTCATTATATAGATAAGTGAAATTACCTAGTTGCGATAAATTACAAATCAATTTATAAAACAAAATCGATGATATCAAGAAGAGGTGGATTAATTTTTTGAACAGTTAATTTACCTTGATCACCACCAACACCTGCCTATGCAGTGATTGTTTTACACCGGATTGTTTTACAAACTTTCATCGGAGACAACTGGGATTCACTGATAATCCACTGCAGAATGGGTCCGAACCGACTATCTCCCGCCCCGGCCTTCATCCTCCCGTCCTTTATCCTCCCGTCCCGCCAAGCAGTAGGTACGTGCCCACCAGTGTTGTCTTGTGTGCTTACTAGTGATGCGCGGATCGCGGTTATATCCGCGGGTCGGGCGGGTCAAGTAATAAAAAATAACATTCCAAAAATTGCGGGTGGGTCGCGGGTGGATGAGAGACAAATCATTAATGTGTTGATTTTAATATAGACACAGAACTCTCTTTTCACGGTAAAACGCAATAAACGTACGTCAATCTTTTACTTTCATTTTCAGCTAATTTCAAGATCAAAGACCTCAATAGGAGAGAGAGCGGCATTAGCACTGGTATAATTAGTCTCGCTATTTTTTAAAGAAGACAACCGTGTGTTGAAATTCAGGATGCGACGCTGAACATTTTTCAAATGAACAAGTTTCATTTGTGGCAGTTTGCGCGTCAGCTTGCCGAAGAGATACATGAAGCAACCAGCATGAACGCACGTGCATCACCGTCATTGTGATGTGTAGAATGTTTAATGGAACTTTATATACTTGATATCTCCGAAATGTATAGCTACCATTCACTTTTTTTTTTTTTTTTTTCCCCTCAAAGCTAAGCGTAACAAATAGCGTAACAAGCTGTAAGCTGTCAGTGAGTAATTACGCACACACATAATTAAGTGTGCATGAATTTGAAAGCTCGTGCTTTCAGAGCTGTGCGCTTTCGTTGACTTGTTTTCATTGATGTGCTTTCATTGTATCTCACACAATCATATTTATAGCTCCTAACTTAATAAAAACAAGATGTGTTGCTATGATAAATAATTAGGCCTACCTCAAAATGTAGATCTGTATGTGTGATGTAGGCTACTTTATCTGAATTAAATACAAACACATCTCTCGCTTTTGCTCACGTCCCAGCAATTAGCCTAACTTACTCCTCCATGGGCCATAGTCATAGTTTTCAGTCACGTGACTGTCGCGGAGCCCTGGAGGGCAACACAGCCATAGAACTGCAGCACAAGCCTGTCAATTTTCCATATTAAAAACAAAAAAATGTGAACAAGATGCAAGTTTTGGGCACTTGTGATCCATATACAGCACCTGCTACAGTATTTCAATCACTAAAAACGCTTAACGTGAAAAACACTTATAGGGTGAGTTGCACTAATATTAAATTAAGCAAAATTCGCTAATCAAGGATTTGTTGATCTGGGTTTTATTTTAAATCGCGTTGTGTTGCACCACTTAATTTTAAACACAGATTAACCATGTATAAAGACCGTTAGAATAAAGGGCTGATCGGGATGAACCGACGCCAGGCTAAAGGATTCTTATTAGTGCAACCCACCCTTAAAGTGCCTTAATGCACCGTGATATTAAAAGATTAAATTCAGTTTACACCTTTTTGATGATGCATATATAGGCGAGTAGATGAGCCAAGAATATGAACGCAACGCGTTTTCTTTATAATGGTTTTCGATGGGAAAAACACTTAACGAGAAACCTCGTGTTGCATTAATATTCTGTGTTCATTTGCTTGCCTGTACAAAGTATGCAACCTCAATAAGGTGTATATTTAATTTGGTCTTTTAACATCACTGTCTTACTACATTAAAACTTACTACAAACCTGGTAAGAAATGACTGGCAGGCAATGGAGGAAAGCCTTGTTTTGCCCTCCAGGTGGGCGTTCCTATAATGGTGTGACGTCGCGTGAAAACTATGAATAGGTTGCCACCTGGTTTAAATTAATTTCGCCAAAGAAGAACTTTTTTAAAAGCAGACTAGGCTATTTCGTGTTACGATATCATCGTGCTTACGAGAATTTGAATAATTGTAATGTGACGATCGGGTGCGGATGTGTAAATCAGAGAAAATCATAGATGTGGTGGGTGGCGGCGGGTGGATGATTTTTTTAAACAGCGGATTCGGGTGACGTTAGAGCTGATCCGCGCATCTCTTTCCCGCGAGTGGGCGTGGTTTCAGCGCAGACAGCGGACACGCCCCCAGCGTTTGAGAGCAGAGAATACTGCTTATTTTTTCAAGATTTTGCTTGGCGCTTTTTTTTTATTATTCAAATTTGTCTGGGTGGTTAATAACACATTTTTCTGTGGTGTGACAAACTCAGAACAAATATTTAATTTTGACTTTACAGGGACTTTAAATATAAATTAATGTTAAAACAATACATTTTAATTTAATCTTTATTTGAGTAAAGTTTTTTTTAACATTTAAGTAGGCCTACAGTACAGTTTTAATTTAACTTTTAGGTAAAACACATTTTAATTTAATTTATTATTTAATTATTTTATTTACCTGTATGTAAGCACAGTGCAGTGTTAATGTACAAACTATGTATTTACAATGTTAAATTGGCTGACAACAATAAATATTCTTATTAGGAATAAACTGCCTCGTTTTTGAACTGTGCAGAGTTGTAGCTGAATAGTTAGGCCTACTACGCTACTGTATTTTAATGTTGGTCATTATGGTGGTACTTGGAGAGCCAAATGTTTTCTGAGGTGGTACTTGGTATAAAAAGATTGAGAACCACTGATTTAGGCTACTCTTTTCAGTTAACCTTACGGTTAAAGTGGCACATGGGGCCATCTAGTGGCCGACTACAGTATAGCATACCAAAAATTGTGCTAATTAAAATGATCTCACTGCTAATTTTGATCGTCATTTAGTAAAGATATTTCCATTTAAGTGACTTTAATTAACAGTGCAGTAATTACATAATCAGACCTGGAGGATCCTAAGTTATTAGTGGGAGTTTCCATTAGTCATAAAGACTGTGTGCATCACTGTTCGTCTAGAGAGAAAGTATTTCAGAAAACGTGACTGGGTGCTGTTATGTATTTCATCAGTAGACAAAACACATAACTAATGTGACTAGCACACCAAACTCCCTCTAGCCACACCTGCACATTGTGCACAATCCCTATATGTCCACACAATACCAGTAGATGGCGCCAAACGCACCTCACTGCAGTACTGGGACAAAATAGGCTACAGCGCCGAAATACGTTAAGACATTATTTTGGAGTAGCCTACTCTGATTAACATAATTCGGAGGTATTCATTAAAAAGTTAGTTCATCCAAAAATGAAAATTCTTTCATCATTCACTCACCCTCACGTTGTTCCAAACCTGTATGAGTTTCTTTCTTCTGTTGAACACAAAAGAAGATATTTTCATTTTCAGAATTCCTTTTCACATTCAGAATTTTCATTTTTGGGTGAACTATCCCTTTAATATAATGGTCCCTCCTGTATAATTAGTTTTCTCACAAATTTCATTTTCTTTTTTTACTTATAATAATTCTAAAAATAGACAAATATTGTATGAAAAGAGACAACAAGTTTGCATTTTTTATTTAATTTGCAAAAGCAATTATTCATAAATTGTCACAACAGAAAATATGACAACAAAACAAGTTGCTAGCTATTTGTTTGAAGTGAATCATATAAAATCAAAATTTTTCCTCAAACAATCTTTTTTGTTTGATTTCAATGATTGGGATGGCACACATAAAATATAAGTAATTAAACAATTTAAGTGATTCTACATTTGTGTTAGGAACATTCTAATGATCATCTGTGATTAATTTCAAAGTAGAAATGTTGCTATTTTCAAAATAAATTGTGGGACCAGTTTTGTCTCGAAAATCAGTGCCCTGAATATGCAGAATAGAAGCTATCGAAAAGCTAGCTTTTAGTTACATAAAAATGATACACTGCAGCAACATTACATTCTATAACAATGGGCTGTAACTACAACTGGTTGTCACTATAAGTGCACAGCATCTCAAGTATGCTCCAAATTGTCAGTTCAGTATCATTAAGTGCAAAATGAACACCTAATTCACTAGAAGGGTCTAGTGACACTGCTTAAGTGCCTGAGACTCTGCCAAGAAACAGTACTTCTCAAGATGCTTCGGGGTTCACACCAACACCCCACAATGTTAGAAGTGCAAGTGATGCACACACAACTGACACCCTTTCTCTCACTGTAGACAGATATCAAGCCCCTGAGGGCTGCCATTACATGTGTCAAAGTAGTATTGCCATATTTTCCTGCCAAGCCGTATATTAGACATAGTGCTAAAGCAACTGAACTACCAGATTTCCAGGGTTATGTTGTGCTGCAAACATCTTCCATGATGTATTCATTTACAGATGCAAATTCTCACAACTGACTGTAAATGCTTGTATATATCTTTAAATGTATTTATACAAATCATCCAGACAAGGAGGGCAAATTAAATGTTAAAAAATGTTTGAAATGTAAAAATGTTGCTTGAACTTTCAGGTTTTTGTATTGATGTCTAGAAACTATAAAGCAATTTCAATGTTTTACTGTATTGTATCCATATGTAAGATGATGGATACAGAGCATATACATTTTTGGGTGGAACAGATTTTTTTATTGTTTTTAAAATATGCACCAAGGCTGCACTTACTTGATCAAGAATAGAGTAAAACAATATTGTAAATTATTATTGCAATCTAAAATAACTGTTTTCTATTTTAATATATTTTGAAATGTAATTTATTCTGTAGTGGCAAAGCTGAATTTTCAGCATCATTACTCCAGTCTTCAATGTTACATGATCCTTCAGAAATCATTCTAATATGCTGATTTGCCGCTCAAGAAACATTTCTAAGATCAACAGCTGTGCTACTTGATATTTTTGTGGAAACTATGATACATTTTTTTCAGGATTCTTTGATGAAGAGACTGTTCAAAAGAACAGCATTTATTTAAATTAAAAACCTTTTGTAACATTATAAATGTCTTTACTGTCACCTTTGATCAATTGAATGGGTCCTTGCTGAATATAAGTATTAATTTCTTTCACAAAAAAAAAAAAAAAGAAATCTTACTGACCCCAAACTTTTTAAAGCTTGTGCACACTACCAGTCAAAAGTTTGGACCCACTTCCTCATTAATTTCTTTTCTTTTCTTTTTTTTTTTTTGCCAAATAAACATTTAAAAAAATGTATTATTACACAACACAATGTGAAAGACCTATCCTTGACATTCCCCAATGTGACTGCATGCTGTAATGCCATTCACACATATATAATCGTGAACTAGACATTTTAACTTACACAGTAAGTTTAAAGCTAAACTGGCCATGCCTCTGTTGCTTTCTAGGACTTGTACAAACAACATTAAATGACAGTTTAAGTAATGTAGCGCACTCTATGGAAATGTCTAAATGTTTTGACTGGGGTTCTATTGCCTGTTTAAAGTCACCATGAAATCAAAATGGACAATTCTTTTTCTTTTCTTTTTTTAAAGAAATATTGCAGTATTTATTATAAATGATTTGAGATGATCCGTACACATCATACTTTTTTTTTTTTTTAAATTCAGTTGCCCTTGTAATCTTTAATTAAAATAACTTCCGCTACCTCTTGCAGAAACATCTCTTCTCTGATGATGTTTTTACTGGCATGAGGGCGGGACAACCTGTCATTCACATGAGATCACCGCAATAGCAAACCACAACCATCCAATCAATTCCTGATAGACCAAATAGAGTCCCTCCCTACTTTTTTATCTTGTTTGAGAAGCCATTTCACTCAGATATACGTCACAATAGTTTCATGCCAACTTTAACAAGATAAAATACACAATGTTTTAATATAAGCGCAGTATAAGTGCAATATTTTCATTTACAGTAACCCAAATATCGCCGCTGTAGAGTAGAGAAAACTTGTATCTCCAAAAACGCTACTTTAAATCACTGTATTTTTTAAATAATTAAACACTGTGTTGTCAAAGCCCAAATGGAGTTATGAGGTTGACATCCAGTTTATTTACCCTTGCATTGCAAACAAGCAGAGACGGTCCAAACTGTGTGTGGCACTTCATTCACAATAGAGGCGCTCTTTTTAATACTTTTCATTGATTAAATAAAAACTAAATAAACTAAAAAAAAATCTGAAAAACTAAAAGGGTGACTAATAGTAAAACAAATAGATTTATGGAAAAAAAAAAATGGAGATACAAGTTTTTCACCCAACAGGGACAATGCTTGCTAGGAGTTTTGTGTTTAATACTAAAATGGGATCAAATGTTCAAATAAAGAGAAGAGAATGATAGAAAAATAAAACACATGTTTCACAGTTCAGATGCTGCTCTTTAGTCTTTGAGAAAGGCATGCTGAAAGCCATCTGTGTCATGGGCAGGCTATGTCTGCGTTTAAGCAGTTGCTCCATGAGACAGGTGCCACGCTCCCCCGGGACGCTTCAGAGGCGCAGAGAGCAGAGGCAGAGTAAACTGACTTCAGTAGTGGACAAACCCTCCTGCATTCCACACCACCTTAAAGATTAACTGTGGCCTCTGGCATGTGAATCACTGCCCTCATATATGGTTCAGAGGAACCATGGTAAAAGCCATGAGGTGGACAATGTAAATGTGTTTACACCGCATTCATCTGCATGCTGTCTTCAGGTAGCCGTGAGAAGCCACTCAGCAAGACATGCCAACTATATTAGCAAGATCTCCATATTAGCAAGTTATCAGAGCAACAACTGGTCAGACAAATGAATCAGGTTTAAAATTTCTTAACAAGACGATGAGGGATAGAGCTGCTTTCACTTTATGCCCATGACAGAGCCTTTATATTCTTCGCTTAGTATAAGCAGCCTAAATAAAACTTGTTAGAGAATCCAGGTCTGTGTATTTTATGGCAAAGTTAAATGTAAAACTGCTCTGGAAAAATATCTATTGTGAAAAGGATCACTGGGGAAAAAATTACACTTAATAATAATAATAATAATAATAATAATAATAAAAAATCTATATATTTAATAATTTGCTTTGGTTTCAGTTAGGGTTATTATTAACTATTAAAACATTTTTGTTAATTGAAATAAAGCTGAAATTATAAACTTGTAAACATTATAAACATGAACTGAAATAAGTTTAAACACTAAAATTACTAACTGGAATAAAACTAAAATGGAAATTAAACATTTTTAATTAAACCTAAATATTAATATTACAAAAAAAATGTAAACAATATTTTAGACAAAAGCACATAATAAATTTACTAAAAACTGAACTAAAATTACAATATAATCTGAAAATATAAAATTAAAATCTAATTTAAAATATTAATAAAAATCCTAATAGTATATAAATAATACAAAAATAACACTGGTTTCAATACAGTAACATCATATTAGTATTATAAAAGCGTTATTTAATTTTGAAAAAAACAATGTCTTCATACTTTTTCACAGTATAAAATGGTCTTTATACATAAAAATATAGCTTTCATTGCTAAAATAGCTTTTTTTAATTGGCATTTATATTTAAGGAGAAGGTCCTTTTTAATGGGATTATCATATTAGGGTGCCCTTGGCATCAGAAAAAATAAAATTAAACCTCTGGTGTAGATCGTTTAAATTAAATAAAAACTAAACAACAGTTGTTGCGGTCTCCTAAAACGATTTCCAATATTATCCCTTTAAAAGGCCTCCATGATTTCAGCTGTGTAAAATTAAAACATCATCAAGGAGGACAAAAAGCACCAGTTAATTTTCCTACAACAGTCACGTTGATGATCGTCACCACATCAGTATGAAGTAGTCTGGGGACGCTTAATGCATTACTGGAATGAGGCAGGGATTTCTGCGATATCCCAAAGTGCGACCGCTTGTCTGCATTGGTTTAGACAAAGCCTTGTGGCGGTGAGATAGCCGAACAAAGGCATGTCGTGACAGGGCATAAATAGAAAAACAGCTAAAGATGCTGGTATCCCCAGCTAAGGCCAAAGGCCATGACTTAACCCAGTGAAAGACAGTCTATTGTCTGAAGCCACAGGGGTAGGAGGAGAGTCTCTTTACCCACCACTTGCTTAAAGACTCATACTTTCATTGCCCGTTTGTGTGTTTGTGTTAGGCTCCGTCTAGGGCATTGGATGAGATTACTGAAGAGCTGAGGTATTAACTCATGTCTCCTCAATATGCTTTTCCGTCTCCCCTCAGATGGATTGACGACTTGCAACAGAGACGGCACAGTTGCCGAAAGGTTTTGCAAACGATCACAGCGATTAGCCGACATCCAAATTTTTAACTAAATGGAGTGGCTGCTGCTAACTGGCACCAGTGCATTCTCCTTTAAAGGCCGATGGCAGACACAGGCATTTTATTTGAAACACTGACATGCTTTACTATTTTTCCTATTACCACTTGCTGGGCTGGGCGTTTATTTGAATTATCAGGTCTTACATGACAAATTAGGTATGTATGTGTGGTGGTCTACCCCCTTAAAAGTGTGTGTGTGCCTGTAAATCTCAGCCTCCCTCCACTTCAGTGTCTAAGCCTGCTGGCATTTGGTGCACGATGATCTAAAACAACTGTGACCCAACTGCAATTGCAACTTTGATTCCAGGAATCCCTGTTTCAATGGAGATGATCTGACTTAACTCTACTGTTTCACAACAACCGATAAACATGCAGATACACATATGCATGCACAAAAATCTGGCTCATTTAAAATGTTTCTGAGGATGTGTTATTGAATTACTGTGGCTATTTAACAGTTATTTGAATCGTCCTAAATGTTGCGTATACATAAAAGGATCTAAAATGTTACAGGCACCCTCCGATTTCATTATCTGTCACGTTTTATCTGTCTGTCAACGTTTTTATGCACAGACTAGCAAGTGAGGCTGTACATAACGCAGCTGCCACACTTATGAAGCGTCCCAGAATAGCCCTCAACTGGCCTGCTATATCTAAATGAAGCGCAAGAAAGTTTCAGTCATCACTGTAACACTCCTTGCTTTGCCAAAAGATAGCTACACTCCCAATAACAACAATCATTTGTAGTTATTCCACTAAAGTGCTTTAAGATTGACAACAATAATAGCAGTAACAGTAACATTTCATATGATGCTGTTCATTATGTTCATAATGCTGTTTGCGTCCTGTAAATTTGTCATTTTGTTGAATGATTTATTTCTTAAACAATGAGAGAGTCTTTAACAATAGCCCTTGTCTATTGCTCTTTGTCAGGAATGTCAGCCTTTGGCATGAGGCAGGGATGGAGTATTCTTGTCTATATCGGGACACTATAAGCCCCCTCCCCTTTTGGTCCACAGTCTTTACCCCTTTTCCACATACAAGGACACTGATCTCAAGGTCAGATCCACAGGGGCTGGTGTGTAAAAAGAGGCGCTCCTCTCCAGCGCGCTCAATTACTGCACTGACACCATAGTGGAAAAGTAGCACCGGCTGCCTGCATAATAAGCTGAATTTAGGCCTGTTATTTTAGCACATTTTCTGGAAAGTCCTGCGCCACACCTGCCGTTTCGTATATTAAAAATGTGTGTCGGAAGTGAAGTGGCCTGGATGTGTGAATTAATTATTATATGAGAAGGTCTGAAGCCACAAGCAATTGCTACCTTAAGAAAATATTTCAGACTTATATAATTAGCCTGAGGTAAAAATTAGCCTGGTGTTTTTTCTACAAGTCTTCATACTACATTTATGACAGATTTAGAGTTATTGTACTGATTTTCCTTCTACTCGATCAGAGAATTGTGCTAATTTACATCGTGGCAAGAACATCCGTCTCAATTATGTTGCTATTATCATTAAGGGCAGTGCATCTTGGCTTATACTGGCATGTATTTTTAGCATCCCATATCATGTCAAGCACAAGGGACCCTTTAGTAATTTCGTCTAGGGTTGCATTTACTGTGGCCACACACACACACACAATGCTTCTCTCCGCTGGCGTTTACAACAAAGGATTCCGCAAACAAGCAATTAGAGTAAGGGAGAAGACGGAAACACATGGCCATTATGTTCACCTAATACTTGTCCTGTATGTTGAGGAGAGAATTGTTGACAAGTTATTGAAGAGATGTTAAAGAGCCAATGGTAAGGGTGTTGCTTGTTGCCGCTGAGTGGATCTCTGTAACCTTTATCCAAGCAGGGACCGGGGGAATTTGCAGTGACCACAGCCGCTCAGATGATTGTCAGTGTTGAAAACAAAATATAACTCTGAGAAATATTATTAACTGAGAAAACTTGACAGAGAAACATGTTAATTATTAATAATTACTGCATTTATTAAAAACGTAGCTGTTAAGTTGATGCATATTTGTGCAAATTTGTTATAGTGATAGCAGTTACAAAGTTGATACGGTCTCAATTAGCACTAAACACATCTATTTAGATCTGATAATCGGCTTGAGTGATATTGTTTGACGATAGAAATTATGGTGTTCACAGGAAAAGAAACTTACTAGTTGCTTATAAATTACTTTTTTACATAACAGGCATTCATTTTGAAACATAAAATTAAAAAACTAAATTTGCAGCAAATATAACAAATTTTCATTTCCATTTATATCTAAAACTACTAATAACATTTTTTAATGTCATTGTTTTTATTGCTGTAGTCTAATAATGGCTGTTTTTATTGTCAAAAAGCTGGAAAAAATTATAATTTAATATCAGTTCTGTAAGCTATATAATTATCAGAAATTTAAATGTGAATTTTGTAAAAAAAAAAAAAAAAAAAAAAATTATATATATATATATATTTATTATTAGTTTATTAGTTTTTAACCACTTAGTCTGCATAATAAAATGCTGCTGTAAAAATAACTAAGCTTGGGTTTGGGTAAAGATAAAAATGTGGTTTGTCCTTTTGTGTCAGTTTGGGCACACGGTAAGCACCAATAGGCGGTGGAGGAGGCGACACATGATAATTTCTGTGACCATGACCTTGGAGGAGATGATAAAAGGAGTTTGGCTACTCCACCCGTTCAGTCTGTGTTAAGGTCAGTTAGCAAATTATGAACACTTTAAATCATTTCATTGAATTGATCCTTTGTTTAGTACTACAATACAGGAATCATAAAATGCCATCAAATCAAATTCTTAAAACTAAAATTTTATTTTCTGTCAGTAATGCAATGCTTTGTTTTATTACATACATATTTCATTTAAATTGTAATTGTTTGTGATTATTCCCTCAATGTTTACAAGTTTGTAGGCTACTATTTGACTTCTTGTTAACATAATGCTAGCCTATATTTTTAAAATTTTTTTTTTTTTTTTAATTGTTTCATTATAAGTGTAACCAAAAATATTTGTTTTCTTTTAAGGTATCTGGAAAGTTTTGTCTTCAGCGAGTAAAGGAGCGGTGGATTTATCATCATGTCGAGACTGTTGGATCTGACGGAGTTTGGAGACGCTGCACCGTTTCTGCGCAAATCCAACCTGGAGCTGCTGGCAGCGCAAACTGTGGCGTTTGATGGTACTTGAAATACATTTTCAAGTGACTTCAACTAATGTTTTACAGCGGATACGAATTCTCTTCAATCCTTTTTGAAATACTTGACATCTGGTTTACGCTGCTGCTTTTATGTGTTCGTAATTGCATGTTAGGTTCTTAACTTGTTAATGTTGAGAAGGGCATATTGAGATAAATTTGGCATTGAATGACTGGATTCATAGCAAACAAACCAACGAAAAACTTTCTCGACGCATGGATATTGACAGACTTCCTTGTGCGCAGGAAAGAAACGCGCTTGGATACCAGATGAAAAGGACGCGTACATTGAGGTGGAAATCAGGGAGATTCATGGTGACAAAGTCATCGTTGAGACGAAGGATGGAAAGGTAAGACTCTTTAGTTAAATTTGATTTATCATGTAAAAACGATCAAACGAGGACATCTGAATTTAATGATTTACGGATATGCCAAAATAAATTAAGTTTTACATTAACAGGACTCAAGTGAATCAATGCAACTATTAATTAAATTAAATTGTAATAATGATGTTTTATTTTGTGATAATTACTTGCTACACTATTCCGCTAAATAGCCTACATGGACATGCAATATTGTTTTAAGTTTAAATTATTTTACAAGTAGGCTAAGTAAATACCCCCATTACAATGTATAACACCAACATTGCGTAAGATATATAATTATAGGCCTATATTACCATTTCTATTATTAATCTGCAAATCAAATTAGCAATTTTCAAACAATGAACTAGTTGAAAACCATGTTTATCAATGTAACTTGTCCTCTATTTTAAGCTCTCATCATCACACCATCCTGTTCGATGTTCTTCCGATCAATGTTTTGGTTTCCTTCTAAGCGTCTAGCCATTTATCAAAGCTTTTATATTTAGCATATATTAAAAATTATACTATTTAGAGTATTTTCTGAGGCTATTTGTCGTTATAGGCTGTAGAAGTAACCGTTTTGAGTCGCCAGATGGCGACATTAACAATTTTAAAGTGCGCTAAAGACAGCGGAGTGATACGAGAGACATCATAAAAGTAGCACCGGTTGACATGAGCAGAGCAACTGTGATCCAGTTTAGCGGTCATTTAAAAATATAAAAATATCCGACAGCTCAATGCACGATTGACCAATCAGAATTAAATGTTTCAGAGAGCCATGTAATAAGCATTAACATTTAAGTTGGTTTTCCTGTCCCTTGTTATCTACAACCTTGTTCTGACCATTTACTTACACACTGTATTTATTCCCTCTGAATCCTGTAGTGCTTAACTGTCAAGGACGATGACATTCAACAGATGAACCCCCCGAAGTTTGACATGATAGAGGACATGGCCATGCTCACACACCTGAATGAAGCTTCGGTGCTCTATAATCTGCGGAGGCGCTACAGCAATTGGATGATCTATGTTGGTACCATCACATCACAGCTCAAAGCAAAGAAAAGATCTGCCCTTTCTCACTAATCTTTGATGCCACAAATAACCTGACCGGAGCATTAAACATAGAGGGGTGGCACTATTCATAGAACTTTACAGTCACAGTAATGAATTTAACACTTGCCTTTGCCAAGGGACAAATACAAGTGAATTCCCTAGAGGCATGTCCTTTATAACTGCCATATTCAAAGTATCTCATAAAGTCATCTCAGGGAGGTTACGGTTTCCTGAAGTGCATTTAAACAGATTGTGTACATGGGAAAACTAAAATATGTCCATATGTATAGTAAAAAATTAGCCTAAAAAAAGCCTAAAAAACTTTTCCATACTAGTCAAATTGTACGAATTCATATGAAATCCCTTCTTTGTAAAATAGTAACATTTTCTCATGAGATCAGGTTGGATATAAAAGTCACATGAGAAATAAAGGTACCTTTTTTTCTATATTTTTATTCTGGGGCTATTTATTTTGTAGGTTTTGTAGGTAGGGGTCCATGGTGGAACTGCACCGCATTTTGCCATTATTATTTGGATATATATTTTTTTTTTCCAAAATAAAAAGAATATTAATTTAACTTTAAAGCAGAAACAGAAGCCAAACTTTAGCTAAATCCACCATTGCCATTTTTGACATAAAAGTGTGTTAAATAAAATTAAAATGTACAAGTATATTATTATATGTATAATGATTATTTTTCGGCTTTGCAAATGTAAGCATCATAAAAAAAACATAATACATTAGTACTCTCTATGAAGGTCCAGGCTTAAAATTCAACCCTCTGCTCCATCTCTATCCACCAAGGTTTGAAGAAAATTGAAGAATTGTGGAATTGTGTCTTTTATTGTGACTAGAGACCATACCTGAGATTAATGTTGTCAAATCCTCTCACGGCAGACGTACTCTGGACTGTTCTGTGTGACCGTGAACCCATATAAATGGCTTCCCGTCTACACGGCCCCTGTAGTGGCTGCTTACAAAGGCAAACGCCGCTCCGAGGTTCCACCTCACATCTATTCCATCGCTGACAATGCCTACAATGACATGTTGCGCAGTAAGTAGTATTGCTTGTCTCTTCCCTGCCCTCTACAATAACTTACAGGAGGGATCATTTTCTCCTAACACACTTTATCCAATAGAGAAAAGCCCTTTATGACCTAAAATTATGTTATTGTTTCCCTACACAGATCGGGATAATCAGTCCATGCTAATCACGTAAGTTTGGACACATTCTGTATTGTTGCATTAACAAACACATTTTCAGTCTGGTAACAAAAAAAATGTAATTCAGAGACAATTTTTCAGATGACATTTTCTTTTTTTTTTTAAAGAACATTTTGTTGCACTGTTTTTTCTAATGTTCTTTGCTGTGGTATTTTTCTTTCTTTTTTAATTTTTTTAATGTCTTATCACTCAATGATTTCTTGATGCTCATAGCGGAGAATCTGGTGCTGGCAAAACGGTAAACACGAAACGTGTAATTCAGTATTTTGCCATAGTAGCGGCCCTGGGTGAGGCACCAGCTAAAAAAGGAGTAAGACACAACGCTCTCGGTTTCCCTCACATCATGTCCCTCTTCTTTTTCAATCAGCTTTTTTTGTTACCTCTCATGCTGGCAAGTGTTTGTCATTTTCATTTTGAAGTCGTTCCTCATCTAGGTGTCTGGCACATTTTTAAAGTGACATTAGTACTATGTATTGTAACTTATTTTTCTATAAATGTAACTGTTATGGACATCTAGACTGAGGTTTGACTATCCCTCCCATTTGCATATGTCTTTGCCAATTTTCCCAAATGTTTTTGTGGGGTTAACCTGACTCTGTGTTTTTCGATAGCTTAACCTCAACACATCATCTCCTGCATTTTTCTTCCTTGTTCTTGAAGTTTTTCTGTGAAACAAATTTGTGATTAACATTTAAACTTTCCTTTTTCCTGTTTCAAGCTGGCCCAACATCTTTGTTTCCTAGATTACAGTTTTTACAGTCTCCATTTTTAAATCCATAATTAATGGAATCATTTTTTTCTGATTATCATAGGGTGTGTTAAATACTTTGTTGTATTTGATGTGAGCTAACACGATTTTACCACGTTGTTTCATTCTTAACACATAATAGTCTATGAATTAGCATTTTAAGTAAAAAAAAAAAGGTTCCCAAATACTTAGAAATGGGTAGTTTAAAAATGTTACATGCATTTTATCACATTCATATTAAACAATCAGGCTATTAAATATAGAATGGAATAATGTAATATCATAAAAATAGGAGCTGAAAAATGTACTGTTTAACAAAACAACAATCTTTTTTTGTTGTTGTTTTTTGTTTTAAGGCCCCTGCCACTAAAACAGGGGTGAGTATATCTTCATACGTGGAGACATACTGCATAAACTGTAAGCTGAAAATCTCATCAATTATAAAATTACTTTCCCCAGGGTACTTTAGAGGACCAGATCATTGAAGCTAATCCTGCAATGGAGGCTTTTGGAAATGCCAAGACACTAAGGAACGACAACTCGTCCCGTTTTGTGAGTATTTGACACTATATAGACCAATGTTGTAGTTCTTAATTCTGCTCCTCTTACATACACAAAAAGACTGATGTTACCATACTGTAAAATTAAAATGACTGCATATTATAACTGCTATAAAGCATGGTTGATTCGACCATGATGTTCATATGTGTCTTAAGATAATACATAATGTGCAAATTAATTTCCATTCTTGCTCTGAATTCTTGCGATAAATCTTGCTGTAGGGTAAGTTCATCAGGATCCATTTCGGACCAACAGGGAAACTGGCTTCCGCTGACATTGACATGTGTAAGTAAATTGTTCAAAGAATGATGATGCCCTTCGAGTTCATGTCATTCCAAAATGTATTTTCAATTTTTTTCAAATTATTTTTATAGATCTACTGGAAAAATCCAGAGTTATATTTCAGCAGCCTGGAGAGAGAAGTTACCACATCTACTACCAGATCATGTCACAGAAGAAGCCTGAACTTCTTGGTATGATAAATGCTATAATTGTGTATATTATTGACCTATTATTTAAGAAAATCCTTCATTCATTCTATCCTTGTGGATTTCAGACATGCTTCTGGTCTCTTCAAATCCCTATGACTACCATTTTTGCTCCCAAGGAGTGACAACGGTGGAGAGCATGGATGATGGGCAGGAACTTATGGCTACTGATGTAAGCTGTAAAAAAAAATATTTTATCACCTACAAAGACAAAATAAAAAAAAAAGCCTCCAAAATCATTCTCTTTTTCATCCAGCATGCCATGGACATCCTTGGCTTTACTCCAGAAGAAAAGTACGGCTGCTATAAAATAGTAGGCGCCATCATGCACTTCGGAAACATGAAATTCAAACAGAAGCAGCGGGAGGAGCAGGCAGAGACCGATGGCACTGAAAGTGAGTGTAAATCCATAACCAGACTTGTCTATTACATATATGTGTTAAAGACGGTTCAAAACTTAAATGAAATGATCTTTCCAGGTGCTGATAAGGCCTCCTACCTGATGGGTGTTAGCTCAGCAGACCTCATAAAGGGTCTTCTGCACCCTAGAGTGAAGGTGGGCAACGAGTATGTGGTTAAAGGACAGAATGTCGAACAGGTGAGAAGTGTTCCCAAAATCCTACCTCCTTGGATGTGTGTCTATAGTTACAGAAAGAAAAAAAAAAAATTATTTGGTGGGAATTTTGCTATGTCAATAATAATGCATGATGAAACCACTGACATTTACTGTTGATCTACTAAGATACAAGGAATAAAACAGCCTGAGAAATCAGCCTGGTATCCAGGCAACTGTTGCAATCCATGTAAGTGACAGCTGTGGTCTTAATGTGGTCCATACACATTGTGTGACTCCACCAGGTTAACTATTCCGTGGGAGCTCTGGCCAAAGCCACTTATGATCGCATGTTCAAGTGGTTGGTGGGGCGTATAAATAGGACGCTCTACACTGTTCTGCCACGCCAGTTCTTTATCGGAGTGCTGGACATCGCCGGCTTTGAGATCTTTGAGGTGAGTGACTCTCGAAATTCCACACCGCACTTATCTAGATTTCTGCCGGCATTCACACTTGTGCATCTGTCATGTGGATTCTCTCAACAGCTCAACAGCTTCGAGCAGCTCTGCATCAACTTCACCAATGAGAAACTTCAACAGTTTTTCAACCACCACATGTTCATCCTGGAACAAGAGGAGTATAAACGGGAGGGCATTGAGTGGACCTTTATCGACTTTGGGCTTGACCTCCAAGCCTGCATTGACCTCATTGAAAAGGTTTTTTTTTGCAGTTGAAACACGATAGGAATATTATAGCAAATAATTTTGATTACAGAATGTGCCAAGAATATTATTACACCCTTCTGAGCTTTTTTCTCTGTTGTTAGCCCTTAGGAATTATGTCCATCCTTGAAGAGGAGTGCATGTTCCCTAAAGCTACCGACAGCAGCTTCAAGGCTAAGCTGTTTGACAATCACCTTGGCAAGTCTGCCAATTTCCAAAAGCCAAGGCCTGACAAGAAGAGAAAGTATGAGGCTCATTTTGAGCTGATGCACTACGCAGGAGTGGTGAGTTTGTACCAAAGAATACAGCTCCAACAAGACTAAATTTAAGGTTTTTAAGGCTTTAGGTAGAACTTGATATTAAAAGTATATTATGCATTTTAGATTATTTTTGGTGCTTTCTCTGCTGAAAAACAACTTAAACCAGTCGGTTGGTAAGCTGGTCTTCCAGCCTGGCAAGCTGAAAAGTGCTCTCTAAAACAATGTAAACATACCAGCAAGGCTAGGATGGGGAACCAGTTTAGGCTGGTTTAAGCTGTTTTTAAGTAACCCGGCTGAAAAAAAGATATTGAATATTACTTAAAAAGAGTTTTATCTGAATTTCAGGTGCCATACAATATTATTGGTTGGTTAGAGAAAAACAAAGACCCCCTGAATGAAACAGTGGTAGTCTGTTTCCAGAAATCAGCCAACAAGCTTCTGGCTTGTCTCTATGAGAATTATGTTGGCTCTGACTCAGGTAAATAAACCACATATTCTGTCTGAAATACACCACAATTCTTTTCTAAATCATAAGATACTTATTCTAAATGCAACTCTTTCCTTTTAGCGTCTGACACAAAAACCGGTGGCAAAGAAAAGAGGAAAAAGGCTGCTTCCTTCCAGACAGTGTCACAGGTACACAAGGTGGGAATATAACAAGACTTTACTACTACTTGCACTTGGTAGAAACTGATATTAAACAGAAATAATTATTCATGGTCATTAAAACAAAAAAAATAAAAACTCGTCAGTACTAAGCGGGAGGCAGTTAAGACTTGCAGTGATGTTTAGAGAAATGACACATGAACATCACTTTAAGTCTGTGCTGGCTCCTGTTCTATCTGTTTCCACAAAGAGCATCAACAACTCAAGGTAAGTTTAGAAACACACTTGACAATGTTGTTTTGAGGAGAATGACAGATTTGTGACAGAGAACGGCATTTGCTTTTAGCAGTGTAAAATGTGGAAAACTGCTGTACAACATGACTTACAGGAGTGTGTCCCTTGATTGCTTCTCAACTACAGGAGAATCTCAACAAGCTGATGACAAACTTGCGGAGCACTCAGCCCCATTTTGTGCGCTGCATCATCCCCAATGAGAACAAAACACCAGGTGCTGGACTGAGCATCAATCAAAATCACAGCTTTATGTTACACTAAAACAATGGTCTGAAAAAGTATCCAAGCTGCAAAACCTCAGTGCAAACATCTAACTAAAACATTTTGGTCTTATTTGCAGGGATCATGGACGCTTTCCTGGTGCTGCACCAGTTGCGCTGTAATGGAGTCCTGGAGGGCATTCGTATTTGCAGGAAGGGATTTCCTAACAGAATTCTTTATGCTGAATTCAAACAACGGTAAGGAGAGCTGCTATTTACACACTTTGCGTTTCTGAGTACATAATAAAATGGACTATTTATTACTATATAATCCATATGGCATTTCTTTACATTGAGAGGGTATAAATCCCCCTATGTGAAGATAATGTGATCAAATGTATGATTTGAAAAATTAAGAATTTCAACACGGTTAAAGATGAAGTGTAATTTCAGGGGTGCTAGTAGCACCAAATAGAATTGCTGAATCCATTGCTAAGTCTCCAAAAAGGTTTTTACCACCCACATACTTTATCTTCCAAAGAAATCAACATATGAATGAATTGTAACAGTTTCTTCACAATAAACTGTGATATTAAGTATTTTAACATTATAAAGTTACATGCTTCACCTTTAACCTTCAATGGCTTGTAAGAAGCTTGATGATAAGCCAGTTGATAAACAGTCAGTCAAACCTGGCACAACAGTGAACACTATAAGAAGAATAAGAATGGTTGCAACACAGTTTAGATGATAATAATAAAAATAGTAAATAAGAATAAACAATGAGGATGTGTAAATTCCTCTATTTCAAAGGTATCGCATTCTGAATCCTCACGCTATCCCTGATGACAAGTTTGTGGACAGCAGGAAGGCTGCAGAGAAACTGCTGGCTTCACTGGATATCGACCATAATCAATATAGATTTGGTCATACTAAGGCAAGTCAGACTTCAGATAGTAAAAGTGTTAGTTGCTTTGAGCCTCAAACAATGGGACATCAATCAGATGTGCTACTCTGAACAGAAGACAAAATTGTCTAAATCAACCCGTCTGTGTCTCTGCATTACAGGTGTTCTTTAAGGCTGGTCTGCTGGGACACCTGGAGGAGATGAGGGACGAGCGTCTGGCTAAAATTCTCACTCTGCTGCAGGCTGCCAGCCGTGGCAAGATCATGAGGATGGAGCTGAAGAAGATGATGGAGAGGAAGTAATACGTGATTCCATACAAAAGATGTTACTAAAATTAAAATGGTGGCCCCTGACCATATTTGGACTTTTAAGTCACACTTAAAAATGAATGTAAATCATTGCATTAGATAACATTTCCAACCAGGTTTCATTCCTTTAAAAAAAAAGACATTTTGCCAAAAAAAAAGACATTTGCTAAAAAAAATTCACTGTACTATGGTCTACAATTTAAAAAAAAAAGTATGACCATTTTAGTGGAACGCCCATAAAATAATCCCCAGTAGGTCAAAAATAAATGCAAAAATGGCTCACAGAAGTACAGTTAGTACTAAGAAAAGCTCTATCATCATTTGTTTGAAGATGTTACTTGGTTTTACAGTTTGACATCTAATTGAATGCAACAAAATGTATACATTTTAAGTGTGGTTTAAATGGCAAAATATATTTTGGGGCCATCGTAAACAGATTTAGAGATTTTTCAAAATAGAAAATATGAGGTAAAATACTAAGGTTACATATTCAGCTTTAAGGTGCAGTCACATTAGCAAAATTTTACTTTCAAAAAGGTCCACTGTCCATTTTCAATAGTGTAGTGATGTTTGAACTGAAGCCTAGCTCACAGAGAAGACACAATGCTGCGAATTCGAGTGACCACCTTGAACCTGATGCAACAACTGCAAGGCGAAATCTTTCGCCCTCATGGGAAATTCCTGATCATGATTCCTAATGGAATGGATTGATTGTGACCTCGAAAATTTGCTGAACCACAGTAAATGTGACCACAGCTTTACCCTGCTAACAGCTCTTACATGCTTTCAATCAACTAGTACAGAGAAAAAGGCTTCCATGCGCTTATATTCTCCATATTCTTAGTCTGAAATGATGCTGCCCCACACAAAAATTCACAAAACTATACTAATATCCAACAGGTTCACTCCTAATAAAGTTAGCAACAAGCTGTTGTCACATGATACCTCTCAACCCTCAACATATGAGAGGTATTTTGGGGCCATGTGGATGGAGTGTGTGAAGCGTGTGTCCTCAGACATGCATTTGTCCATGTGCATGTGTGGCCGAGACCCTTCATACGCTCCGACACTCTCTGTGAAACACGTAAGGTTCTCTATGTCCATATCTATGATCTCCACCCTTTCCCTTAGTTAAACAATGCAGACAGTGTCCTTAAAGCCTAGAGGCCCAGTGGGTCACATGGCAGCTGCTCACCCCACTCCTCACTAAAAATACAGGCCAGCACCCTTCTCAAAGATCTGTTTTGCCAAGGCGCCTGTGCCTCTAAAGGACCACATTGAAAGCATATCTGCAGACTGGCAAAGGATTAAAGCCGCTGGTCCAACAGAAGGCCTCGGTTTCTAAATAAATATTAGGCACTTCACCTTTTGGGTGGCCTGGGGCACAGATGCACGGCAGCTATTTGATCAGACCGAATTCTCTGCCGTCATCCGCAAACATGTAACCGCAGAACTGTGACAGCAAGTGCATGACGTCTGAAAGTCGTCCCAGTAATAGACTAACTAAAGTGAGTCTCATTTCATGCTCCATGGACAAAAGCCAGTGGGTCATATGGGGGTGACACAGTCTTCCCATGATCAGTGTTGTTATTGTTAACTAAAACTATTACAAATTGTTTTCACTAACTGAAATAAAGCTCAGGTAAAATAAAATATAAATATAAAAAAATTAGAAATGTTGCCTCTGCAACTAATTCAAATAAAAAGCCTATAACGAAATACATATTAAAAATTAAATGAAAATTAAAAAGAAAACTAAAAATATATTAAACACTATAATAGTATATAAATAATACTAAAATAACAAAATTACAATAAATAATGAGACCAAAACTGCAACTGTAAAACAAAAACTAATTGTATTGTTAAAAACAAAAGAAAAGAATCGGACTAGAGACAGTAAAACCTGTAAGAAAATAAATAGGTAAAATAGTCATGCTTAATATGGTGGCTGTAGGAATGGAAGCCTGACTTTTCAGGTTAAAGAGCCAATCACATGAAGTAACTGGACCAGCCTGAAAAATAGAGTATTTTAGTATAATTTGAGTTAAAGAAACAAAATTGTAAAACTTAATACCAACAGTTTTCAATCATTCCCAGTTCAAGTATATAGGAGCTGTACTTGTATCACTAAGATGGCCACCAAGTAGACTGACGTGCTTTAAAGTGAATGATTATAGTACCCGCCTTTTATTTTTAGGGAGGCTCTGATGATCATCCAATGGAATATTCGGGCCTTCAACACTGTGAAGAACTGGCCATGGATGAGGCTTTTTTTCAAGATCAAGCCCCTGCTGAGGAGCGCAGCCACAGAAAAAGAGCTGGCCGCTCTAAAAGAGGAGTTCCTGAAGCTAAAGGATGCACTAGAGAAATCAGAGTCCAAACGTAAGGAGCTGGAGGAGAAACAGGTCAGCCTGATCCAAGAGAAGAATGACCTGTCCCTGCAACTTCAGGCAGTAAGTATCATGCAATATCAGTTTGCAGTTTGAGTGGCACACGTATTGTTTGCTCACCACAAAATGAGCTACAGTGGCCATGGAACTACTCATTTATGTATTTTCACATGTTATTGCTACAGCAGGACATTTTGTTATTCCTCAACATCAAAGTACATCAAATTTTTTTGCAAAGTCTTTGCAAAAAAAGACCTAGACAGACTAAACTACTTAAGAAATGTATATATAAAAAAGCTAAGTGCAAATTATATATAAAATTACCTTTTTTTCCTCCAAGTCTACTAATTTTAACATGATCTATTTAGGTTTGAGGGAAAGAAGATGATGTAAAAGATCTACAATTATATAGAGTTTTAATGCTGATACCCAATACATTTTGAAATAGTCCAAAAAGAACCAAATTAATTGTACATATTCAGGTGTTAAAATGCTTGAATTTACTTTCTAAATTGTTCTGCAGGAGCAGGATAACCTTGCAGATGCAGAGGACCGTTGTGACCTGCTCATCAAAACCAAGATTCAACTTGAAGCCAGGGTGAAGGAGATGACAGAACGCCTGGAAGACGAAGAGGAGATGAATGCTACCGTTCTTGCAAAAAAACGCAAGCTGGAGGATGAGTGTGCTGAGCTGAAAAAGGACATTGATGATCTGGAGATAACCTTGGCCAAAGTGGAGAAGGAGAAGCATGCCACTGAAAACAAGGTGAGGTCATTCTGAAGAAAAATGAAGCTCAAGCGTTGTTGTTGAGCCACCGTGAAGTCTGTTAAACTAATCGAAATACCTTTTCATAGGTGAAGAATCTTATAGAAGAGATGGCAGCTTTGGATGAAATTATTCTGAAGCTTACCAAAGAGAAGAAGGCCTTACAGGAGAGTCACCAGCAGACGTTGGATGACTTGCAGACGGAGGAAGACAAAGTCAACACTCTGACTAAGGCCAAAGCCAAGTTGGAGCAGCAAGTAGATGATGTACGTTCATGTGTTGGATAAATGTTATAAGGATCGTTAACAGATCTAGAATGAGTCAGGAATCAGTAATACAATATAATCCCTTGTTTTAGTTGGAGGGATCCTTGGAACAGGAAAAGAAATTGCGAATGGACCTGGAACGGGCCAAACGCAAGCTGGAGGGAGATCTGAAGCTGGCCATGGAGTCTGTCATGGACCTCGAAAATGACAAGCAGCAATTAGAAGAAAAGCTAAAGAAGTAAGATTATTATATGACAGGATGCTGTAAAATAAAACCATTTCTGTTCTTAATGTCAGGATTTTTTGTAGGAAAGATTTTGAAATGAACCAGATCAGTTCGAAAATCGAAGATGAGCAAGTATTAATCATCCAGCTTCAAAAGAAGATCAAGGAATTGCAGGTAAGTCAAACTAGACCGTTTAATCTCCAAATTTATGTCTCAGTCAGAACATATATTTTCATTTGTTCTTTCATTGTGTTCAAGGCTCGTATTGAGGAGCTTGAAGAGGAACTGGAATCAGAACGTTCCGCCCGAGCGAAGATGGAGAAACAGCGAGGCGATGCATCCAAAGAGCTTGAAGAGCTCAGCGAGCGTCTCGAGGAAGCCGGAGGTGCCACCTCAGCCCAAATTGAGATGAATAAAAAACGTGAGGCAGACTTTCTAAAACTGCGCCGTGACCTTGAGGAGGCCATATTGCACCACGAGGCTATGACTGCTGCACTGCGCAAAAAGCATGCAGACAGCGTGGCTGAGCTGAGTGAGCAAATTGACAGCCTTCAGCGAGTTAAACAGAAGTTGGAGAAGGAGAGGAGTGAGGCCAAGATGGAGGTGGATGACCTCACCTCCAATTTAGAGCAGCTGGCAAAGAGCAAGGTGGAAAATATGATGCATCACATTCTGATCTAATTTAACTAGCATTAAATTAGCATTGACTTTTAACACTGAAAAATCAAGGGCTGATTTCAGTTCGAGTTCAGGATTAAATAGTCTTAGTTGGCCAATTTTGCATGCTCTCATTTTGTATATACTATTATTATTTTATTTTATTTTTATTTATAAAATGTATTTTACACAATACATTTAAATGTGTATTAGGTATTATTAATTTACAATGAACAATAATTTACAGCATTTATTAATGTAGCAATGTTAATTTTAAATATACTAATTTGTACAATTCAAGTTGTATGAATTAACATCAGTGAATCTATTTTGAACAAACATGAATTAACAAAAAAAACAATAACTTCTCTATGAATTAACATTAACCTAAATTAATAAATGCTGTGAAAATTGTTGTTCATTTTTAGTTTATGATACCCTAATGCTTTAATTAATGTTAACCTTATTGTAAAATTAAAATATATGCCTATATATAACATATAAATAATGATAAAGAAACAATCATTAAAAACAATTACAATTAAAAGATTCAAATTCCTTATATTTAACAACCATTTTAACTTATTAAAGAGTAATAAAAAAAAAAAATACTTTAAGGTTAACTAATAAACATTTTTTCTAAAAAAATGGTGTAGAAAACTAAGACGTTTTATCCATTTCACACTGAACTTTAGGAACAGTCAAAAGAACAACATCCTGTGACCGTAGTCCATACACACAACATCTGCACATCATAAAATAACCTTAAATATAAATAAATTATATTATTGCAGGCTACCGCCGAGAAAACGTGTCGCCTCTATGAGGACCAGATGAATGAGTCAAAAGCCAGAGTGGAAGAGCTCCAAAGACAGCTCAGTGACACCAACACACAGCGAGCCCGTGCACAGGCTGAAAGCGGTATACAAATTCAACCTTAACAAGAACCACTCAGACAGCTATGCACTGGTTTTGAGACATTTAATATTCCTACTAACTCTGAACCTACATCATTTTTACATAATACAGCCGAGCTGGGCAGAAAGCTGGAGGAGCGTGAAGCTTTGGTGTCTCAACTGCAGCGCACCAAGAACTCCCTTAGCCAAAACATAGAGGAGCTCAAGAAACAGCTAGATGAAGAAACCAAAGTAAGAGAAACCATTTTTCCCTCACTGGTTAATATGTTTTGGCTTTAATGTGGAACAAATTTGTAATTTCACTTGTCTTTGGCATCTGCTCCTTTCAGTCAAAGAATGCATTGGCTCATGCCCTGCAATCATCCAGGCATGACTGCGATCTGCTGAGGGAGCAGTATGATGAAGAGCAAGAGGGCAAATCTGAGCTGCAGCGCGCACTGTCCAAGGCTAACGCCGAGGTCGCCCAATGGAGGACCAAGTATGAGACAGACGCCATTCAGAAGACAGAGGAACTTGAGGAAGCAAAGTGAGTGTGTGGATTAGAAGAACAATAAAGACTGGCTTCATTCGATCTAAAACTGAATCATTATATTCCTAAACTTGACAGGAAGAAGTTGGCCGCCCGCCTCCAAGAGGCTGAGGAACAAGTCGAGGCATCAAACGCCAAGTGCTCCTCTCTAGAAAAGACCAAACATCGGCTTCAGTCAGAGATTGAGGATCTTGTAGTAGATCTGGAGCGCTCTAATGCAGCCGCTGCTGCCCTGGATAAGAAGCAAAGGCAATTTGACAAGATTCTGGCTGAATGTAGGCAGAAGTACGAGGAGTGCCAGTCTGAGCTGGAGTCTTCACAGAAAGAGTCTCGTAATCTGAGCACCGAGCTGTTTAAACTCAAGAACTCTTACGAAGAGGCTCTGGACCATCTGGAGAGCATCAAACGGGAGAATAAAAATCTACAGGGTATGTTTTGAACGTCATGGATTATGAATAAAGAAAAAATGATGACGTCAAATTAACATACATTGTCAGTCACAAAATGGGATTTATCAATACCATCATGTTTCTAACAGAGGAGATTTCTGATCTGAATGACCAAATAAGCCAGGGCAGCAAGACCATTCATGAGCTTGAGAAGATCAAGAAGGGCTTGGACATGGAGAAGACTGAAATTCAAGCAGCACTGGAGGAAGCTGAAGTATTGTTTTTTTGTGTCTGAAATTTTTGTAGCTGAGTCATGTTTAAATTGCACCAAAAATATAGACTTAAAATTGTGAATAACACACATTAAGTCATTAATGTCAAAAGGAGAAATATATTTCAATGATTATTATTGTGAAATTTTAAACAAAGGGAGTTGGAAATTTCCAGCTTGTTAAGCATTTACAGAAAGAAAGAACTTGCTTAAAACTTGTTTAGTGGGTCTTTTTTAGGTAAGGTTACATTATGTATTAAAGAGAAAAGACTGTTTGATTCAAGTAAAAATTCAAATATGTTCTTTTAGATAAAAATGACTTAATGATAAAGGAAATCCCTGGAAATAATAATTCCTGGAAATAAAAAAATATTTTCCTGCAAAAAGGTTTTTAAAACTGGCCTAAAGTATTTAGAATAATATCACACCAAAACTGACTTGAAGGTACTTGGACTCTTAAATTCTCGTACCTTATTTTTGTATCAGGGCACTCTGGAGCATGAGGAGAGTAAGACTCTGCGTATACAGCTGGAGTTCAACCAGATCAAAGCAGACGTTGACAGGAAGCTAGCTGAGAAAGATGAGGAAATCGACAATCTTCGGTGAGAACTTGGAAAGCAAAGATAAAAGATTCATGACTAGTGAGGAAGACTGATTATTAAGCCATTATTTTCCATTACTCCATTCCATTATACAACCATTATCATTTATACCACAAGGCGTCCTAACTTATTTACTCACTTTTACTAGACGTAACCATCAGCGTGCCATAGAGTCCATGCAAGCCACCCTGGATGCAGAAGCAAAATCCCGTAATGAAGCCATCAGGCTGAAGAAGAAGATGGAGGGTGACCTGAATGAAATGGAGGTTCAGCTGAACCATGCAAATCGCTTGGCCACTGAGTCCCAAAAAATGGTCCGTAACCTGCAGACACAGATTAAGGTAAATACAAATGTTACTTCTATTTAAAAAAACATATTTCAATTATTGCATCACTAATGTGGGAAATAAAAACTATTTTTTTCATTATTATGATATATATGCAAAATGATCGAAACAAATAGTCACCTACTCAAGCCTAAATAACATAAAATCCATCTTATAAATTAAAAGGACCTTCAGATAGAGCTGGATGAGACTATTCACCAAAATGAAGACCTGAAGGAACAGGCTGCCGTTACTGAACGCAGGAACAACCTCCTGACTGCTGAGGTGGAAGAACTGAGAAGCCAGCTGGAGCAGAACGATCGTGCTCGCAAACTGGCAGAGTATGAGCTCCTGGAAACCACAGAGAGAGTCAACCTACTGCATTCCCAGGTAATGGCCAGATGTTACATCAAGGTTTGCAGAAGGCAACTCTTCCGAGCAGTCACAACAAATAATACCTAGGCATTTACCATAATTCTTTCTGCCTCCACAGAACACGTCAGTGCTCAATCAAAAAAAAAAGTTAGAGAGTGATCTCTCCACGTTGTCTAGCGAGGTGGATGATGCTGTGCAGGAGTGCCGAAATGCAGAAGAGAAAGCCAAAAAGGCCATCACTGATGTGAGGAGCTTGCATAGAGAGGATATTTTGTGGTAAATATTGTGTTGTGTATTGTACAGGAAATTTGATATGAAGCTTTCAACGTGCAGGCTGCCATGATGGCGGAAGAGCTCAAGAAAGAGCAGGACACCAGCGCTCACCTAGAACGCATGAAGAAGAACATGGAGCAGACCATTAAAGATCTGCAGATGCGTCTGGATGAGGCTGAGCAGATCGCTCTAAAAGGAGGCAAGAAGCAAATTCAGAAACTGGAAAGCAAGGTATGCAGGATGACTTTTGCCATCTATAAAATAATTCAAACCTGAATAACAATGATATCTTGCACCTTATAAAAATATAAATAAAACTTTCCTCAAGGTGAGAGACCTAGAGAATGAACTGGAATCTGAGCAGAAAAAAAGCAATGAATTCCAGAAGGGAGTCCGCAAATATGAGCGAAGGATCAAGGAGCTCAGCTACCAGGTACAAACTCCATGAGACAGATGCACAAATTCAATTTAGATACAAATCTCAATTTAGTACAATAGCTTGAGTTGCACTACTCTGAAAGAATAAAGCCTGTGGCACCACCTGCTGTATCCACAGACTGAGGAGGACAGGAAGAACATGGCTCGCCTCCAGGAACTCATAGACAAGCTGCAGGCCAAAGTTAAGACCTACAAGAGACAAGCAGAGGAGGCGGTGAGTCTACAAATAAACCTTAATGTGCTACATTAATGTATACCTAAAACAACATCACTGATGGTTCCTGCTGATTGTATTGTAGGAGGAGCAAGCTAATACCAACTTGACCAAGTACAAGAAGATCCAGCATGAGCTGGATGACGCTGAGGAACGAGCCGAGATTGCAGAGTCTCAAGTGAATAAACTACGTACCCGCACCAGAGACTCGGGTAGCAAGGCTAGTCCTAAGGCATGTAGCTCAAGTCTTGAATATTGCATTTAAACTTATTGGCTACATTTTATTTTCATTAAGGCTGTACTGACTACATTTAGAATAATCAGCTTTGTTTATACCCATTTCAGCTTGCAGAGTGAAGAGGAAGCCCCTGTTGTATACCATGAGCACATCCCACAGCTGCAACAGTTTTGTGTGCCAAAAGCTATGAGCAAGATAAAGAAACGTTTCTTTATGATTATATAGACCATAGAAATGTGTATTTCTTGTTGTCCTCATTTGTACCAATGTATACTGCAATTTCATAACTCATGACAAAAAAAAAAGATAAAACACTGCCCATCTAAAACCCTTTCCAGGATGTTCAAGGTATTTTTGCAAAGAAAAGTATAAGTATTTAAAGTGTATGTGACTATACTACAATGTAAACAAATGTGTTTACAATGAATACCTTACAGGTGCTCTCAGTCTTTCCTGTTGCGCTGGTCAATATGGCAGTCGTCGTGGGCGTATACTGACACCTAGCGGCATGGATGCAACTTTACACAAAAGCAAAACATTTCCAGTTATTGGTACCACTAGAAATGTGCCACTAGAGTCAGCAAATCATTTTTTTATTCCACGATTGCATGCGGTAAAGCGAGTAGCGCTGTGTTCGATTGGCTGCGGCGACACGCTCCATGTAACATACAAACAGCTACTGGCATGTATGTCATCATCTCAGTGTAAATCATTTTAAAAATTAATTTAATTAAAAAGTATTCATCTGAATTTACAATTAGATTGCTAACAGCACCTTTAAAATCAGTTAAAATTTTAAATCCAAATTAATGGAAAAAGATTTGGATGCACATACACGTCTGGTTCGCCATCTTTGTGTGGACTCTCCATAGACGTAATGGTTTTTATACTGTACAAACTGTATATTCTATCACCTTACACTAACCCTACCCATCACAGAAAACTTTATGCATTTTTACATTTTCACTAAATAAATAAATAAACCCACCTCATTTTGTATGATTTATAAGCTTGTTTCCTCATAGGGACCTCAATTTAGGTCAGTGTGCATTCAGGTTGAAGTCCCCACCAAAACACGCAGTTTCCTTTAGTACAGGTTTTCAAAATATTTTTTTTCTATTTCTACCATTTCTACATGCAAAATAATGAGGCTTGAATGGCAATAATAGTTAATAGAACAAACTTTTTTCAATTTTAAATTGTTTTTTTTACTTGTATATGAACCATTTTCTTTTCCATGTCATACCTATGTTCAACTCAAAGACCGTCTTTGAATTGTGCAGTTATATTAAAACAAAAACAAACAAGGAGCGAGGCAACAATTTATATTAAAACTGTTATAGATTCCTGTCACGGAAACAGTAACAAAAGAAAAAAGTAAACTCCATCAAACTATAACTGTCAGAGGCAGGATATTTAATTCAGGTTTATTTAAAGCATTAAGTTTACTGGGCTTGACATGGTTATCTTTATCACTTATGACTAAATTCATCCAGACAGAGCTATGCAAGAAAACGTCAGTAATTAAAACCAAACCCAACCCATGCGTGACATGAACCAAGGCCTGTGGATAAAGAGACATTCAGATCCTTTGTGTTGATGTAGCAATCATTCAAATCAGAAAAAGCACATTCACACTACTGCTATTATTACACCTACACATTCCTGGTGTCAAAGGTAGTGACCAAAAACTCTAGCATTCAAACCTCTTAATATGAATGGTATGAAATTGTGTTTTGCCAATGCAAAAGCACCGTGACAGTTTAAGGAAGCGATATAAAGGAAAAAAACACGAGAACTTGCGAACAGCCACAGGTAAAAGCAAAACAATTCTTGTGAAACACATTTAGTCATTTATACACAGGAACTTTTGCATACACAGTGAAATTAGGTGCAACAGAATAAAAGCCGCAGCATGCTTAAACTATAGGACTGGGTTAGAAAACAACACTAATGAATCGAGGTAGTTGATTGGAAGTTTCTAGTTTAGCGCTTCTAGTCTAGCTCAGCTACCACATCCAGCACAAAGCAGCACCTTCGCAGGTTCCACTAAGCCGGAGCCGCATGTTTGAGCGCAACATAGATTGTCAACGGCTGAGGCCTGTAAAGTTAGAAGATGGTGATTTAGTGGTTTGCTACGGAACAAATGACAGATGGCAGCATGGAGGTCAAGGCTAGCTGGATATTCACGACCATGGTGTGAGTGAACCTGCATAGTTTAACACCTTCCGTGCCCACAAGATATGAAGTGTTTCATTGTAAAAAAATAAAACAAAAGGGGATGATACACCTACTATTAAAAACTAATTTATACAAAAAAAAATTTAAAATACAAGAACGGAAAATCTCTTATTAAACCTAACAAAAGGAGAGAAGCAATGGAGAATATGAAAAGAAAACAGGTTTATGATCTCATCATGGGTGCAAAATTACAAGAGAAATGTGAGAAAATAAATAAGACTTGTCCAAATTCAATTTCAGTTCTCATTCATCTACACTGTACAAAGATTTTGACATCAATCAGTTAAGCATGAGTGCCGTTCACCTCTTAAACGTTAGAATAACCTTCTGACAGCTTGGCAAAGTAACATCCAAGCCACCATTCATCAATCCAACACTTGTCTTTTGCTTTTATCATCCTAAATTACAGAGAAAATCTCCTTAAATGCTGGCTGTGCGGTTCTTAGATCACTAACTCATCGACCACCCCCAGTCGAGGATACAGCTTTCTGATCCAAGTCGGACATTTAGCCTAAATATTTTCTTCTTTGTGTAATTCTGTATAAAAGGCCCCATGCGATTTCACCGAAAGAACGGCACCAAAACACAATGAGACAGTTTCAGGTCAGAGTTTCGGCTCTGGCTTGAGCTGTCCAGGTACTGCGTTCCCACTGAATGAATGACAGGGTGGGAGATCCTTCATGGGACGTTTATTTGCACCCAGGACCTAGAGATGAAGATGTGGAACATGGGCACCAAGTAGAGAATGGACAGTTCACTGAGCCGTAGCATGCAGTCAGATGAGCCGGGAGGCTGTTCTATACGCTCTCTGAACCGACTCGGAGCGGAACGTGTGAGTCCCTCCCTGAGCCCACCCGCAGGAGTCAATCCTCTAGAACGTCCCGGTCTAGCTCCATGTAAGGCTCATCTATGTAGCTGATAATGGCACAGGGAGAAGTCCTGTCCTCTCCAAGCAATACTGAAACCGTCTCCTTCCAGAAACTGAAGGGAATACAGGAACTCTGAAAGGGAAGAGAACATTGACCGTTAAATATTATCCTAAAGGAAGGATTCCATGCAGTAAAATATAAACTGAATTAGGACAGCACGGAAAAAACTGAGATGTGATATTTTGTTTTACTGCGATATATATTGCCAATTGAAAAAATACAGGAAGTTTCACCAGATAACTTGAATAACTTTATTTTAAAATAATTAATCATTCTAGAATAATTGGAGGGATTTTGTTGAGGAGTGCATCTGCATAGGGAAAAATAGAGCTAAAAAATTGTTTTACTCTGAAGACTTTTTTCCACAAAATCTTTTAAGGGCTGAATGATGTGGGGAAAAACTTTTGGGTGTTAAAAAGAACCAACTCAAACTTTGGTTTTCATAAGTTTTTGATCAATTCAATATGACTATAAAATAATCATGATTTTGTGATTATTATAAAAAATAAAATAAAAAATAGCCTATATTGTAATACAATTGTACTGTAAAATAAAAAAAAAGTTAAAATTAAAAAAGTTAAAATAAATTTTATTTCACTGTAAAATAATACAAATATTTAAGCCTTAATTTCTTCATTTTCAAATGGTATAGACCCTAGTGAGGGTACAGCCATATTTTATTTTTTAAAGGAATGAAAACGAGGATGTGAGGGATAGAATTAAATTTTTTTTAATGGTTTGTACTGTTGTTTAACAACATACCAATTGTTCAGCTGATGAAACATCTTTCCGAAAAACATTTCAGTAGACAAAAACTCCATAAAACAGTTTTTAAAAGTTGTGAGTTGTGAAAATTATGTGATCTACAACCTTTATACAGTGTGTGCCATTGTAAAGACTAAGTCTATCCCTCACAGCTTTATTGACATCTGCGTTTGTGTCGAAGCAGCAGAGGTGAGAGCCGTGGGAGCGGAGAAAGGCCTGTGAAAAGAATGCTAATGAGAGACTTCTGCGTGGCACACCGGTCTCGAGTCCCAAAGAGGAGCTCCAGAAGGATAAACAGAGAAGTGATGACAGTGGAAGTCGAGAGAGGACCAGGGGTCCGTTCTTCGTACCTCCCTTAATACATCTGAGATGATTTGACAGATCCCAGATCTTTTAATCGTGATAACTGATCTCTGGCTAATTTGGTTCTTCAAACGAATTTGCGGATTGGATTAAAATATCTGGATTTAGTTGTCTAAGATTACTGCGCGTTCCTGTGTTCACTGAAGAGGGCAGATGCATCGATACTCGAAACCACGATCAGAAATGCAGCGATTGGCTGGCGGCAAGAGAGCAAAGTAATGACATCATATAATTAAAAAAGCCACCTGGCAAAAAACTTCACAAATTTATAAAAAAAAAAAAAAAAAAAAAAAAAAAAAAAAAAAAAACACGAATTTCTGGACCTTTATAAGGAAACAGCCAAACGACCAAACCAACATAAAAGTTATAACAGATAAATGAAATGTGCACTGTTTTTTTTAAACATGATTCCCAATTATTTATATTCACAATTTTATAGTATTTGTACATCCTTTACATTTTTATTTCAATGTTGTAATTAGCAATTCATTTAATTTTTAATTCAGTTTGAAGCACATTTGTTACTCTATGCAGATAAAGGTATGTTTTTAACTTAAGGCCGAATGATTTCTGTGATGCAGAGGGAATCCAGTCATGAAAATTTAATTTACAGTAGGCCTATAACGCAGATGTCACGTAAAACATGCAAACTGATGGATGAATGAATAAATCGAAAGTAGAGCTGTACAATATATAAAATCACGACATAGTCTGTGAATATATAAAGTGCAAAATACTGCTATATAAATATATGATCTGCTTGCTCTGTCTCTGTGTGAATGCGCAGCGCCGTTTCGTCTACTACAGACTCAAGTACGCATGATGCTCATGGTGTTTTAAATGCCTCACAAACCATATTTGGAAATGAACACATGAACATTTCCAGAGCTGATCTGAGAGAACCCCTAATGAGCATTTTCATCATTTTATTTGAATAAAAACCATCGTCAAATACACTCTGAAACAGGTCTTCACTAGAACCCGTCAAAATAAAAGTTTGGTTTAACTAGAAAAAATTATGACAGAAATATATTACTATTGTAGGCCTACAATAGAATGTACTTGTCAAAATAATAATAATAATAATAATAATAATATTATTATTAACAACAATAACACATACTTTAAACATTTAAGAATATATTTTTTAATCCATGGTTTAATTTAGTAAATCTCTGTTTTGCAGCACTTTGCAAAAAAATACAAGGATAAAAGTTTGTTATATTTTATTTGATTATCACCATTTTTGATAATATATTTGTTTTAAAGCTATATAAAACTCTAATATTCTTAAACATTTTAATAAATTAATGATACAAATAAGTTGTTAATCTAATTCAATCATTTATTGAATTTAGTTGATTAGACATGTTTTATTGAAATTTTAATAAACAAAACAAATGGTTTCAAGTTCGTTATAATAAAGCATTTGTTTTCATCCATTTAACTGATGATAATGATAATAATGATAATAATAATAATAATAACCATAATTTAATAATACAGTTTATTTATTAAATAATTGTTTAATACCGTGATGCTTTGAAACTGAGGTTTTCTGAGATGGTTATCAAATCGTGAAAATCTCATTCTATTACAACCCTACACGGGAGAGTACCCCAACCCCGCTGTTAAAAAAACTCAGTAACTTTTAATTTAAGAGTAAATTTTAAATGAACTACTTTTTACTTTTACTTGAGTAGATTTTTAGACCGGTAATTTTACTTGTACTTAAGTAAAATTTAATTTAAGTAATAGTACTTTTACTTGAGTAGAATATTTTATTACCCTTTCCACCTCTGCCCAATTGCTTTCACTTTGTTATAATACCACTAACAGTTGACCGTGGAATATTTAGTAGTGAGGAAATTTCACGAATGGACTTACTGCAGAGGTGGCAAGCTATCACGGTACCACGCTTGAATTCACTGAGCTCCTGAGAGTGACCTATTCTTTTCACAAATGTTTGTAGAAGCAGTCTACATGCCTAGGTGCTTGATTTTATACACCTGTGGCCATGGAAGTGACTGGAACACCTGAATTCAATGATTTGGAGGGGTGTCCCAATACTTTTGGCAATATAGTGTATTTACTGAAATCAGTTTTACAATTGCACTAAGCCATAACATGTTATTGTTTTGATTGTCATATCATGCATCCTTAAACCGTATATATACACACACACACTCACATTCTCCAAACAGGTGCTGTCTTTGTCCTTGTTGAGGTAGTGGTGCTGCCAAAAGTGCAGCAAGTTGTGGAAGTTGTTGAGGAGGCAGCCAGGATATTTCTCTGTGTATTCCTTCTCCCGCAGGGCGTTCAGGTAAAACGGGAGCTTGCTTCTCCTCCGGGCCAGCATCAGAATCACCAGGCTGGTGTTAAGACAACTCACATTCTCCTGGGAGAGAAGCCAGAAAAACAGAGGAATAATTATCATGGAGGACTCAAATAAGACAAACAGGGAGAAGAGATCTGCACTGTGGTCTTGCCTGTGTGAGGGTCTGCACATTGATGATGTTAACCAGCCTAAAAAGGAAGGTCAGCCTGTTCTCCACTCGAGCCATGTAGGACAGCAGACAGCACTCAGAGAGCACTTCAACCACTGCAGAGGCACAAACAAAAAGACTAAAATAGACACTGCAATTTGTCATTAGTGATCAGACTAAATATTTTTCAGAAATGAGTGTCTAATGCTCTCAACAGACTTCCATCTAATAAAGCCATTTACAAAATCAGATTATCAAATCTCAAGTTGGCAAATATCAAATATTTTCATCTTTCTATCAGATTTTTCTCAGACATCAACATCTTTTTCACTAACTCACTAAAAATATTGAATACTTATGATATATTTGCAGTGACTGGCAGCTTAAAATTAAGCAACAATGTAAATATTGTGATGATTTTAGTGCACTTTTAATTTGACTTAAATACCCTAAAGGCTGTCATTAGACAACATTAGAATAGTGAGTATGGGAATATGAAGACAGATATTTTAATGTCTGATTCAGTTGTAAAAACTGTATTAGAGTTGACAAGTTTAATTTATTTCTCTGAATTAGTTCAAACTGAATGAATCAGTTCAAAATTCTGTGTGGAATTTATGGGGTTTATAGTTTTAGTACAAACAATATGGAGGTAAATATTGCTGTTGCTATGTACTGTTATTTTGGCACACATACATTATTGATACATTCAAAAACAATATATAAATCTTCCTTGGTATTAATTGTGAAAATTATCCATATAAGCATACCTTTCGGAAGCAACCAGATTTTTACTTCTTGCATTAAACTTTGTTGATCTACCTGTTTTTTTTTTTAGTTTACAAATACATAAAAATCCAGATATATATCGAATGACATAAAAATAATGAAAAAGAATGCTGATTTGGTGCTCAAGAAACATTTCTTCTTATTGCCAATGTTGAAAACAGTTGTGCTGCCTAATATTTTTGTGGACCCCATAATACATTTTCTTTCAGGATTCTTTGATGAATAGAAAGTCATCATTTATTTGAAATAGAAATCTTTTGTGACATTATAAATGTCTTTATCACTGATCAATTTAACGTGTCCTTCCTTAATAAAAGTATTAAGAATTTGAATTTCTTTCAAAAAAAAAAAAACTTTGTAAAAACTTACAGACCACAAACCTTTGAACAGTATTGTATACTTTTAGCAATATCGCTAACAATCCAAAAGTCCAATGGCTGAATTTACCTTTCACATCCTCTGTCTGGCTCTCAAATCGATCAAGAGAGAGGACAATACAGCGCACAAGCATGTTGGAGTCCACCAGAGAGCTGTTGATCTGGGTGAGGAACACCTGGAACTGAAGGAGGCACGTTGTTTTAAAAAGTCCAAAGTCAAGCAGAGGTTGTTTAACAACAGCTTTTATTTCTCCACATTTTGTTATTGCCAGTACCTTTTCCTCTGTGTTGACGTATTTGTTGAATCTCTTGAAGGCATCGATGTTGAACTTCATAAGCTCACCAAGCAGGTCAAAGTAGCTCTGCAGGACATCTCTGGACTTGCAGCCGCTGTCGATGATGCAGAAGAGGATGTGCTACAATCAAAAGACAAGATTTGAGCAACTCAATCACTTCTATGAGGAAAAACATTTTGACTGGCACAGGCATGTACTGTATAAACATCTGTACTTCCAGCAAGCCTCTCTTCAGCAAAAACATCTGGTCTGCATATGATGTGGCCCCTCTGAGGAAGCTCTCAACAGCTCTTGCCTGCCAGAACCTTTAGATAGAAAATATGTCACCATGACTCATCTGGCACTTCAAAACACATTTAGCCAAATCATTATGAACCCAGTTTCTCACCTGAAGGAAGAGTCTGGCGGTTCTCTTTTCATAACGGTGAGGAGCCGCGTGAGGAGCCCTTTTTTACCATCACACACTAAACTCCTGAAAGACACCACAGATAGGATAGATTCTAATATTTGTCTGCTGTAGAAAAAAAAGTATTAGCATATAGATTTGACATCTGAAAAATACCTGTCGGTGTTTACTAGTGCCTCCACCTCAGGGATGTTTGCCTTTAGGGAGATGGCACTCAACTCATTCAGCTCTTGGGCGTTCAGAAGCAAGTACTTATTTCTGAGAACAAAAGAATAAATGGATGAATACATTCTTCTGTCAATCCACATGCCACTCAAAGCTCACAATCTTGCAACTTACTCATGGTGGTCACTAAAGCTCTGAAGAAGCCTCAAAAACTGGATTTTAAATGAGATTTCCTGCACAATAAACAACAGCATAACATGATCAATGAGAATTATGGGAATTGGATTAGAGCGAATGGGATAAATCTACAATGTATTCCCTCAAAGCTCACCGGACTACAATCACAGTTTTCATTTTGTCCATGAACCACGTGATTAGAGGTGGTGTATTTCCTCCAGATGAGCTTGTCGAAAAGGTTATTGAGTCCAGGAATCAAACGAAACTCCGCCAACATTTTATGAACCTAACAGGTTATGATAAACAAGGATGGGAATTACAACATTAGGATTTAATCAGTTCTATGTAGGTGTGTAACGATACACTCGTCACGATTCAATACAAATCCTGATACTGAACTCATGATACAATACTATCATGATATTTTAAGCCAAAATAAAGAAGAGGGTTTTTTTTATTATTATTACTTTATTATTATTAAAATAATAATAATAATAATAATAATAATAATATTATTATTATTATTATTATTATTATTTTATCAATATCAGGACCCACAAATATTCCCCCATTGAATTATTATACATTATATATATATAGTAGTTTAATGTAGTAATGTCACTGAAACTCGCAATATGCGCGAGAACTGCGCACGCACAGGCTCTCCCGGTGCTTGCTATGTCCCGCCTCGCCCGCTATTAATGCACTATACATATAAGAATAAATCTAAAATGCTTTGAATAGTCATACTACTAAAACTAAATGTGAAATGGTGATTTAAATGTTTTTCGCGCTTTCACTTTTAGGAGTGCTGTTCCAGCGCGTATATTTGCTTCAGATGATCAATGCAATCAATCACAGTTCTAATCGCGAGAAAGCGTGTTAAAATGACTATTCCCAAACTGTAAATGGTTAGTGCATCCAAAAATATAAATTCTGCATTTACTCACTGTCATATTGTTTTCGTGTGTCACGCAAGCATTTGAACGTCCGTGTTTACTAGAGTTTATGAGCGTCGTTGTAAATCTGTTTATCATATAAAGCCATCGTGTCTGTTCAGAACACTTGGATTTGGATTAGACCACTCGATTTTTACACTGCCTTTATGACATTATTTGGATCTTTTAAGTTTTAGAGGATTAGACTTTAAATGGAGGGACAGGGACATAAAAAATATCCGTGTTCGGAAATATTTGTGTTTGGAAGTTGAACGAAAATCTTATAGGTTTGAAACGACATGAAGGTGAGTACATGATGACAGAATTTACATTTTTGGGTGAATTATACCTTATAAATACAGTAAGATGAGTCTTGGATAAAACTAACTCAATATCGCGATTAATGTCATTTACAACAAAAATACACAGTCGCATTTTTATATCCCTAGATCTTGATATAATGATGTATCGTTACACCCCTAGTTCTATGTAGATCCTTTACAGACATAAGCGGCTCTTGCCTGGTTCCGCTGTCGGCCCATGAGCAGGACGCACAACACGTACAGCACTTCCACCTTATACATGATCTCATGAACGATTTTCATGGACTGTGGCAAACGATGCCTCAGTGGGATGGTGGCCAATGTACTCTCATCAGATGATTCTGCGAGAAAAAAGTAAGTATATATGTGAAATATATGTGAAAATCTTGAATCTGAAGGTGCAAAAAAATCTAAATATTGAGAAAATCGCCTTTAAAGTTGTCCAAATGAAGTCCTTAGCAATGCATATTAATACTAATAATACATTTTTTATATATTTACGGTAGGACATTTACAAAATATCTTCATGGAACATGATCTTTACTTAATATCCTAATGATTTTTGGCATAAAAGAAAAATCTATAATTTTGACCCATATAATGTATTGTTGGCTATTGCCACAAATATACCTGTGCAACTTATGACTGGTTTTGTGGTCCAGGGTCACACATTTTTTATATATATATATATATTTCTTTATTTTGGGGTCAGTAATATTTTTTTGGAAAGAAATAAATTTTATTTAGCAAGAACACATTAAATTGATCAGAAGTAAAAGTAATGACATTTATAATGTAACAAAAGATTTCTATTTTGAAATAAATTGTGTTCTACTGAACTTTCTATTAGTCAAAAAATCCTGAAAAAAGGGTATTATGGTTTCCACAAAAATATTAAGCACACAAATGTTTAGCACTGAAAATAAGGAATATTTCTTAAGCACCAAATCAGCATGTTAGAATGATTTCTGAAAGATCATGCTACACTGAAGGTTATGAATATTTTGAATAAGAAATTAACACGTTAAACATTTGGTTTTGTGTCACATTCATTTCCAGAGCCATGCAGCAGTTCTACCTGTGCTACTGTGCTCAGCTTCATCGGTAGCTATCTGCATGAGCGCATCCAGTACTAGCGTGTTGTCGAGCCAAGTATACCACTCCTCCAGTTCCTGCAAAAAGTTTGATGTTCCAGTTGCCTCAGACACCTTCCGCGTGGCCAACTTACAGAGACGCTCAATGAAGCCAGGGATGTTCAGGAGTGTGACTGGAAAATATTAAATTATGTTTTTATTATTCGTGCCCTATTAACCCTCACTCCATAAATCTATCCCTGCCAGAAATACTCTATATATACACTGGAAAGTAAGAGTATACTGAATGGAAAGAGCTGTCATTTTACAATATAACAAATTTCCCTTTAGCAATGATCTTATTCTCCATCACCACTTTACTGCTCTTTGTAGCTAGTCTAGTCTAGTCAAGTCAAGTCAGCAGTCCACCTACCCTGGTTGACCTCGGCACGTGAGGGGCTGGTATTGCGTTTCTGCTGTGCGTTTTTAGCCAGGAGTGTGTGTTTGTCATCGTTCCCCACATCAGGCTCAGATATGGTGACGGAGAGGATACGACAGAAGTTGGCGAGCTGCTGCTGGTCAAAGCTCTGGACCAGTCCTGACAGGTTCGGGATCCACTCCAACTGAATCATTTCCTGTTATGAACCATCAGATATTAGTGGTGACATATTCCACATGCTTATCGCTATTAATTGTCTATTAATTGTTAGGCGTTTGTTTTTGTAGATAAGACGAATATTCTTAATCCTCTCAATGCATTTTAAGCTGACCTTTTTAACTCCAAGAATATCCTCAATTAACGTAGCTGTTTGCAAAAAGGTCTTCTTATTTGTCATCAACGTGAAGAGAAATAAGACAAAATCATCCCTCGAAGCGAGGTTTTTTGTGACCCCTTCCGTCTGTAGGAAAACAAGTGCACTTATTGAACTCATCATGTTGATATTAGTCACCCTTATGTTCAATTCATAAATGAGAACGAAGCCCGAATACTTACACATATGCAGCAGTTGTACAGCACACTAAGGCAGTCTTTAACCAAGTCATCATTCACTACAAGCAGTTTAAAAATGTAATTTAAAAAAAAAAGATAGATTTTCACATTTGTTGATGACAGACATAATATAACAATGGTTACTAGACTAAATGCAGATAAAATAATAATAAAACTGTTATTGTTATTTTATATAAATAATACATATATATTTAGCAATATATAATAATTATATAATTATTTATAAATAATCTCCATAAAATCTACTAGTCAACTTACTCTTGGGCTTTTGTAGCGTTGTCAGAGTGGGTCTCATCAGAAGTTCCACCAGCAGCTAAAAACACAAAAATCATTGATCATCATTCTGAATTAATCTAGGTCTGCAACTAAAATAACATTTGATAAATAAATTGATCAGTCAATTATTTAACTGATTAATCAGATAAATGAAAATATTTTATTAAAAACACATTTTTCCCCACATCCCGCTCAATGTTTAAGCCCAGACGGACTCTTTCTGGGCTGATTAGGGTGATGAAACGTAGCAAATATTGTCAAACAGACACTACAATCTTATTGACAGATAAAGCACAAACAACCAATTCTTCAGATTCTTCCAATTCTGCCTCTACAGATTCTGTGAGTCTGCCGATGTTCTCCTCATGATAACGTGTAAATTATAACTTTTACAGTATGATATAAAGTATATTTAAAAGGTTGTAATACAAGTTCCAGAGAGCTTTTAACATTATCAAAACAGATATTTTAACGTGTTGAGCAATTTTTTTGCTTCTGTAAAGTGACAGCAGTGACAAAACTTCTCTGTGCCACAACCCACAGACTAGGCTAATCAATAACCTCACTGTCGTCCATTTTCATTAGCACTTCATACTGATCAAAGTTAGGGTATCAATTCCTCATTATTCAGAGAAGACATGAGTGTGTCAGAACTCACATCTACACCTCCAAACAGGTCAAAAGTGTATGTGTTGGGAAAGGTGGACTCCTGCGCCGTCTTCCTGTCCTCCGTCACAAAAGACATGGCTTCCATAGACAGCAATGATGACAGTTCCTGTATCAGAACACCACAACGTGAGACAAATTCATCCTAAAGAGATACTCAGAGTGAGTTCTGCTCTGAAATAAGGATATCAAGAGGCTATAAAACTATAAGATATAAGAAAATATCCCAGACTCAAAAGAGAGAGTAGAATAAGAGATCTCGCCTTCAGGACAATATGCGAGCGGGTGAAGTCACTGTTTAGGTGGCTGCTCTCATACAGCTCTTGAAGTAAGACTGGAATCCCGTGCCATTTCGCCCTCTTATCTCTCTCCTGAAGAAGAACTTCCGGGAGCTGGAAACAAAGAATAAACAGTAACTAGATTTGCATTTCCTCCAGGAAATACCAGTTCTTGCAATTCAGCAAAAGGACAGTGTCAAGGCCCGTTCACACAAATCAAGAAAATGAGAGAAAAAAAAAAAAAAAGACATATTTTTATAAACGTTATACATTTAAAAGAATAGTATAGTCAACACCCCAACTGTAATGATAACAGCACAGAGGAACAATGTCATGGAATCACTTTCACAACGTTTTTTTTCTAGCTGATGAATGATAAAAACATCGACAGCCAATTAGAATCCATCCTGCTTTAAAGAGCTCGAGCATTTAATGCAGCAGACGACAAAACTGCAGCGCAAGCTTATAATAAACAGAAAGATATCGACCACTGCTGTGGCCGCTAATAGATATAGATACTACAGCAAGGATGCATTAAATTGATCAAAAGACAGTAAAGACATCTACAATGTTACAAAAGATTTCTAATTCATATAAATGCTGCTTTTTTGAACTTTCTATACATCATAGAATCCTAAAAGATATATAATATTTATATTTTATTTTCAATACAATAACAGATACAATTAATTATGTTTAATTACTAAAATTGGTTATTATCCATTTTTTGAAATATGCTGCCTTGTATGCCCAGTAATAAAAGCCCATTGCATGTTTGACAACTAATGATAATGAAATGCTATTACAAAAAATTTACATGTGCATTGCTTTGAAGGCTTCAAAGTACCATTTATACACACAATGCTTTCAATCAAATGCAAATCACTTAGACATACAAGCTATAATCTTTGCATTTAATTTTGTGAAAGCTTTTTAAGTTCATATGACTCCAAAGTACTCTACATCCTGACACAAAGGTGACATTAATTTAGGCAAGAACCTGATCTAATGTTCATTCTATCAGTAGTTGTTATAGGTTGCCTATTCCCAGCTGGTATAATTTTTGTATTTTATTACATATAATACTTATAAAGTGTCTTTCAAGGTTGATACAATGAACTATGCATTAATACCAAACACCAACTGTAAATAAGCAGGTCCTCTACCTTTTATTTTTTAAAAATACAATCAAATACTCAGATGAACTAGTAATAGATGCAAAAAAGGCATAATAATAAACGTACATCAGAACAATCTTGTTGGTTTAGGATACAACAGACTGCATCTCTATTATACCCTGTTTCTAGGCCATTTAGAAACATTGACCAACCTGTCAGTATAGAAAAATTAAACAAATTATTCTTATAGGTCCTAACTTCTTCAGTGTCAATCAGTATCAAACATTGTGTATGACGTGGAAGTGAAAACTCTGGGGTTTAAATTGAGTGAAATTCCAGGCTCAGGTCATGTCCAACGCAACAGGACATCTTACATAATTCAATCTCTTTAAACTACAGGTCTGAGCCAGCAAAAGATCACTGCCTGATCCAATAACCCACACAAAATGAGTGCAATTTACTGTTTAGGCTGGTGATGGAACAAAATGGATAAAAACATCTATACTAATATACGATATGGCACAATTGAACACTAGATAAAACGACCATCTGTGGCAGTCAAACTCTAGCATGCTGACTATCCTGACAATATTTTGGGCTTCATGACATTCAAAGGCACCAGGTAGGTAGGCAGCTTCAGGTTGTGAGACACAACCCGTGTTTATTTGAAACAGCTGATCGGTTATAAATAGTGTGATTATAATTGATAATATTACTCATTCATAATAATACGACTCCATGTGTCGGAGTCTTTAATTGGATTGTATTTGGACTGTATTTAAAGCCTCGTTTAACACAAATTATTATCGGACAGTCAAAGTCAAGAACAACCTAATTAGTTAACGGCTAGTTGTCATTCTCCGTTTACGTGGTTTATATTTAAACTACCCTGGCTATTTAACTTCACAAGTCTTAAGAGATTATTAAACTACCTTTAGATCAAACTTAAATGTCACACCCGTCCGATTTATTTTGTTGCTTAACTTAAAGCAGGTTGATCGACGGTTCAGCTCATAACCGCGGATCTCTGACAGCGGCTTTTCTCTGTCAGTAGCACAAATTCTCCCGTTTACCTGCGTCCCTCTGCTGAAGCCTCGTCCAGTGACCTGACTCTGTCGTATCCTGGTGAGAATATTCCTGTTTCGAGTCCGTTTCTTTCCTCCCATCCAAGGGGACTCGGGCCCCAGTAGCGTCGCCATTATTTCGTCTTCCTGAACTGCTCCAAACAGGAAGTTAAAATCGCTCAGCCTCCGACGCTCACTCGTGTATGTTGAGCGCCCTCGTGTGGACGATGTTTTTACCGACCAGTAGAGGGGGCCATGCACTGAGCTCAAATGACAATGCTAAATTGTACTCGTGTATTCTAAATAAAAACACAACTGTAGCATGTAACGTACATTTAATATATATATATATATATATATATATATATATATATATATATATATATATATATATATATATATATATATATATATATATATATATATACCGGTATTTAATTTAAAGATATATTTATAGTTGTATACATTTTATATATATATAAGCAGCTTTCTTTCTTTTTTCAAATAGTACATCTGTCAAATACATGAGTCATACAGGAAATTATTCAATCAAAATCAACATGTACTAACCTGCAGTCTAAATAATCATTTAGCATTTCTACATCAACATTAAATCACATTTTCTAATGTAATGTTAAATTGAATATTTAAAAAAGAAATCAAAATAGTATACATGATGGGAGGCAGGACTATTTGTGACCACATTTATTTTTTAGTTTGAAGGGACCAAAAAGAGCTGCTGACGTATTTTACTATAAAATGAATACAATGTATTTAAAATAAATTAGTTAAGTAAGTTGTCAACTATAAAGTGCAGACAATGTCATAATACAGATGCAGCAACCTTATCTGCTTCATATCAAGGGTCTATATAGTTATAATAGGCCTACATTATTACAATTGCTAGGTCTCATGATCACAATACATATAAACACGTCCGTTCTCACATTTTCTAAAATAGTCCCATTTTGACCACGTAAATGCTGACACAAAAAAATAGACTTTAAAGTATTGTTACATTAAATTAAACAAATGAACACATAATTATATTTAAAGTAGGCCTATGTTACTTTATAGTTTGTATAATTACTTTCTGTTGGGTTCTTTTGAGCAGTTTCCCAAGGTAATGCATCCTGTTCACTACAACAGACACAAAACATGACTATAACATAACAAATCTTCATTTAAAAAACATAAAATAACCAAAATGATAATTAAATAATTAACAAAAGATCATACGATAAGGTTTCATTTGTTAACATTAGTTATACTTTAGTTAACATGAACTAAGAATGAAAAATACTTGCATTTATTAATCTATTATTGTTAATCTCAGCATTTACTACTACATTTTTAAGATCAACAGTTGTATCTGTCAACATTAGTTAATGCACTGTAAACTAACATGAACATAAAACATTTTTATTAACTAACATTAGGTTAATAGATGCTGTAAAAATATATTGCTCGATGTTAATGTAAACAAATGAGACCTTATTGTAAAGTTTTACCATGATCATTAATCAGGCTTGAGAATGTTCTTGTACAGGACAGATTGTTGTGGTCCAATTACATTGAAGACACCCAAAACAATGTTAATCAATATCTGTTCTTTGTTGGATGACATTCAGTCCTCACAGCTTGACTCCTCTGCGATGTAAAAATATGCATTCATAGTCTCTCGCAGTCCTTCACTAACCAGACTCTCCTGATCGGTCCCCTTCAACTGCCTTTGAATCATCGACCTGATGATATTAAACATTAGTTATTTCTATCCATAACACAGAACAACCAAAGCAAGCATCCTACTAGCCTAAATTATAGGAGAAGCCTGGAAAGTGTGATCCAAATAAAAGCGAAACCTACCTGGATACATCTTTCCAGTTAAGATTGAACCTCTGCAATGCTTTTGGTGAGGGTATATGTGTTACAGTTGTGTTCGAGTCATGAAGTAAGCAAGGTTCAGTCAGCTGACAGTATGTTCCATTAAAAGGTCCTGTAAATAGATGACATTTATTCTTTATTCTTTATTTATTTTAACATTCAAATGTTGTATTTATCATCATCGAAATGCAATGGACTGTCTTTTGTGGGTGGGAGGACTAATACTGAGCTCAGAGAAACAAGCCATTTTTTTCTTTTTTCTTTTGTTATTTGAGCTTACGTGAGTAAAAGTCTACCAGCTGGGTGAGAGTGGAGAAGGGCCGGTTGTGGTGGATATAGAACCAGTTGTTGTCGAGCTGACGGATTCTGTAGTGCTTTACATTGTGCACATGGCCTGTATCTTGTCGTACTGAGAGTGAGTAGGAACCTACAACCAACAGCAATGCATTTGTTAAGGTTAAGAAATAGACTTTTATTAGGTAATACAAAAGATGGCAAGCAATAAATTGCTTTTGGAGCACTGACTAACCAGGGCATGACTGGCTTTCCCGGATTAGAAAACATCCAGAGTAGTTTTGAGGCAGCATAAGAAGTTGTTCTGCATTTCTCCTGGTGATCCCTTCAAACAGCCACCTTTATTAAAATAAACAAGATTTGGCAAAGTTATTAATGGACATAATAATCACACTTTTTCCAAAATCACTCAATCAGCAGTGATCACATGAGAGAGAGGGGACCCATGCAGGCCGGACTCAATCCCAGGTCTCCCATAACAGAAAGTTGAACATTTCTTTAGCATTTGTATTTTTTTCTCTTTTTGTAAATAAGTAATATTAAAAAAAGAAATTGAACATGACTGACCGATTGTGCACTTTGGAAACGTAGGTGTGAGGGATGAAAAACTCTGTCCCAGTTGATCTAGAACTAACCCTCAACATGTCATCATCTCTTTAACAGAAACAAACCCATTCTGCATTCATTTTAGCAAAGACTTACATACCTTTATGTCAAAAAAATAATCTTTACTTACCCTGATATAATGTTCAGTATGTCTCCTAAAAATATAGTATGTTCATCAGACCTGTGGGGTGGAAAGTTGCATAAGGCCACCGCCATGTGCATGTGATTTCCTGAAGCTAAAGTAAAACAGACACAGTTGAGGGATAATTATACACAACATGAATGACTGAAAATATGAAGTACAGAGTAAAAGCTGAGTTACAGGTGTTTGACAAAGAAAGGGTGTTCACGTTCATACACCCATCAGATGCCAATATGGGATCCTCAAGTCTGTGAACAGCAGATCTATGCCAGAGTCTGCTTGTTAGACAGCCCATGTTTATTTTATGACCATTTTCTGATGTTATGACAGAAACCAGCCTGAAACACAACTGAAGAAACAACACTGTACTTAAAAGTTCAATTGCACAATATTATTGATTCATTAGATATAAAAACAGACGGAGGGACGGACGGACAGATGGATATAGATGGATGGATAGATAGATAGATAGATAGATAGATAGATAGATAGATAGATAGATAGATAGATAGATTTTTAAGTACAATCAACTTGGATTTTTAAGTCATTTCAACTTAAATTACATTAAACTGACTTAAAAAATTAGTTGAATCTTGTATAACTTATAAATAGAAGTTGAAATTGCTTAACTGATTTTGATGAGTTAAAGCAATGTAAAAACATGTCGTCATAACTTATTGATCATACAATTTTTTAGTGTGGATGGATAGACATTTAAAAACATTTAAAATTTAAGAAGACTTAAAAATAAAGGTTCTTTATTGGCATCGATGGTTCCGTGAAGAATCTGTAACATCCACAGAACCTTTGCATTGCTTTCTAAATTCTTTGGGGAATCAGAAATGGTTCTTCAACGGCATCACTGCGAAAACACCCTTTTTTGGAACTTTTATTTTTATAGTATTACAATAACAGAACCTTTATTTTTTTAAGAGAACAGACAGACAGATAACAATTTAACCAGACCATAGCTACATAAAAATACTTACTCTGCTCTGTGGGTGAAAACGCTGAAATTACCAGAAGGCCATGTGATAAAAGACCATCCACTATATGAATCCTATCACTAGATGAGTGCACAACGGTGTTGACGTGAGCTTCATCCTCTGTTGTCTGTTGTGCGTGTGAATTGACTTCTGTGTTCTCTTGAGTAGGAGTTGTGGTGAACAAACCAACATGCAAATTAAATTTCCTGTGCCAATAGACTTTACAAATCCATAATCATACAACAGTCAGAATTAAACTTCTGAAAGGACAAAGTGTGCAAGATGTGGTGCCTTCAGTTACAATAGAATATCACATAGAATGGATATAGACATATAGATTGTACAAATATGTAAAAGTTAAGCAAATGCTATAACATTCATAAAAACAATTTTGTATGCATGTGATAAATTTGAGCTTCTAACGTTTTCTTGGCACCGTGATATGCATCTATTATTTTAAGAGATTGTTAAAAATAGTGTAACCACAACCTGAGGATATTAGTTGCTCAGTGTGAGGGGCAAAAAAGTACATTTGTGGTCGGAAACTTTGCGACTTGATGAACTTCCTTCTCCTATACTGTTGAGACGTTGTTTGAGGTTGAGAGAGTGATTCTGAAAATGCTATTACTTTTGAATTATTGTTTTGAAAGCAAAAATATAGGAGTTATGAACGTCTAAGGAAAAAATGCACAAACAGTGTTATTTTCCATGATCTAACTTTATTTAGTAATTGAGAATCAGTGGACAGTGACTTTGTCAGACACTATTTCATACTCATATACAGCTGTCATTCCATGTGTACATCAATTCATGTTTTGATTAAGAATAATTATGTTAAAAAATGGTTAGGGCGTAAATGTACAAAAGAAAAACATGATTTTATATCAAACTAAGTCGTTGCTATTTTTGTTTTGAATATTTAAAAGGGTGATGGCCTATTGTAACTATTAAAAAAAAATACAAAGAAACAATTCTTAAAAAGAACATTAAAAAAAAAATGATATTTTGAGTCATTTCAAGCGTTTGTCTCCTAATAGCTGATGGTTTTTAGTATAACCCATTAGAGTTTTTAATATAAATACAACAAAAGTCAGTTACTGAACATTCATTACATTCATAGGATGAACAGGAAAGTGGATTCAACAACAGAACACATTTGTAAGACATTTAAACAGGACAACAAATTAAACAACCGCACACAGTGTAGCAAGATAAGAGCACAGGAAAGGTCACAGGTCACACCATCAAACATAAAAACTATTTTTTTTAATGCATGTGTTTTCCTTTATGTGAAAGTGGCTCAAAAAAAATTGGTGGAATTAATTCAAATGTAACACGAACCAAGATGAAAGATGAAAAAAAAAAAAAAAAAGAAGCCTGATGGAGCACCCTTTCATGTGTAAATATATATTAGTCTTTAATTTGATCTGCTTTTATGACTGACTGAAAATGTGGCTAGCATATAGTAACATCTGTATATATTCATTATGCATATCTTCAGTATATAATACATTTCATTCGAGCCTCCCGTGCCTCACTATTAAAGGCATTAGAAACATGTAGGTATCTAGGACAAATATAACAGGAGGTGAGAAGTGAAAGGACAGCAGATTCTTTAGCAGGAGACCTCCATGGTTTGTGGCCTGGCCTGGTTGTCCAGGCCTCCAGAGTTGGGCCCGTCCAGAGAGCTGTTCAGGTTGCGGTTGCGTGAGCCATCCATGGATGTGATGCTGGAAGAGGAGGATCGGGAACGGGACAGACGGGTCATGCCAGCCGCTGGTACTGTGAGATGAGAGATATGTGAATGTCATTATTTCAGTCTTCAGTAGAATCGGGGGTAATTGCAAGTAAACAGAAAGAACAAGCATCATGCAAGAGGAAACCAAACCGAGAATGTAATAATAGATAATCACAAATTCGTCTTGTGATTCCTACACAGGGTATAAATGTGCACACAGAAGCTTTTCTGACGAAATGTAGACCTACAAAATAGCACGTACACACGTACAAGCAAAACTAAAAAAACAACACATACCTTCTGAAAAATGTGGAAATAATAAAAAAAAAAATAAAGAACACAAAATTAAAATAAGTAAAAAAAAAATTAAACATTAAAAAAATAAAATTAAACTTTCTATAAACTTTAAAATAAATAAATAAATAAAACAAAGTAAATACAAACAACAAGTAATACTAAAAAACAACATATACCATAGCAGAATAATAATAAAGATGAACAATAAATAAAACAAAATCAAAATAAGTTTAATCATATAAGTTCATAAAAATAATAGAAAATGTATATAGTAGTTTTAAAAAAAATAAAACTTTCTTCTATAAAACTTTTGAAATAAAACAAGGTCTACATATCTTATTAGATGTCATTTGGAACCTGAAACACTTTAGTAACTGTAGTGATAGACCGATATTGTTGACCAGGCCAAGTCTCTTTTTTATTTTATTTATTTATTTAGATTTTTGACATCTGCCAATAACTATGTCCACTTGGTACTGTATCAATGTAATCAATGGAAAAATAAACATTTTATGTTTTTGACCCAATTTTCTACTGAAGTATTTTTGCTGAAAATAGATATCTGCATCAGCCATTGAAAAACCCATATCGGTCGACCACTAAATAATACCACGTCAAATATCTACATGCAAATATGTCTAAACACAAGCACAGAGGTGAACCATGCAAGCATGTATACACCAGTCAAAATAACTTTTGGATCACATCCGGGTACCTGATTCAGTGCTCAGATGGCTGAGCAAAACATGAGGAACTGTTTGCAAACGTTGAAGGGAGACAGATAGACAGAACAATAAGATATCTGTACAATGAAAAAAGTATGTGAAGTATTCATGGAAATGTTTTCAATATTTCTGTTAATCTGAATAGAGGCCAGATACTGACTGTGGTCGGGGGCGGCTGTGTTTTAAAACGTAACCTTGCAAGTTACAACCTCAACCCTACCAGCTACCACTGTAAATCTCGCAGGTGTTTACGACTGTGTTTTAACGTCCTCTCTGCAGGGTCTTAAATCGCAAATCCTTTTACTGCAGTGACTTGAGCTGAGCCTAATGCTGCATTTATGGCTCCTCACCTATAGAGGGCGTCAGGAGGCAAAAAAACATGTGCTGCATCCCGGTTCGCCTACTTATACTACGCCCTAAAAAAGTACACAAGTACATACTTCTGAGTGTGTGGCAGAAGAGTAGGTAAGCTTTGGGACATACTACATCATAATTGTGTCTTTAACGGACCGCTCTGTTGCTTAGTTACGTGCATCCTGTCACCATTTAAAGTGCCCTGTCGATCATCTTAAATTAAATTCTCCACATTCAATTTAATTTCTTTTCCTACCGTTTCGGCGAGAAATGTAGTGGCACGTTGATCTGCCAGTCGTGAGTCTTTCATGTGGAGAACTCTCCTTGTGTGTTTGCATAATGATGCATTTAAAAGTTAATGACCAAACTTATCTTTATAAAAGTTCACACAATGTTGTTGCAGATGAAATATAATGTTGATAAAATTGTATAAAAATGTTTTCACCAGGTTACATACGGATTATTAATCACGAGTCAAACCCCTCCCTACTTAACTGCAGTCTCACCATGTTTGTAGTTTTTTAACTATTGTTTGTAGTTCTATCAGAAGCCTCATCTAACACACATTGGATTGTGGGCAGTATTAGCCATTAGAGTGTTTTTTAGATTCGAACCGGAAATAGTAGACTATCTGGGTATCTTTGGAATACTCATTTCAACATACTATGATTTGGGACACTAATTCTAATTTCGAATACTATTTAGGACGGGTAGTATGTGAATTGGGATGCAGTAATGCTCTCATGTATCCTTAGATAATTATAAATCGTTTCGGCATCTAAATTACTTAAAGAGGCCATTTTGTACAATTTTTATTATTTAATAATTTCCCCCTGAGATTCACAACAAAGTCCTAATTAAAGTTCTTCATAACCATTATCCAATTTCACTCTAATTTCCAGTCATTTTTTCACTGTCTGTGAGTCCAGATAAGACTGTCACAGAGAGAGAAGAAGCTCTTTTTGGTTCTGTTTGGAAGTCCACAGTATGTTTAATCTCAAGATTCCTCGCGGTGTGACCCCTTTAAAAACTCTCTAGAGCTATGATGCCTTAATTTAAAAGCCTCAGATGAATGTTACAAAGTATTATGCTCTTGAAAAGCCACCGCTTTGGTCCGACTCCTGACATGTAAATTCCTGCCTGATTGCAACAAAGACTATACAACAGTGCAGAAATGAAACAGCAAGTATCTTTGGAGGGGGAGGTACAGGGTCAGAGAGAGGGTGACATTTTTTCACACAGAGCGCTGGCAGCACATTGAGCGCTATACTGGTGCGCCGAAACCTGTCAACCAATATGTGAGGAGGGCTCATTCAGAGGACATTGGGATTTCGAGCACGTCTGTAGTTTGGAAGGAAAACTAATCAAAACACAGGGTGTGTGGGAAGTCATGCTGAGTTCTGTGCGGTAAAAAGAAAAGAGAAAAGAAACAAAGACAGACTCCCTGAGCCGGATTTGTGTTAAAAAAGACGGCCATTAGTCATAGTGTTGTGCTGAATTGATAATCAGCATAGCCCAGTGTCTGAGAAACGCAGATAAACAGATGCATGTTTATGGAGAAAGCTGACCCAGATTTCTCTGCAGATTAAACAAACATCTGAAGGTTAGAATATGTCAAAAGTTGAGGTAAACGGATAAAAATACTCACTGTATCCCATTCCTTGTACAAAGTATTTAAAGGCTTCTGCCAACTTTCCAGGCTGTTGGGAGATTAGATGTCATTTAAACAGGCTTACACATTCATATTACATAATGCACACTTGAACATTGGTGACGATAACAGCAAGGACGGAGGTGTTTAATATGGTGTTCAATATCAAAAAAAAGGACTAACCTGAACAACCTGAGGCAGACCGCCACAGTCAGCCATCTGACACAGACGAGAGAGATAAAATCAATATTATTTACAGGGATAAAGAGATACAAATATCACTGTAAAAAAAACAAGTTTGACGAGTTAAATGCTGGACTTAGAGATTAAGAGTTAGGGCTTTGCAAAATACCCATGTTGTCTTACCTTCAGCAAGGTGGTCTTTGTTGGATTTAACCTAGAGTTGCATTCAACCTGTAATATAAAATAATTAAACAGACTTCATATAGTGAAGAGTAAAGCAAAAAAAAAAAAAACCTTGTACTTGCAAACTTACCACAGCCTCCACAGCAGGGGAAGTGTCTCCAACCACCAGAAGAGCAGGGCATCTGTACAGGGACAGACAGTGTCATTGGACAGTGGACAGTATTACACAAAAAATAATAAAATACATGAATACAAAATACAAAAATTATTTTAAAAAAATGAACTGAAAATAAATAAAATAAAATGAAAAATACTCAAAATAAAAAAATTAAATAAAAGCTTACATCAAAGTCTTCACTGTGTTCTCATTGAGACCGGCAACTGGCCTCTCGATTCCAAGGTCTTGGCGCCTGTTAAAACAAAGACCTAATTCAGAAGATTTGTCAACATAAGTAATGACCAATGCAGACGATTTCTTTAAAGAAAAGTAACTCACGCATTGTATGAGCCACAGAAGAGGGCCAAGTTGTCCTGGTTGATGTCCTGGGCAATGTGCAGGCGGTACGTTTGAATCAGTTCTTGGTTGTCAGTCAGCTCCTCCTAATTTATCAGAATAACAAATAAAAAACGTTTTTATAAATGCCAACTGGCTCTCATGGTGCTCATAAAGCATTATGGGAATGATTGTTGTAAAGCCAGAGGGATTACTTACAGTGCTGAAGTGATGAGACATCACAATGTCCACTAGATTGCTAGTCCACCCAGTGAGCTAGAAAAAAAAAAATCAGAATAATATGGATATGGATTATACTGTGAAAGTAAGAACAGTCCTTAAGACACTGAGGCCTGGTTTCACAGACAGAGCTTAGATTAAGCCAGGATTAGGCCTTAGTTCAATTAGGGCATTTAAGTAGCTTTTATAAACGTTCCTTAGAAGAAAAAAAAAAACATTACTCGTGTGCATGAGACAAAACAATGGCAGTGACATATTTTAAGATCTGTCAGTGCAAATTGCTGGGTTTTTTATTCTGGGACTAGTCTTAAACCTTGCCTGTGAAACCGGGGGTAACAGTTTAGGAAGGAAATAAGTGTCAAAATTCCAATAACTTAGGACACTAAAGACACCTTTCTACTGATTCTGAAAAACACCAGGAGAAAGATGCCCAAGGTCCCCGATCACCTGTGTGAACATGAGGAGGCATGAGGACTGCAGATGTGCACAGAGCAATAAACTGCAATGTCTGTAAATGTAAGACACCTAAGACAGTGCTACAGGGAGACAGGAAGGACAGCTGATCGCCCTTGCAGTGCCAAACCACCTTTAACCATATGTGTCCCCAGACGTGTTTAAGAACTTGCAAGTGCTTTAGTGGAAGAGTGGAGCAACATCTTACAGCAAGAACGGGCATATCCAATAAATTCATAAAATAAAATACTGCATATTCATCTATATAATCACCATCTGTTTGTTCAAACTGTATACTCACCTTCGAAGCAGCCCAGTCTATCCAGCCCTCAGCACAGGGGTCCACATTGATCAAAACCAGCCCCTCTACCAGGGACGGCTGAATCAGCTGCAGACAGAGCAAAGGATTTATTTAGGGAATTAGTGTCATTAATGAGGGAAACGTGGAGAGTGATTTAAAAATACATGTAGTCATGGCAGAAGAGGAGCTTTTAGCAGCAGAACTCAAAGCATCTTCCTGTCACTGACATTAATCTTTCAGTGTGCCAGTCTATGCACACACACATATGAAGGAGGATGAGAGAGCACAGCACAGGAAAACAACACAGGACACTCAGCAATGCGTGAATGAGAAAAGAGAGAGAGAGGGGAAGGGATGTATTATGGGTTGTTTTACATAAAAGAAAGGCTGAATATAGCAGGCTTGTGAGTGTGTCAGATATTTAGACTTTGATCAATAGCCTCAGATGCTTGAGGCTGCAGTGCACACAGTATAAACAGTCCTGCATTCTGAGCCTCTCGGGGCAATGCAGTTTTGCAGCACTATTTTGACTGTTCTAAAAGGGCAGGTGGAGATGATATAAAAATATGTGATATAGCTGTTTGATGTAGGCCATGTACACACTGCAGTTTAATATGCAGCATCATTTCAGTGCTTCTATTAACTAAAACTATTAAAAATCATTTTTGTGAAAACATGAAAAACTTTAAAAACTAAAAAAAAAAATGAACACTGAAACAAAATAAGTTCAAGTTAAAAGTACTAAAATTACTAAATCTAAAAGTTAAAAAAAAAAAATAGAAATATTTAAAAACTAAATAATGACAAAGCTTAATTTTTTTTACTAAATCTAAAATTAAAGTAAAATTTTCCAGAAAGTGTTTATGAAGTTTATAGCAGTACATGATTTAAAAAAAAAAAAACGTTATTATGTTTTTATATAATTAAACAATATTACATTTACAAAAATAATTATTTGTTGTAAATAGTGTTTTTTTAAAGAAAACATTTATTTTTACATTACATTGTTTAGAGCATAAGAAACAAAAGGGAAAAAAAAGTTTTGAAAAATGATGTTTTATTCATATGTTACGCTATGTCCTCGTAAGTGGACACCAAGACTCAGTTGTTTAAAAAAATAAAAATGACATGGAACGACATGTATAGGCAAAAACAACGGGATTTTTTTTTTGTATAAAATACATTTTTAGGTTTCAGGATTTTTTTTAACCAAACTTTGTTTAAAGATGATTCTCAACTATGTTTTGAAAGATATAATGGAATAAATTGATATACCATTTTACTTTATGCAATATGTGGGTAAAATGGCCATAAATGGGTTCAATGCAATGTATCTATACACTGTCTCTAATTTGCATATTAATGTGTTCTTGGAGCAACATGTAATGAAAAAAGTAGTTTAATAATGGGAGTAATAGTTGGCAACATTTTAATAATAATATCTAATATTTTATAGGAATATTGATATGTAATTTCTTTCCCTATTCACTTGTTGTGTCTCCTAAAATGCCTGATAAACATGATTTAAGTCCTGGTGTCCTCTATTGAGAACATGTATGAAACCAATGCCCTGTTTTGTAACAGAAAGTCATATTTTCATTAGAAACCCCATAACATTTTCCTGAGATGCTGATTTATAACAAACAAATTTGAAAAGTAGTCAGATTTAAATAATTACAAAATATTATCATATTTCCATAAGAGTGCTAAATTAGATCATTCAGTCATTTTTAAAGACCAAGGAGAAGTTGTTGTCCTGGTGAAACCTCAAAACAAATGGTATCTCTGAAAAGCCCTGAATTAAAACTGTGACATGTATGGTGTCAGAGAAATTCACTAAAATAAAATGTCCTTGTATGTGGACAGTGGCACCCAGGAGGTTAAATAGATTTTTTATACTTCCAAAAATGTGTTATTCAAAAATATTTATAATGGGCCAGTCAAAATGTTGCAGGGAAAGTAAAATTTTAATTTGACATGAGACAGAAAAAAACAACAAAATGTTTTGTTGATCCATGCAAAAATCAACACATTAATACGTCTCCAGTCACTATTATTTCTTTTAGTAAAAACAGATAACGGCAAAAGGGTTAAAATGTTGGTATCCATGTTCCTTGTTTACAGCTGAGAGACACCAGTACGTTGCTATGGTTATGCCGACGGGTTTGGGAGGGAATTCAGTATTCTGTACACAAACAGAACGCTAATTTAGGGGATTGAGTACCGTTATAAAGAAAGAGTGAGACAGGCAATGTTTTACGACAATAAAATGAAAGTGAAATGAAAAGCTGAAAAATGTCAGAGAACTCACAGCAAAGCGGGTTAAGATGTATGCACCTGCTCCCACACCAATGCCAATCACGCTGTTCACCCTGCGAACGGATACATACACATCCTGTGTCATTTTCAACATCTGCAGTATTTCATCAGTGCTCCCTACAGAGAAATATTGTAATTCACTCAAACCATGACAAACTGCCATTGTGTGCAGTTCTGCCAGGCCTACAGATGAAGTGATGTCCTGTTCTGTCCTGCAGACCGCAGGTTCACAGACGGACCTCGCTGATTGATGTGGTAGAGAGTAATTCATTACTAATGGACCAGCTGGACTTTGTTACTCACTTCAGCTGAGTCAGGACTGAGGATAACATCTCTGCCAGCTCATCCATGGTAGGGTACTGGTACCTGAAGAGCAACAAAAACAGAAAATGAGAATTATATAACCAATGGGAATATAACCAATCAATACTAACAAAGGGAATAAAACTAATAAATAACACCGCTCTGCATCATATTTGCTGAATGAAATCCAATATTTGTTTCTTACTAACTTTGAGGTCCAAAAATTGTGCATGTTTGCACGTCACACTCACAAGATATGTGCATTTCAATGCATTTTTGCTTACAGCAACCATTTGTAAGGTGAAGACATCTTGTATTATCCCTCAATCACCAGAAACATTGCCACACAGATGGTTGGCCAGGTTAGAACTCTTTGTTCAATTCTCTGCTGATTTTCACATATATGACATTATTTTTTGCCTAATCATGATTTTATAGCCAGTGACAGAAGAAAATGCAAACATGAGTTCTGCTACATCCATGGGTGTTTTACTACATCCAAAAAGAGACAGAAAACAACATATTTTGTGAAAATAGTGTTCTTTATATAAGCTTCTTGTGTTTATGTAAAGTTTTTTGACATTAATAGTTGACAAAATATGTTCAAATGAGTATTTGAGTATATTTTTTCACTCCTTTGCAGATTGTAAGTTAACATACATTCTGAATACTTCTTTTTGTCATTACACACATACATACACACACACATATACACACATATATATATATATATATATATATATATATATATACACACATACACACACACATATACACATATATATATATATATATATATATATATATATATAAAAAACAAATATGAAAAAAAAACATAACATCAAATTACATAATATTAGGCAATTTCTTGCAAATCAGCAGAAATTGTTTTTCAAGATGCAGGGCTGTGTAAATCGCAACATTTTGACAATGTGTTTAATGGAAGTGTTGCCTCATTGGCTGTGGGGACGTGCCACTCACCCTGTGGGAAAGGGGGGTGCTGCCTCCTGCTGGCCAGGGGCATCCACGTGCACGACGGCAAAGTGCTGAGTGATCTCCATCATGTCCTCAAAGTTAAACAGGGTGTTGAAGCAGGACTTGTCTGAAAACCGACCAAACACCATCATCATAGACAAATTGTATACTTGTCGGAAATCTGAGTGTTATTTAATTTTTTTTTTCACATACGGTTGAGGCCGATGTCATGGTAGGTGAGAATGACAGGGCGGTTGCCTTTAGGGCTGCCTCTCATGGTCACATGGAGCACACCGTGGGGAGTCTCAATGTCATGCTCCTGGAACAAACAACAAGAAGTCAAATACAGCCAATAAAATCTCTCCTCAAAAACTTCTTCAAGCTGCCAGGAAATGCTTGAGGATTTGTTATTCTACTAAGTGTTGGTGCTGCTGCTTTCAGGAAGCATGTATTTGTGTGGAAAGTGATATCTCCCATGAGAGGCTCAGACAGATGGCTGCAAGATCAATAGAAAGATCTAGAGGGAAGGCCAAGCAGCTGCACAGAACACAGAACACTGCACGTTCCACCACACATCAGTACTGTTGCATTATGGGTATGTGCCTTAGAAATGCTTAGAAATGTTTTTCATTGCATTATACACTGATTTGGAATCAGTGAAGAGAGTGAATAGAATCCTTTGGATTTATGTAAGTGATCTAAATCCAGAGATCTAATGTTCTAATATAAATAACTATACATAAATGTTGCAAGGATGAACCATGAACTCCTTTCTTCACTCCAGTTATCATCATCCAAATCTGTTTAGGAAGAAATCCAAAATCTATAAAGCATCCTTCCAAAGCCCAATTAGTGCAGTAATATCGTAGTTACTTATCCTAGATACAAGGGCAAACATACCACACACAAAGAACCCTGCTGTTCAAATCGTTCGATTTAAAACAAATAAATTAATTAATACTTTTATTCATCAAGGATGCATTAAATTGATCAAAAGAGACAGTTAAGACACATTTATAAATGTTACAAAAGTAAAATTTCTATTTCAACTGGATGATGTTTGTTTGAACTTTCTATTCAAAGAATCCTGAAAAAAAAATTGTTTCCACAAAAATTTGAAGCAACACAAATGCTTTTTAACATGAAGAACAACATACAGCTCTGGAAAAAATTAAGAGACCACTTAACATTGATTTTTTCCAGAGCTGTATATGTAGAGGAAGAGAAAGAAAAACAAGATATGTTACTTGAGCACCATATCAGCATATTATAATGATTTCTGAAAGATCATGTCTTTTACAAATTACATTTAAAAAATATATACAGAAAACAGTTATTATAAATTGTAATAATAGTTCCCAATATTACTGCATTACTTTTTGATTGAATAAATGCAGGCTTGGTGAGCACGAGACTTCTTTCAAAAACATTTTTAAAAATCTTATTGATGACATCTAAACAGAAACACTTCCTCTAGTAAAATTAAAGCTATCAATGTGGATGCTGGCCGGATGCTTCCGAGTCATAACTGGGAGCGGCTGCGGAACAAAACCATCATCCTGAGAGTATGACTTTGCAGAACTGTAACGCACTGCAGTCCTCATGAGAGATAGAGAGAGTGCTTTTCAAAAAGAATAAAGCTCTGAGTCTGAACATTCACTGAACTGTCTGATTCATATTGCACACAAAATTGTAACTGGGGATTTCAGACATTTTTTCTTTCTAATCTAATTGGCTGCTTTATGCAACTCCTGAGATTTTTTTTTGCTGTTGAGGTAAGTGGAAAGTCAACTTTTTCTGCTATTTCTACAGTGAGTCAGTCTATTATCTCAAAGAGTCTATTTCATATAACCACACCCCTAAAAATGTAAAAACAAAGCAAACCAATTGATCGGTTTACATGTCAGTCTATCCAGAGAAAGCTGCAATGAGGACCAGACTGTGATGTCCCTGACCATATGATCCTTCAAACTGGTCTAAACCAAGATGGAGCCGTCATATGCCTGAGAGAGCAGAGAGATTCCTCAACAGGAGAAGAACTAATAAAGAGATTAATGATAGGACAGAAAGTTTCAGGTCAATATCTGCTGACATAAAATTATAATTGTTTTAATGTTTTATTCAATCTATATATCAGCAGAAGGAGATAGGCCTGTCATCAAGAGGGAAAACTGGAAATGTTGTCCTGGGCCTTGTGTTGAGGGAGGACCAACTAAGGTCCTGGATGGAGTTTCATGTTCAGTGATGTATATACTGACATCATAAGGTTGGTCTTTAAGTGTGTGCGTGAGTGTGAGTGTGAGAGAGAGAAAATTCTGCACATCACAGCTTCCTTCCATCAATAATAGAATGAGTCACAGCAGAGGGACGCAGGAGTCCTGAGGTAAGAAAAATTAGCTTCTATACTGAAGCTCTTGAATAAGAATCACATAATTGTGACTGGCTATTATTTGCTAATACCTTTCTAGCTTTGGGGTCATCTTATATGTTGAAGTTGGCATTAAACGGCACCCAATCTCTTTTCTAAATGCATGCTATTGTGAACTATTAATAAAATTAATCTCGTAATTTTTTAATTATTATCATAACTGGATCTTTTGGTGAAACGACAGACTTCTCTCTGATGAAATATATAAACCCCGCCACATTCTTACAATCGACTATAAGCTCACATTCAGATCTGCCTCCAGCCGACAAAAATCAAGTCCATGCTCTACATTGGTTTCTCTTCAGATAATCCATTTCACTCGGATGTACGTCACAATACAGAAGAAAAGATTAGTCATCATGGCTTCAAACGCTGACAAAATTTAGATGTACGCAGATATATGCAAAATGTACAGTCTTTCTTACAGGAAAACAAACCAAAAATATTGATGACTCATACTGCACTACAAAGATTTTGTCCAATCAAATGCTCTCTAGAGGATGTCCCGCCCACTAATACCACCTTCAACCAACTAGCAATTTGCATAACTAAAACCAACCAGCTATTCATTAAATATGTCCCATCCAAACTCCATGTTTCAATAGCACATACATCAATATGGGGAGAAAAATGCAGTGCAGTGAGGCATGCTGATTGGACAAATGTCTGGTGCTGGCCTTTAAATTAGGTTGCACTGGAACGTGTCCAAATGTTTTCAGCTCTCAGGGATGCGAGTGATCAAGGCCAGAGAGTGGGAGAGTCTGAAATGTAACATTAAAAAAAAAAAAATTCTCTCCTGTTCGCTCTGTGAAACACACTCTCAATCTTTCAGACACACACATACACGCATTTACACTCTGCATGTGGGTCTAGAGAGTGTGGAGAGTCTGGAAAGAGGGGCAGAATAGGAATGAGCCTGAAAAAAAAAAAAGAAGAAGACTAATTTAGTGGGACAAAAAGTGATGGGTCATCATGATTCCTGGCTAAGTCAACTAAGTCAAGCTGTAGGAGGTGATCTAAACTCTGCAATCTATTCATTAAAAACTATAAACACCCTATAATATGATCTGATATCAAACAGCTTGCATCATCTTCCTCTCTGTGCTCTTCAAAAGGAAAAAAATCTGGATCGACTAGGGAGCACTGCAACGTCTGCAACCTGCTGTTCACAATAAAAAAAAAATGCTGATCAACCAGCCGTCTTTCTGGAGAAATTGGTAAACCAATGATGTTGCTGGTTTAGCTAGTTAAGAAGCCTTGCGGGAGCCTCCAAAACACAAATTCCAGGTCTTTTCAACTGGGTAAGACATTTCTTACATTCAGACAGTGCCATAACAACGAAATTGAAGTGGACACATTTACAAAATAATCAAATACTATTGGACTAACATAGGTTTTTAAATGGTTGATTATTAAATAATTCCCTTGTATCAAGAATATGTGGCTACATCCCTGCATGCAAACATTCAAACATTCAAACATGGAGAAAGGACAATCAAAGCAGCTCTCTCTCTTGGGAAACAGAGGCTAAGCCAAGGTGTATGAATGAATACAAGCCAACAGTCTCAGCCTTTGCCCCTCCAGCCCACCCCCCACCTCCGACCCCCGTTCCTCCAGCTAATAGCATCAATCATAGACCACAAGCCTGGGAGCCATTACACAGCACAAACTTGACGGCAGATAACTATTACACATACACACACAGATCCCATACACAGATCTAAGTACACACTATCCATACTAATGCATTCCTAGAAACACACACAGTATATACTCTCTACCACACCCTGCCAGTAATGCTAGCGCATTTAAGTGCTTCAAATGTCCTTGATTTGCTTGACCTATCAGACCGTTTGATGATCATCGGGACGTGTGCCATATTTAAATACACAAAAACCTAATTTACCTGACAATCCCTCGACTGCACCAACATATCATTTTAGTGTAAATCATATACATTTGAAGCTCCTGAACTGAAGATCTTTGTAACTAACAGTTTAGTCTCAGACTGGTTTAATCTGTGGTAAGGTAAACAAGCTGAGAGGCGCATGACTCGCATGACTAATGCAAGAAAACACACATCCCTCACTGGAAAAAAAATCACAGAGACTGGCTCGCACATCAACTACATGCATGCACATACAAACATTTCTGCTAGAACATAGGAGGATATCAGCGCTAAAACTGTAGGAATCAGGAGTAAGGAATCAGCCTCGGCTGTCAGTTGTAGCGGTCTCACACACTCACCACTGCATTTCCAGTGCATGCATTCTGCTCCACATCCAGAACGGTTGACATGTTTCCACACACACGAGACACTGACAGTTTCAGAGAGGAGACAGGAAGAGATGGGAGGATCCACGGGAGAAACACAGAGTGGCTGAAGGAGGGATGGAGGGGAACGGACAGGGAGAGCAGTAGCTAGGCAGAGATCCAAGAGGGAGGGGAGACAGGAGGAGAGAGAGGGAGAGTGAGATAAATGAACAGAGGAGGTATGTTTTGAGAGAGAGAGAGAGAGAGAGAGAGAGAGGGAGAGAGACTGTTGAGATGCAGATAGAGTGAGAAGAAGTGACTGCGGTTTGCGCTGGGGAGGCAGTGCTTGCTCATGCATACGGCAGCCCTGCTCTGATTGGACGAGGGGAAGTCAGGTGGGCAGGAGGTGGCAGGAGCAGGGATGAGAGGGGTGGGGCTGACACATAGAGGGCGAGAAAGGGATGATGCTCTCCACTGCACTTTATTATTTGTTTTTGGGTGGGGTCAACCAGTTCACAGCATCAGATTCAACAAGAGAAAAGATGCAGAGAGATATGACCTTGCAAATCAATTGATTTGGACTAAATATATTGATATATTACATGTTATTTATGGCAGGGGTTCCCAACTGTTCTTTGCCCCAGGACAGATTTGATTTTATCAAGTGGGGACCAAGACCAACACAAAATCACAACTGATTATCACATGAAACTATACAAAAATGTCCTTACAATTTATTAATATTACCTTTGCATAGTTTGGATAGTTTTGTTCAGTCTCAAGATTTACCCATCAATGATAGAATAGGATACCTTACAGTTTAATTGGACACTTAGGGCCAGATTTACTAAACAGGGCAAATAAGTGCGAGAGTGCAATTCCAAAAAAAAACGCAGATGGGAGTGGAAAGTTCTGTGTGATCTACTGATGACATGCAAATTAAAGAACACAGACACAGCCGGATAATTTCCAGGGACCTTTTTGCTTTTTTTGGGTGTTAAATAATGGCGCAAATGGCAGTCAATTGACTAGCGCAAACCTTAGTAAATCACCTTGCATGATTCATTTGAATACTCTCCTCCCATAAATTTTGCGCCTGAAAGGGAAAATCCTACAAATGCATATGCAATAAGGTCAGCAGCAAAAAAAAATCTCTAATTTTTCACTGCGTGTCTTTAGTAAATCTTGACAGAATTTTTTTTAACGCCAAAAGAGGGTTTGCGCTGGCGCAAGCTGTTAGTAAATCTGGCCCATGGTTTTTGATGTCAAAGTTAAGAATATTTATTTTGAATATTCAAAATTATATATTTATAGAATAATTATAATAATATTCTTAACTTCGCTTGTTTATGTAAAAAACAGTGTGTCTGTGTGTGTGTGCCTACTTAACCATATTTTGGGGTCAAATTTGCACCCACAAGTTAGCTAAATTTGATGAAACCTTCCAAAACCTCCACTTGGGGACGTCCTCATTTGTAAGAACAGTATAAAAATAAAGTTTTTTTTAAAAAACACAAAGTTTTCCGTTAGGATTAGGTTATAGTATTTATACAAATAACTAGCTGTATATAAAGACAATAGGGGTCTATGCTAGCCATCTACCCATATAAATATATACACCATTGTTTTTATATACACACATACATATTCCTATACATGAATATGTCAGGTGTATGTTCAGTCTGTTTGTGTATTTGTCTGCCTGCTGGTCTGTGTTCCTAGTTAGTTTCCATGGTTGTTTATTGAGTTACGCACCTGTTCCCTGTTCTGTTGATTAGCTTTCCTTGTGTATTTAAGCCTTCAGTCCTGCCAGTTCTTGGTTCGATCTTACTGTATGTACACCCCGCCGGTGGCGAGGGCGTCAAAGTGGCCGGAAGTCATTCATTTTCAATGTGAGCCGGCGGCGAGCTCTGGCGAGCAGCGGCGTGGCGCGTCTTGGACGATTTGGGCGTCAAGGAGAGTTGAAATCAGGTCAACTTTATGGTAAT